>OX579656.1:12447079-12486359 GCA_951230895.1 Carpatolechia fugitivella
AGTATCAGTGGCAGAGAAGCGAGCAGCTAACTCGACTCCCAACACACCAGCACCTACGCCCGTGAAGTCCACCGGCACGTTATCCTACACCGGTGCCATCGTCGGGGCCAGATCGCACACGTTCGCGGCCAAACTGCAGACCGCGGGCGCGCCCACTCCCGACACCAAGCCTCGACAGGCTCAGGTGAGGTTCCATTCATCATCAGCTCAGCTCGTATAATGTCTTTCAACTGAAGTTTACTCTAAACTTGGCTGAATTAAGTGAACTTATTTTCTGCTCTGCTGTTGGAATTCTTTAAGGATATCCACGTCGTCATCTGCTGCTTAGTTGATCCACATCCAGAGGTGAATTACATCATTGTCTGATGGTTCAATATTCAGTCAGACGTTACCTGAACAGTATGCATTATTGTATGAAATGAGGTTCAATACTGAAAACTAAATGGCGCCACTGATGAATGTTCCACAAGATGTTGATAGCTCTTCTCCACAGATTCCGCCATTGTGTTAGTGAACTCACCCAAAAAAATGTAATGACGGATCTAAGTGATGTAATAACATCCTATGGAAATAAATAATTTTGACTTTGGTGAAACAAAAGTCAGATGATTTTTTTTTAATGTTTTACTGTTCAATCACACACATTTAAAACCGCTCAAGAGTGGCGCCATTACTGTCCAGTTTTTATTTCTATTAATAGGGTTTTATATACAGAAAGATGATTCAGTGCTTCGGAAGGCACGTTAAGCCGTTGATCCCAGCTACGATCTAGTCATTACATGAGCCAAGTCAGTGGCCTTTGGCGGCTCTATAACACTGACACCAGGGTTTGTGAGGTCGGTTGTCGACCAGATTTTGTACTAAGACAAAAAATGCGTAGAATGTGCCTTTGCGTTTTCGTTGCAACCATTACAGTCATAAATTATATTCATCCAAATGTCGCTCCCAGGTGCCGGCCCCAAGCCCAGCGACCCCAGCGCCAGCAGTGTCCCCTCTGAAGGCGCTGCGAGAGTCCCCTCCTGCCCCAACCAAACAAGAAGAGCTGGAGCTGAAGACTCGCTCCCAGGAGCTGCAGCCCAGCCCAGAGGCGCCCGCCTGGCCCAGCGCCGGGGACGAAACGCCGGGCTCCGCACTCACCATCAACACCACCAGCCAGGTACTCACCAGACCAGCACACAGGAACTCAGCTGAAGAGCTGGTCAGATAAACTCTCTTAGATCTGGAACATTTACATTCGGTTCGAATATCAAACTTTGCGTCGAATGCGTATAAAGGGGGAATTCATTCACGTAGGAGTAGAAAGACAAGGTATCTCATTATGGTACAATATGGTACAAGGTGAATCATCATCGTATTAGCCAAAACTACAGCTGGATAAAGAAAGGTCGGAGGGATAAGATCATGAAGTATATGAGATTACTCTCGCCATGATAACGCTTTATTTATTTATTATTAATAATGGTAAGACCAACAGCTACAGTCAACTTAGTACTACAAACAATTAAAATCAAAAAGCCATTAACAGACAAAATAAGGAGTTCCTAGTAACTATAAAACTTGATCTCAGCGCGTCGTCGGCAATAGCTCTTGTAAATAACTGTCCTAACACTTTGTTGTTACAGTCCAGCGGCAGCAGCGGTACTCAAGAGTACTCGCTGTTCAAGGACTTGTCAGTGAGCGCCGGCAACATGTGGGGCGCGTCCGGCGAGCCGCACAACGTCGACCCACCGCCGCCGCAAGTGCAGGGCTACAAGGTACTGAATAGTCCAGCCTCCGTGGCCGAATGGTCGAGATTTCGACGCCATTACGGAGGTACCGGGTGCGATGTTCGGTGGGGACACTGTCAAGCAAAAATCTCTTTGTGATACTTTCCCCAGTTTGGTTAGGACATTGCAGGCTGATCAACTGTTTGTCCGAAAAGAAAGACGATTCCGTGCTTCAGAAGGCACGTTAAGCCGTTGGTCCCGGCTACTATCTAGTCGTTACATGAGCTAAGTCAGTGGCCTTTAGCGGCTCTATAACACTGACACCAAGGATTTTTGAGGTCGGTAAGCTGAGCAAAAGATAAATTAACCTGAAGTAGTTACATATTCAGGAAAATAGTGTCCGCCTACTTAACTTAGGGATATTGATTGTCATTATCAATATCATGCCAGTGTCAAGTAGTAATTTTGGATTTTGTTTGCAGGTGGACGCGAGCAAGGCGCCGGGTTACCGCGGCGGTGGCGGAGGCGGCGCGGGGGGCGGCTGCTCCCCCTGCTCGCGCACCTCCTCACACGGCTCCACCCCCCCGCCCGCCTACGCACCCTCGCAGCCCCCCACTTACCACCAGCCCATGCCGTGCGGTACGTGTCTAACAACTGTATTGGAGTCCGTACTAACTAGTGCAAGGTCGAAGTATCGAAGCGTCAATCTAAAAAAGTCAAAAGTCAATTTTTTTTATTCGAATTAAGATTTTTACTAATCATGTTTCGAATGGCACGTTCACTACCAGTGTACGCCCTCAAAAAATATGTTACAGGTTAGGTTAGGTTAAGAGGTAGTTTTAATTTAGAGCGTCTTACGTGCTTCAAAAGGTACGTAAAACCGCTAGTTCACTCTGATAACATAGGTATATAAAAACTGCATACTAGACTGACAATGCCTACACGATGTCGATTTCACTATACTTGTACGACTCAAATTGATCTGTATAAAAAAAAACAATAAACATAATGATGATGATGTTGTATTAATAATAATAAACAATGCTTTTTATAAGAGTTGAGAAAACATGACTGGGAAGCTTGTATTTGTTTATTTTAGATTTTTTTAAATAAATTACCAACAATATAATTTACGTTTCAGGTAACAACGCCAACCCAATGGATATGAGTGGACTATCTCGAAATGGACCTATTTACTCTGATAATTCCCGTAATGGACACAACATGATGGTAAGCGTTAAAAATATTAGAAAAGAGAGATTCTTAAGTGAGCAATAATTCACAAGGCTGACTGAAGATTGAATTAAAAGCCAAGACCAATGTTGCAATATGGACTGCATTGTTTTTAAGTTTAGTGATATCCAAAAATTTTAGATGATAATTATTACAATGATAATGTGAGCGTGATGCTACACTATCTGCAACAGTGACGCAATGCCCAAAAAATGGTGTTACCGCGTTCTCAGACGGGATCGGACTACTTTTTTTTATTTTATAAAACCAAACTTCTTAGTTTCTGCTATCGAACACTAAAATAATTTTTGCTCTATTTTTAACATTGACCGAGTTATAAAGGTTTGAAATTCAAGATTAGACAGAGAGGCATATACCCACTTGTGACGTCATTTCTTAGTAACGCCATATAATCTCCATAAAAAAAAAAACGTTTTTGAAAGAGACAGACATTGAAACTTTAAAAAATCACTGTAAATTCGTTTTTCAACCCGTCCGCCGTCTGCTACTAATCTATATTTTAAAAATAATTCATAAAATATGGTGAACAGTCCGATCCCCTATTGACGTGGTTAGTAGATGAAAAAAAAACTTAAATTATTGCGCCTTGTGGCAACGATTGTACTCCAAAAAATATAGTAAAACAGAATTAAATGACCGATTGATTTTTTTACTATTGATCATCCAATTTCGCCCATTTGAGTATAGTTGATTGTAGATTCTCTAATTTCAAGTATTTTCCCCGTATTATTGGAAAATCTAAATCCAAGTCAACTGTTAACTAATTTTCCTTCTTCAGAACTTGAACGCAAACGTGGCGATGTCGAGCGGCAGCCACGCCTCGCACATGTCCCACAACGCCGCGCTAGGACTGGGCTACGTGGGCGTGGAGAGCGTGTCGCGCCTCAACCCGCGCGCGCCCGACTTCAACCAGCGCCACCCGCTCATGCAGCAAGCCAAACACAACGCGCAGGTACACAGCGGGCATTAAACAAACAACGCGCAGGCACACACACACAGCGGGCATTAAACAAACAACGCGCAGGCACACACACACAGCGGGCATTAAACAAACACAACGCACAGGTACACACACACAGCGGGCATTAAACAAACACAACATACAGGTACACACACACAGAGCGGGCATTAAACAAACACAACGCACAGGTACACACACACACAGAGCGGGCATTAAACAAACACAACGCGCAGGTACACACACACACCGCGGGCATTAAACAAACACAACGTGCAGGTACATACACACAGAGCGGGCATTAAACAAACACAACGCACAGGTACACACACACACAGAGCGGGCATTAAACAAACACAACGCGCAGGTACACACACACACCGCGGGCATTAAACAAACACAACGTGCAGGTACATACACACAGAGCGGGCATTAAACAAACACAACGCACAGGTACACACACACACCGCGGGCAAAACAAACACAACGTGCAGGTACACACACACAGAGCGGGCATTAAACAAACACAACGCACAGGTACACACACACCGCACAGGTACACACACACCGCGGGTATTAAACAAACACAACGCACAGGTACACACACCGTGGGCATTAAACAAACACAACGCGCAGGTACACACAGCGGGCGTTAAACAAACACAACGCGCAGGTACATACACACAGCGGGCATTAAACAAAATCAATGCGCATACAGAATGAGTATGAAACAAAAGACTAAACACATTGTACACTAACAAAATAACTAGTTCTAGATAGAAATAGCAGAAATGATAATGACTTCATTATTCCGAAAATCCACCACAAAAAACGATACTGATATTCTGGCTTTCATATAATTTGGGCATTAGCCATGACATTTTGGAGACAGTCGTCAACCTTCCAACCCTCACAACATGACGATTATTACTTGACTTAAACAAGAACTTATTATTTCACAGCAACTGTTTGCGGGCTGCAACAGCGCCGCCAACCTGGGCACTTTGCTGATGTCGTACCAACAGTCGCCCAAACCTATGCAGCACCATACGCAACAACAGCAGCATCATCCTTACCAGGTAAGACCACTGTAGCAGAGCTGCTATCCTACCTTCTGCTATTTTGTTACTGGCAATCCAGTACTTTTTAGTACTGGCAGTTTCATGAATTGAGGTACGGGGTTATGTGAGTACGAGGTGGTACTTTAAAACTGAAGCGCGCACATGTAGCTTACCACACAGCACACGCGCTACCTACGATTGGTAGTAATCTGTCCAGAGATTTAATGTGTTCTTAATTTATGCGTTTAGTTAGACTCTTATATCCGTAGTTTCACAAGTATTTTTTTGTTCTAGTCTCTACTAGACCGCGGCGTGAACGTGGGCGTGAACACATCGAGCGGCGCCGGCTGGGGCGTGGAAGAAGAGGAGCGGAAGCCACGACCCATCGGCACCGAGCGAGCCTGGAAGATGTCCGGCAACGACGACTGGCACCACCAGCCTAACATGGACCACGAGCGCTACCAGGTAACATACAAACCAGGGGTCAGAAATAATAACATTAAATGAGGAAAGTATTGAAGCTTTGTGGTGGTTGAACAGCTGACTGCTGTAAAACTAGACGATAACGTAGTGTTAAGGCCGGATAATTAGTCGCATTCTACTCGTACCCTGTGAGCCAACCGAGTGCGCTCAAACGACAACGATAAATCAGAGCGCTCAATTTACTCAGGACTACGACAGCGTGGTTGTAACGTATTTATTGTTCGCTAATGTAATTTACAATTTATTTTTTGAATCATCGGATTAGATAAATCAATCAATCAGCCTATTGCGGTCCACTGCTGGACGTGTGCCCCCCAAGAGCACTCCAAAGCGCACGATCACCCGCTTTCCTCATCCAGCCACCGCCAGCGACCTTCCTCAGGTCATCAATCCACCTGAATTAGATAAAACACACATAGACTAAACTCGTTCCGACAATGACAATAACTAATAAATTTTTGTCGTGACAAAAAAAAATTATAAATCGAGCATATTTCATGTTTTTATTTCCAGGGCGTATCGGGCATGTCATCCGTGGGCTCAGTGAACCCGATGAACGTGGGCCAGTCTCTGGACGCGAACTACGGCTCGGTGGGCTCTGTGGGCGCGTCGGCGGCGGCGCTGTCGCTCATGCACGCGCTCCCGCTGCACTACCTGCCCCCCGCGCCCGACCCCCCGCACTGGGAGCGGCCCCCGCAGCCCGACAAGCAGGTGCCCACTGTACGTACACACACACAGCCCTGGGCTAGCAGCACACGCCCACTACGGCTCTGTGGGCGCGTCGGCGGCGGCGCTGTCGCTCATGCACGCGCTCCCGCTGCACTACCTGCCCCCCGCGCCCGACCCCCCGCACTGGGAGCGGCCCCCGCAGCCCGACAAGCAGGTGCCCACTGTACGTACACACACACAGCCCTGGGCTAGCAGCACACGCCCACTACGGCTCTGTGGGCGCGTCGGCGGCGGCGCTGTCGCTCATGCACGCGCTCCCGCTGCACTACCTGCCCCCCGCGCCCGACCCCCCGCACTGGGAGCGGCCCCCGCAGCCCGACAAGCAGGTGCCCACTGTACGTACACACACACAGCCCTGGGCTAGCAGCACACGCCCACTACGGCTCTGTGGGCGCGTCGGCGGCGGCGCTGTCGCTCATGCACGCGCTCCCGCTGCACTACCTGCCCCCCGCGCCCGACCCCCCGCACTGGGAGCGGCCCCCGCAGCCCGACAAGCAGGTGCCCACTGTACGTACACACACACAGCCCTGGGCTAGCAGCACACGCCCACTACGGCTCGGTGGGCGCGTCGGCGGCGGCACTGTCGCTCATGCACGCGCTCCCGCTGCACTACCTGCCCCCCGCGCCCGACCCCCTTCACTGGGAGCGGCCCCCGCAGCCCGACAAGCAGGTGCCCACTGTACGTACACACACACAGCCCTGGGCTAGCAGCACACGCCCACTACGGCTCGGTGGGCGCGTCGGCGGCGGCACTGTCGCTCATGCACGCGCTCCCGCTGCACTACCTGCCCCCCGCGCCCGACCCCCTTCACTGGGAGCGGCCCCCGCAGCCCGACAAGCAGGTGCCCACTGTACGTACACACACACAGCCCTGGGCTAGCAGCACACGCCCACTACGGCTCGGTGGGCGCGTCGGCGGCGGCACTGTCGCTCATGCACGCGCTCCCGCTGCACTACCTGCCCCCCGCGCCCGACCCCCTTCACTGGGAGCGGCCCCCGCAGCCCGACAAGCAGGTGCCCACTGTACGTACACACACAGCCCTGGGCTAGCAGCACACGCCCACTACGGCTCGGTGGGCGCGTCGGCGGCGGCACTGTCGCTCATGCACGCGCTCCCGCTGCACTACCTGCCCCCCGCGCCCGACCCCCTTCACTGGGAGCGGCCCCCGCAGCCCGACAAGCAGGTGCCCACTGTACGTACACACACACAGCCCTGGGCTAGCAGCACACGCCCACTACGGCTCGGTGGGCGCGTCGGCGGCGGCACTGTCGCTCATGCACGCGCTCCCGCTGCACTACCTGCCCCCCGCGCCCGACCCCCTTCACTGGGAGCGGCCCCCGCAGCCCGACAAGCAGGTGCCCACTGTACGTACACACACACAGCCCTGGGCTAGCAGCACACGCCCACTACGGCTCGGTGGGCGCGTCGGCGGCGGCACTGTCGCTCATGCACGCGCTCCGGCTGCACTACCTGCCCCCCGCGCCCGACCCCCTTCACTGGGAGCGGCCCCCGCAGCCCGACAAGCAGGTGCCCACTGTACGTACACACACACAGCCCTGGGCTAGCAGCACACGCCCACCACGGTGAGGTGGGCTCGGTGGGCGCGTCGGCGGCGGCACTGTCGCTCATGCACGCGCTCCCGCTGCACTACCTGCCCCCCGCGCCCGACCCCCTTCACTGGGAGCGGCCCCCGCAGCCCGACAAGCAGGTGCCCACTGTACGTACACACACACAGCCCTGGGCTAGCAGCACACGCCCACTACGGCTCGGTGGGCGCGTCGGCGGCGGCACTGTCGCTCATGCACGCGCTCCCGCTGCACTACCTGCCCCCCGCGCCCGACCCCCTTCACTGGGAGCGGCCCCCGCAGCCCGACAAGCAGGTGCCCACTGTACGTACACACACACAGCCCTGGGCTAGCAGCACACGCCCACTACGGCTCGGTGGGCGCGTCGGCGGCGGCACTGTCGCTCATGCACGCGCTCCCGCTGCACTACCTGCCCCCCGCGCCCGACCCCCTTCACTGGGAGCGGCCCCCGCAGCCCGACAAGCAGGTGCCCACTGTACGTACACACACACAGCCCTGGGCTAGCAGCACACGCCCACCACGGTGAGGTGGGCTCTGTGGGCGCGTCGGCGGCGGCGCTGTCGCTCATGCACGCGCTCCCGCTGCACTACCTGCCCCCCGCGCCCGACCCTCCGCACTGGGAGCGGCCCCCGCAGCCCGACAAGCAGGTGCCCACTGTACGTACACACACACAGCCCTGGGCTAGCAGCACACGCCCACTACGGCTCGGTGGGCGCGTCGGCGGCGGCACTGTCGCTCATGCACGCGCTCCCGCTGCACTACCTGCCCCCCGCGCCCGACCCCCTTCACTGGGAGCGGCCCCCGCAGCCCGACAAGCAGGTGCCCACTGTACGTACACACACACAGCCCTGGGCTAGCAGCACACGCCCACCACGGTGAGGTGGGCTCTGTGGGCGCGTCGGCGGCGGCGCTGTCGCTCATGCACGCGACTAAACAATGCGATGATGGTTTTATTGAAATGTAAGAGATTGATGTTCATAATGATGGAAAGCGACATTAATCACGCTGAAACCTATCACACTCATATTATAAATGTAAAAGTATGTTTGGACATTTCGATGTTTGTTCCGCTTTCACGCCTAAACTACTGAACGGATTTGGCTAAGTCGGAGGAGTAATGGCCGTCTTTCGGCTGATAATGACGAAGAAACAGTCGAACAGAACTCACCTCGCAAAATTAAGCAATAATTTATTGATCAGCAACTATTTGCTGTTTTGCTTGACTGCTAACCTGCACTCCACTGGACTTGAGGAACAATATGCCTTTATTAACCAGTGTTTTTTCCCCTACAGACCTGGAGCAAGTGGAGCCACTAAGCTCCCCCCTGCGCCTGCGCGGCCCCCCGCCTCGCCACTCGTGTTCCCCGCTACACTAGGCGCGTTAGACCTATCCACACAGGATTATATATAATTGTAACCCTCGGAAACGGTGTAGATATTAGTGAGAAAGATTATATTATACAGATTATCTATATACATAATAGAGAAAATGTCCTATCGAGAAGAGAACTACTTATACTGTACGATCGACTGAAGTGAGCATTAAAGGATTCATTATAATGAAACTCGTGAGGGGAGCCGGATGTAGTTTTATTTGTTACTGCCGATGCTCGGCCGCGGCGATTAGACAAATTATAGTTGTGTTGTTCGTGTAGCGTTCACCGTCGTTCGTGCTCGCGGTGCGTGCTGCGTTGTGTGCGCCGTGCCGGGATGTGATTCCGACACAGCGCTCGGGTGCCAAGGGGCGCCGGGCGGGGGGCGAGCCACCTTGCGATCTGACTCCACTTGGACACGTCCTCACTGGCTGTGACATGCTCGAGAAGCATTCTTACGCGAAAAGTGCTTACATAAACTACTTAGTACGTTATCGATGGTGACGATTTTCGGTGGGATTTCCGAAATATCGTGCGAGCCCAATTCATTTTCTGTGATTACTTTATTTATAGCAGTTTCTGCCGCCCCCTTTCATTGTAACACGTGCTCTTTACTTTCACTTAACTATTTACTTATATAATGTACTCCTAAGATATAACTTTAACATTAGTCACTTTAACTGAAGAATGTTGTCATATAACGTCCTTAGAGGAGGCAGAATGATGTCCGAGGCTCTTTACTGCAGTTCGTTGCTGTTAGTGATTTATTTAAGTGGGATTCCAGTGTTTTTCGTTTATAAATGCTTCTCCCGTCTGTCGCGTCAATGAGCACGTGGAAGTGGGTTGGCGCCGTCGCGCCCGCCGCCGCTATCTATTATACATATTTTACACTCTATATTATGGCATAATACGATATTATTTGGATGATACCCCGCCGACCGCGGCGGATTATAAACGTGTATTAATAAATTTGCTTGTACATGAAGATTAAATATCATATATTGATGCACTGTAACCACTGGTGTTTTTAATACCACCTGTTTTTCAATAATTCTTTTTTTTTTAATAGGTTTATTTGGGTAATGTGTATATTTATAAGTAAATTATTATTGAGGGCTTACTATATCTCGAATATGATTAAAGGCAAGATATGCGGTAAGTCTAGGCAAATAAAACGTTGTCAAAATATTCCTGCGTGTGTTCTTGAATAGGGCCTTTCGAACCGTAAATCTTAACGTTACTGTTAAATGAGACACAAAATTTCAAAATAGCTATTAAATTTTATTTAAAGACAACAGTTTTACTCTTATTGATTAATCATACTACAAATTAAAATCATATTAATTTATGCATAAGTTGCGCACAGGGATTCATGAACTAACAGATAATATTTTTATATAAATATTTATTAGATCCATCTTGCTACCTTATAAAATAATATTAAACAAAAGTACATATTTATAAATAAATGCTACATAATATCACATAGATGTATGAACTTAGTCGAATGTAACAATATATAAATCATAGCAAACAATTATTTTCAAGTGATTATATACATTTTAAATTTCCGACTGCAGTTGTCGTCGTCGAGTTGTTATGCATACAAAATTCTAAAAAACAAAAAATGCACCTTCGCTTTACTTTTGTTCTTAATAATAATTTATCGACCATTTGTCTGAAACGACACCGATGTCTAATTACTAATCAGTTTACTTTGGGCGATTAGCTAACTAACGAATTCTGGTGATTGGTGGAATTATCGCCTTATTTCAATAACTGTTATACCGGGCACAATTTTTTTTTTTTTTGAGATCCTTGGGTGCAGCAGTGGACATCTTTCAGTTGAAATTGTTATGAACTAAGTACTATAAGAGCCTTTCTGTTGAACGAGTTTCTGGAGTCCACCAATCACAATAATTGGTATACTTAATCCTCAAGACTATAAGCGCTCGCCAAGATGGGGATATTTGCGTCGCACCTGTTATCAGCATTTGTAGAGTGAGACAAAGAAGATACTGGCGCATATAATCCGTTGCGTTTGTTCTTCAGTGTCTCTAGTTGCTTCACTTGGGGAAGGAAGTAGTTCAAAGCTCGGTATGCCGGCCGAGGATCTTAGATTCGAGGTCGGCGTGCATCTTCTCGACCTTCCGCGTGTGTTTCTTGATCATCTGCTGCTGATCGTCGAAGTGATCCAACTTGTCACCCGCCGCCGCCATCTAGCGAAGTATAAAGAAAAGTAAGTTCTACTCACATTTATATAATTTTTTGATTATATATTTTTGCTCTATAAATCATCATCAACATCAACGGCTCGTTACAGTCCACTGCTGGACTATGAGCCTCCTCCACTTAGGTGGAGGGTTTTGCCATAATCTCCACGCTTGGCAGGCGGGTTGGAGATCGCAGATTAAAATGTAACTGTATCAGAGTGCGCTGCTGCCCGTTCCCTGTTCAATGTAGTCCCTAAGTCGCCTGTTACGACACCTACGGGAAGAGTAGGGGTTGGTGACAAATGTATTCTACCACACGGCATAAAATAATAATAAAGTATGACCATCGCAGTGATCTTGGAGTTGATGTTGTGATGGATGGATGATTCAATGCCTATTGCAGTCCACTGCTGGACGTAGGCCTCCCCAAGGGCACGCCAAAACGCACGATCACCCGCTTTCCTCATCCAGCCACTACGAATAAGGACCCTACAACCAGTGACCTTCATCAGTCCACCTGGCAGGGGGGCGTCCCACACTGCGTTTTCCGAGACGCGGTCTCCATTTGAGATTCGGATGAATAAGAAAAGAGAAAATATTTAATAGTATCATAAAAGAAAATCAGATAAACTGATTGTTACATGAAATAAAATTGAAAGAAAAAATAAAAACGTGATAAAAACCTTGCCACTATATTTTTCTAAGTTGCTCACATGATCAGCCTGTAGGTGCCGTAGTTTCAGCAGTCGAGATTCATAGTGCTGTAGCTCCACCTAGCGAGGGAAAACAGAGGCTTTTGATTGAGCAGCTGACTATTTTATTTCATAACATGATGAGCCATACTAATTTTTTAGGCTAGAATCTAGAATTATTGAAATTGACATTAATACGAGCTAATGCTAAAAAAATTAATATTAATAAACAATGTGAAATTGATTAACAGTAGCAAGATGAAGAGCTAACCTTCAAGGAAGCGAGTTCGTCAACTGTAAAGTTGGCTGCAGCCGCAATTCGCCACAACCCTTGTACTTTTGGCTCAATAAACTCCTTGTTGTTTGGACCTGAAACAAAAAATGCATTGCTTGAAATATTGTGTATATATGCAACTAAAAATGCTGTTATAGCTTCAGAAATAATAGACAAACCATTTGGCGGTTTGGTATATTATAGTAAATACATATTTATGATGGATGATGGTAGTTCTTTTATCCTTTATCAAGGACAGCAGTATATAAAAATTAATAATAAAATGACCTTTAGCAGTTATCCTGTGAAGTCGGTCGAGCCCGTCCCTAAGGCCGCGGTGTTTGACGCGGATGAGGTTAGCTTTGTCCAAGTAGTCTTTGCTCACTTCATTAGTCTCCAACTGGCCACTTATCTCATTGAACTTGTCAAGCTCCTCTTCATCTAGAGCATCTGGTAATAACAAACAGAATAATATACCCTAAAATACACCTTATAATCTTTTGACATCAAGTCCATTGTATCTATTGACCCCACAGATTGATCCACTTGCCTTATAGTAATATGAGAACAAACCATTGTTTTCATATTACTATAATGTAAGAGTTATTCATATTCCAGCTGCAAATTCATTGCTATCAGATGAAATTCAATCTTACTAATAGTTATCACAGAGCCATGCTCTGCTTTAGTAACTGGGTTAAAATTTATGAGTACATAAATAGGCCACAGAGCTTGCTTGCATGTGTCGCTTTGGTGGAGGCGGCGGCGTATTGCAGGAAATATTTTGGTGCATATAACATACCTATCTTAGCAGCCATGATTCTTTGAAGACCCCTTTAAATTTCACCTATTTTCTTAGTCTGTAGTTTTAAGCATATGTTGCTAGCTAGTAGGTACTATTATATTTCTTTTACAGCTAATGATATAGATAACAATTTTATTTCTCAATAGAAAAATAACACCATGTTTAGCTTATAACTTACTATTCTTTTCAAATAAAAATCTCTCACTTTTGTAACCATCCTTGTCACCTTCTTCAATATTGTTCAGGATTTCGTAGTACTGGTCTATCTTGTCTTGGTGGTGTTGAAATTCCTCTTTGAGGGCTGATAGCTCCTCACTGGTGAACCCTGAAGCCTCAGCTTTTGCCCAAAGCTGGTTAAGCTTCTTGTCTTTAAAGAGGCTCTTGTTAATGTGGTCATCTGTGGCAGAGTTGAATGCCTAAAAGTGAGGATAGGAAATAGAGAAATGGAAGTTGTCTGCTATTTTAACATTCTCTCTTTATAAAATTTTAATATTGGACTTTCTCTAGAAGTGTTTTATTTTACCAAAACTTACAATATAGGAATGTAAATGTCAATAACCAGAAAGGCAGATAGTAGGTATGTAGAGAAAATGGGTGAAGATAAGAGTCAACAAGTTCATTGTTCTTTATCAGTTGTTTTGTTTTAAATATGTTGTTTCTTATCAAAATAAAAAAATACTTAATTAATTTGATATTATATAATATATTTTAAATATTGGGGAAAATAAATCATTAATAATAGGACAAGTTAGGAGAGTAAACCTGTATCCAGCAAACTTGCCATGGGCCAAGCCAATTCATGCATGGTAAAATACATAATGAGACCCAAAAACTAACTGAAACCAATATACTTACAGAGTGCTCTTTGTGCCTGACTTTATTATCTTCGAAGTGCTCCCTCAGGCCAAAGTTAGCCATGATTTGTGTCAGTTTCCGTCGGAGCTCAGCTTCCTTCAGCCCTTCTTTGTCTCCTCCTTCACTTCGGACGCGCTTCAGGGTGATCTCTTCTTTATCATGTATCATTAAATCACTGTACAGGGACTTGAGTTTTGGAAGAGTTAGACGCTGCAATATATAAAATATTTTTATAATGAGTATTGTGTTATATTTAATTACATATGGAAAGCAAAAAAAACAGTAATACCTGTTGAGCTTTGATCCACAAAATATTCAGCTTATTCATTCTGAAGGGTTTATCCAAAGCCCTGAAATCTGGGTCTTTACTTTTTATCTCTGGTTTCTTTTCGTTAGCTTCTTTAGTATATTTGTTTTCACATAAAACAGAGCTAATAAACAAAACCATGATAACCAATGATACTTTCGTCGTCAAAAACTGCATGATGAAAATTATTTTTTGGCTTTGGTTTATGAACAAAGTAAAGCACTTGGCTATTATGTCAGTATGAAATTAAGATTTATTACAAAATTATGTAAAGATCCAGTAGTCGCCTGCAGAGCAGAAATTCTGTCTGCCCTCAATTCAATATTTATAAACCTCGGCACGGCACACACACAACAGACGAGACGACAGCTCGCTTTGACAGCTCGACTTAGGGTGTATTCCGAATCAGATTTCACGGCTCAAAGTACTGACAGCGATTACTCGCGTACCGATTCAGAAATCGCGATAATACGGCTCATGAGCGAAATCAAAACAGAACGGCGTTTGAGCGCGCTGAAACTGCTTATAACTGCCAGATGTTGATTACCGTACCAAAACTGGCAAAATTCTAAATTATTATACGTAATAAAAAAGTATCGTACAGCTGTGAAAACAGCACTTTTCGCATGGCTAGTACCCAAAATAAGAAAAGGTATGCGAATTTTTAAAAATGGAGATGTAAATAGGCACATGAAATTTAAAAATACAAAAAAGAATGTTTGATATTTATATTTATATTTTATCAGATTGCCTATGATATTATCTTATGTATGTATGTGCTTGAGTCAAAACTATCGTAATATATACATAACTTACTCGATACTTTTACTATCGAACATCTGGCAGCCCTAACCTACAAAACTGATTGATTCAAAATATTTCAGTAATTTATCGCCATTTCATAATTGAATAACGTGTTTTTAATTTTGTTCAACCAAATAAATATAAGACACGTTAATTTTACATTTAAACATTAAACATTTAACTTTTAAAAATAAATAAACAATATGTCAAAGTCGAATTTGACATTACGCTATGATTACGCTTACGTGAATTTCGCTCTGGAGCATGGGCGCCGTTAGCGGAAGAAGGCGGCGGTCATGACGCAATCCGTGACGTCACAATGGCTGCCGTAATCCCAATGACAGTGATTCGGTACGCGTTTTTGGGTACTCAAAGTGATGTCAGCGCAAATCGGAACGCGGCCTTAGTTAGACAACTGAATGAGGGTGCGTTCGGAAACGATTATTAACTGCCGAGTAAAAATTCACTCGGAAAAAGAAAAGAGAAGAATAACAGAAAGAAAGATAAAATGTGGTTCTCAAACGCTGGAGAGTGAAATAATTTATATTGTTTGCAGTGGAAACAACCGAAACTAAGTAGGTGCTGGTCTTGTTCTAGACAAGGACTCTGACCTGGAGCTTTCCAATAAATAAAAATACGAAGCATCTGAATTGATGTATCAATTTTTCTTAACTACTATTCAAACTTGAGCGTTAACTAACTTCATGAATAATTTTCTAATAAAAAACAGTTTAACTTTCTCCGTCATCATTGGAAATATGTCAGGTTATTTTTAACGACGCTGAAACAGGGAGAGAAATCATCGCACTTGTCATTGCGAAAATAATAACTCTACCTGGGCCCCGTTTCACAAAGCAACATTTTTCTAGAGAGCTAGCGCGCACTAGCGACTTTTGTCGCGGTGACAGTATGTCTCTCTCGTCAAGTTTACTAGAGTGCGAAAGTGTCTCGAGAGACAAAAGTCGCTAGTGCGCCCATAGCGTTACGATTTGATATTCATTGCGTAGCCAATTCACCAAAACTGGAAGCTATTATTGTTTTACCTCACTGACTACGCAATGTGCATCAAATTGTACTTGTTATTTGTAACTTGTACCTTCGTGAAACGGCCCCTGAGTGTCTGAACGTTCAAACACGATGTTCGGCAAGCAGCCAGGTGACAGTTCGTTCACCCTCGGATTCACTCGGGTCTAGAGATGGGCAAACCACCGGGTTTAAACCTACCGCTGGGTTTTTACCCGATAAACACCCATTTATTCCCACCCACTGGGTGAAAATTCGGGTGTTTATTATTTTTATAACAAAATTTATATAGGTATCCATATATCATTAGATTTTGCGTATGCACATTATATGTGACATTTTTTCACTTATTTGCCAGTAAATGCAGGGGCTTAGAACATCTATTTTAGCAAGATACCAACAAAGCAATGGATAAAACGGCGTAAAGCACAAAATCTGCAGAAAATATTGTTTTTAAGGGCAAATCTCGGTATTTGAACAAGAAACATAAAAAAAAAGATGGCGATAAAATTATTGTTCGTAAGTCATGCATGAACCATGGTTTAGGGTACTATGTTTAGAAACGAGAGAAACAACAGTACCAATTATGTTTAAAATATCAATATCCGAGATGGCAGCAAACTTTTTCGTTTATTGGGTCAACTTCGATTAAACTATACACATGTCCTAGGCCAATCGTAATATCAGGCAGCTTCCATCATTTAGTATACTGTCACCGTGACTTTTGTCGCCCGTGCCCGCTAGCTCCTACCTTTGTACTTGCCACGTTCGCATGCAGTGTAGGTATGAGTGAGTGTAGTGCTAGCTAACTGTAATTACAACTTCTTTTGATCATCCCGTTAGAACTTGAGCATTCTTCTTCTTAGCGAGTCGATGGCAAGTCGAATTTTATAATGATGTAGCCCAGAATGTGGCCACTTGGACGGCGGATTGTGTGGCGTCCATCAAATCTTGCTGCGTGCAGGTGGCAGGGCACGCAGGACATTATGTCAGGTGGGCCATCGTCTGTACTTCTCCGCACACACAGTTTATGTCAGTATTATCGGAAAATCCCCATCTAGACATGTTATCTTTACTCCGGCCGATCTGAGTCCGAAGTCTATTTAAAGACTTCCAGATCGGCCACGACAACTGATGTCCGGGTGGGAGATTCTCAGATGGCGTGACAAAGGGGCTAGGAAGGGAGACTCCGCGGCGCCAGAGGTTGCATTTTGCTTGTGGCGGGTCGTTGGTCAGTGGTTCGACGCACTTTATAAAACTTTTTCGGCTTTTCAGCCGTTGTGGCACTGGTTTATAGCCACTCAGTGGGTGCCGAGTGTCGTCGTCCATTTTACGCCTATCAAGGGAGCTTGCAACTGCTCTGCGGACATCTGGAGGCGCTATGCCAGCTAATGGAAACAACAACTTAACCGGCGTCGGTTTCAGGCAACCAGTAATGATCCGGCAAGTTTCGTTTAAGGCTGTGTCCACTAGCTTGGCATGAGCAGAGCGGTCCCATACTGGGCATGCAAATTCGCCAGCTGAAAAGGCAAGCGCCAAACCAGTAGTCCGCAGAACATGTGGTGTGGCTCCCCATTTAGTGGTGGTAAGGCGCCGCACTAGATTGTTTCGAGCATGCACCTTCCTTTTCACACTCTCACAGTTCTTTCGGAAGGTAAGAGACCTATCCAACAGCACGCCGAGGTATTTGGGGGAGTTACTGTGGGAAATAGGCACCCCACGCCACGTGATTTTGAGCTTTCGACCCGCCTGTGCATTGCGAAGGTGAAATACGCATGACTCAGTTTTAGACGGATTGGGCTTAAGGGAATTCTCTGCGTAGTAGCAACTCAGGTTCTTGAGAGCTACCGTCAGATTGGCCTCAACCTCTTCGAAACTGGTCGCTTGAGAAGTGAGAGCAAGATCATCAGACCGCTCAAATAATTTATAAGTATGGCACAGGAGTGAAATGGGCCGAAAATTTTTGGGTTCATCTGCTGGTTTTCCTGGCTTTGGTATAGCTGTGACCTTCGATTTTCTCCAGAGTCTTGGTATTAGGGCAGATTCCAGACACTTGTTGAACATTTGTAGCAGCCATGATACTGAGACGGGGCCAAGGTGTTTAATTTGCTCCACAGAGATGTTGTCAACTCCGGAGGCTTCCCCGCACTTAAGGGATTTAATGGCGGTGATGATGTCACCATGCCCTTGTTTTCCATGCCCTTTTACTATTATGCGTCATGTTGATGTTGGTGTTGGTCAATCCACCTGTCCCGCTGACTTTCATCAATCCGCGACAGTAACACTTCCCCGACTCGTGTAGTCTCCTCGGAAAAGGGATCACCGCAATACAAAGTCTCGTATCGCATCAACAGTTCCCCCGACTCCTTCGATAATCCTGGGATGTAGGAGGTACGGCATCCTCTGGGGATACAGTGACGAGACACCTCAGAGACTATGTCAGCAAACCGATCATTTTCTCGAGGGGATGGTGGTACATTCAAGAGGGCGTCGTCGACTGACTTTGCGTACTGCTCCCAATTTGCCTTGGAGTAATTAAATCGGCGTTTAAGGGGGACCTGTAGAGGACGGATGACTGGGCTAATCTCGCACATAATGGGCCTATGTTGAGTGCGAGGAATAGGTGGGCATACGGTCTTAACGCACTGAGAACTTATGTCTGAACTGGTGAAGATTAGATCTGGGTTGTATCTCCTCTTCCATCGGCCACTATTAAAGGAAGCCGGTTGTTTTGGGTCATGAACAAGAGTCAAATTGTTAGATTCAGCCCATGTCTCGACCGCTTGACCACAGTCGTCAAGGTCATTGTAGCCCCAGAGTGGATTATGACTGTTAAAATCACCGATTACAATTTTCACCCGTCGTTGATCGTCAAAGTTTGAGGGAGGGGAGAACCGGAAAGGCGTCTCGGGGGGCTTATAAACAGAGGTAACAGAGCAGTGGTCGAGGTCCAAGGTAATCACCTCGATGCCATTCTGGGTCGAACATTCAGAGGATTTTACTCTTACTCCGGGAGTAACAAACACTGCGTTACCGTGTTTCGAGTGTTAAGTCTCAGAGATAAGAGTGAGTCCAGCTACGTGTGGTCGGCATTGTGTTTCATCTCGATGGGTTTCTTGTACACACAGTACATCGCAGTGTGTCTTGCGACAGAGTTCAGATAAGAGTTCTGATTTGTCTTTCGAGAAACCCTCGATGTTAATCGAGACTACATACAGTGCCGGCTTTAACACTGGACTGTATGGTTGATTTTGATTTGCTATCGTGGGGAAAGGATTCGCTAGTCAGCTAGAAATAGAATTCGCTAGACTGTTGCCCAGGGTGCGCCAGACGTACTACCGAGTAGCGGTAGCGGTACGTCGCTCGGGGAGGCTCCTTTCATGCACCTTGAGCATTAAAAGATGGCGACATTTTACAGATTTCTACTGTTTTATTTTAAAAATGTTTATTCGGTTGAACTTATTTGAGTCGATGTGAGTCAAGCGGCTGGAGTGCTGATATACATCAATATCTTTTACGCATGTAGGTTTTCTTAAACTTAGTAAAATGCTTTACGCTAGAATATACAAATACAAACAAATTCTAAACAAAGTTTCATAGAAATTGTCTCATAAACAAAACTATTGGCTGCTACCTTGGGCTTTCCACATTATTGAAGTTGCGCATATTGCTTATAAACAGGGTATTTTCATCAAGATATACAATAAAGTTTTTATTTTTATTTTATCATCAATTATTATAATAAACACCCACAAAAATGGGTTGTTATGGGTAAAAACCGGGTTAAAACCCAAATCACCGGGTTTTTACCTGGTCAGGTGGTTTGGGTTTTAACCCACCGCCCATCTCTACTCGGGTCTTTTCCGAACGCTCTGGTCTGGGGTATTTTTTTTTTGTATCATTCGAAGTTATTTTTAGCTTGATTTCGAACGCACCCTGAATTTATAAAACGTCAGTGACTAGACTGATTAGTTTCTTTATTTAATGCTAGATGGCACTGGCGAAACGTTACCATTTTCTATTGGTTGTTCAAAAAGCAAGCACGAATCTTAACCAATCAGCACAAACCATTTATTTTTAACTTTTTCGGATACAGGTATCTCGTCAGTTTAGAAGGCAATACGAACGATACGGGACAATCCCGCGTGTCTTCCGCGACCGCACGAGAAGTCGTTCGCGATTTATGTATGTATCCGATTCCGTGATCCGATTAATCCGATAAAGTTGCCAGAATAAAAAACATTTTTTTCATAATGGCAAGAACAGAAGTGGTACAATAAAAACTCACTGTGATTTATAGTAGTAAAGTATTTTTTGTCTTTTTTTGTTTCAATAAAATTAGTAGAGACAAATAGCCCTTACCAAAGTGTTTATTACTTTTGAAAATCAAGGTACCGCTGTCTGTCTGTAGTAAGTTTAGATTTTTTGTTGAATCTGTCAGTGCCGTCAGTGGTGGCTGCTCATCATTTCGTTTTCGTTGTTAGATTAGTGCATTTATTTTCTAAAAATGCCATTGCCAACTTAACTGTTGCGTCGCAAGTTCCTATAGTGACCCTACAGTGTGCGAATTATCGATGAAGATATTAATCTTATTGAAGTCAGTGACCGTCAACATTAACGTTCCCAATACAATGGGAGTTAAACGGCGATTCTACCCCTCCTAGAGAGAGACTGCATCTGCATCGGGCACGTACGCTCCGTCTGGCCAGCACTTTCTCCCACTGATGCTCTGCGAGATTACTCAACCCGGCCGTGCAGAGCTCGAAGGCGTGGATGTTTAGTAGCAGTCGGTGGATGGTATTCGTGGTCGTCGGTCGTTTTGTGGACTGTTGTTGGTGGTTGTGATGTGCGTGTAGTGATGGTGGAACGCGAGGGTGCAAGACGCGGGAGCGGTGGCGGCTGTGGCTGGGGCAGCGGCATGCTAGGCCGCTGGTCGCTGCGCCGTCTGCTGCTCGACAGCCCACTCGTAGGCCGCCGGCTGGCTCATACAGGTAAACATCAATATCACTTTGCTGTGACCTCAGGTTTCACAGGCCCCGTGTTTGTTTTATAGTAAGTGGGGCAATTTCCATAAATCGACGAGTGTTGCGTCTATTTTGCTAAGATAGTTACTTAAGCTCCCTATGTCCGGAATCTCAGCAAACCAATAATTTAGTAGAGGATCTCAGAGAGTGCCTATGTGATTATGACCAGCACAGATGTGCTGTTAATGTTTATGTTGAAAATATATGAAGAATAATTTGAATCATATATTATGGTATACCTGGAATCATGATTAAACTTCTGTACATTTTCACAAATAATTTGCAAGGAAAACAGGTGATTAAAAGAGTGTCACATTTAAGTACTTCTGCATATTAGTAACTTGTATTTAAACAAAAATTTTCAACTATGATAACTTGTCTAAAACTGCTTCTATAATGCTTAACACCATCAAATTGACCAACAGAATAAAGATCTGGGTGCCCCATATTCCATACATTGTGATGAGACCTGATCAGCTGGTTCCCACGAACAAACACATTCCCAAATGATGTAATGTAAATAAGCATTCATTCAAACAATAGATTATGTAAATAATTTAGCCTGATTCTAAACTTCTCATGTAATGAGTCAATGTCAAATGCTAATAGAGTACTAAGTAGTCTTACGAAATGGAAAACATTGTTGTAACTATTCTAAATAAAGTCTTCATACTGTATATTTTTCTTTTTCTTTAAAATTTAGTTTCTTTAAAGTTTGCAGCAACAAAGATGTATACAAATAGGTATAAAGAAGGTATATTTAAATGTTCACTCTTGTTGTTATAAATTCTTTTGTTTTCTGTCAAGGTCTGACTTAATAAATTCTTAGTCATCAATATAATGCGATTGAAGTATTGAACTAGCTATCATTGTTTCCATACTTGTAAATGTGCATAAGGTTTTAAACACTAATAATCATCAATTACAAAAGAAAAAAAAAAGCCTTAACACTGGCTAGGGGCAACAAGCAGTACTGTGATAAGCTTTAACTCAGCAATGAAATCTTGTAGAATTAAAAAAAAAGAAAAAAAATATTTAGGTGACTCACATAATTTTTCCATAGGTACTCGATCCAAAATATGAGAATGGTTGATATCAGCCAGCTGGCTATTCATAGAAACATGGATTCCAAATAAACTTGTTGTGCCGGCCAATGAGAGTAGAAAAACAAGTTGTATAATGCGGAGATTGATGTTGAGTCACCGACAGGTGGCGGTGAACAAACTGTCTTAATTTTTAGATCGCGGTATAGAGATTTTTTCTAATTACATGACCCCCCAACGAAGCCTTTGTTATAATATACACTTATACACTTATACCATAAAAAGAGTGTTTCATTTACCTAGCTATCACTCGGGGACTAGGTTCGTTCATGGTCCTTCGAGCCGGATCAGTTTTCCGGAGGGCACTTAGGGTTTAGTGCAGGTTTTTTTTTTGGTGGTGAAAACCCACGGGCAGTGGATCGCTGTCGCAAACGTGGGAGGTTGCAGACCAGCTGCGGAGCTGGTGCTGAGGATCGACAAGGAGGAGCCTTGTCAGGATAAAGACGGCGCTGGGAGTGACGCTGTCAAGCGCAGAGGGTGCTGAGGATCGACAGGGAGGAGCCTTGTCAGGATAAAGACGGCGCTGGGAGTGACGCTGTCAAGCGCAGAGGTTTACCCATATTGAAGCATATCCTCTTTGATTGGAGGAGGAACAGGAGGGCTACATACATACAGCTGGAGGAACAGGAGGACGATTACATACATCAGCTGGAGGAACAGGAGGACGGCTACATACATACAGCTGGAGGAACAGGAGGACGATATGCAGCTGAGTGATGTGTGATTAAATCTATTTCAGTGTTCTGGAAAACCGTGAGTACATTTAACCAAGTGGAAAATTGAACTTTATTACTGAGAAGATTTTAACTTAGAATAATTTTAGGACTTAGAATAATTTCGGTAAAAACGAAGGTACGGGGAACCTATGCCCAATTTCGGTCAGAGTTAAAAGGCGGTAAAAACACTTAAAAAAAATCTTGCTTTTTTATATTGGGCTGGGACTTAGTATTTTATGCCGTTTTTAAACTTGGAATTTTATTTGAAAAATTCTATTAGGCGGAGACTTTACAATTTATTCTGTCTTTTTATATGAACTTGTCATTTCAATTTATTTCGGATTTTTTAAAAGGATTTGTTGAAAAAATATTTAAAATGTCTACCGAGGAAATTGATTCAGGGACAGATAACTTGCTGCAGTTTCAAGAGGAAACAAGTCTCCGTATTAGCAAGGCACAAATAAATTTTAATAAATCTCCCAAAGAGCGGCTTACAAAAGCCTACGGTGAAAGCCGTTTGGAAACACTTGAACAGATGTGGATTAAATTCATGGATGGTCATTCGGATTTGTTACGAAAAGCACCGCGTAAAGAGTTTAGGAAAACAAATTATTACTTGGAAGATCAGTATGAAAAGACGGAAGAAACGTACATTAATTATAAATGTCAACTTAAGCAAATGTTGAGTTCATTTCGGGAATTTAAAAATGACGAAAACAAAATATGTGATAAACAGGTTAAGTTGCCCAAAATTAATGTACCTACATTTTCGGGAAAATACTCTGAGTGGAACACGTTCCGTGACTTATTCATGTCTTTAATACACAATCATAGTGATATAGATGATGTTCATAAGTTACATTACCTAAAAGGTTATTTGTCTGGTGAGGCGGAGCAATTGTTGCGGCATATTCCTGTTGCCAAGGATAATTATCAGAGATGCTGGAATATGTTAGAGGAAAGGTTTAACAATAAGAAATACATTTGTAATTTTATTTTGAAAAGATTGTTTAGCCAAAAAACACTTCTGAATGAATCGCCTAATGGCCTAAAGGATTTGATTGATACAACTAATGATTGTTTATCATCTTTAAAAAATATAGGCGTGGACGTTGAGAGTTGGGATGTGATTATAAATTATATTCTAACTTTGAAATTGGACCCGGAAACTAGAAGGCAGTGGGAGTTCAGTGTAACGAGTAACAGTACAGGTGATGAACTGCCTACTTTTGTCGAATTTAAAGAATTTTTGACTAATCGCTATCGCGCTATGGAATTTCTGCCTCCGGATAGTAGTAATAAATTCAGATTTAATAAACCGAGTTTCCATCCCAACAATCAACAAACCACTCCATTGCGATCATTTCACACAACAAATTTGTCCTGTTCATATTGTTCAGAAGAGCATAAGATTGGTTCCTGTCTTAAATTCTCTAAGGAACCAGTAGACTCGCGGCGCAATTTTGTAGCAACCAACAACATTTGTTTTTGCTGCTTGGGTAGTAATCACTCTGCCAGATTCTGTAGATATAATGTGAGATGCCGTATCTGCAAAGGCAAGCATCACACGCTATTACATCCCACGGGTGATAGTGGTAAGGATTTTAATAAGAACATTACGGGAAACCTGATTAATTCGGGTTTTGGAGTAGATTATGCGGGGCCAATTCAAGTACGGACGGCCAAGGGCCGAGGACATAAATCGCAGAAAGCATATATATGCTTGTTTGTGTGCATGGCGACGCGTGCGGTGCACCTTGAGGTGGTGACGGAACTTACAACTGAAGGTTTTTTGCAAGCTTTCAAGCGGTTTGTTGCAAGGAGGGGGTATTGTTCGGATATTTGGAGCGATAATGGCACAAACTTTATTGGCGCAGCTAGCGAACTTAAAAAATTGTTTATCGCTGAGAAAAAATCAATGCTAGACGAGGTAGCAGAGGCTCTTGCAACAAACGGCGTTAATTGGCATTTCATCCCTTCAAGGTCCCCAAATTTTGGTGGCCTTTGGGAAGCAGGGGTGAAGTCTGTTAAACATCACCTGAAACGGGTTATTGGTCAATCTACACTGACATTTGAAGAAATGTCAACAGTTCTGGCACAAGTAGAAGCATGCCTGAACTCAAGGCCACTGTCGTCACTTCCTTCTGATGAGAATGGTGAGGTATCGGTTCTCACACCGGGCCATTTTCTCGTTGGAGAATCATTGATTTCTCCACCAGAAAGAAATTATGAATCTGCTAACGTAGGATCCTTAAGAAGATGGCAGTATACACAGAAAATATTGCAGGACTTTTGGCGACAGTGGTCTCAGGAGTACCTTACTAAATTTTATCATAGATATAAATGGTCTTCTCTGGGTCCACAGCCAAAAATTGGTGATGTTGTCGTAATAAAAGAGGATGGGCTACCACCATGCCAATGGATGTATGGCAGGGTGATTCAGACCCATCCAGGCTTGGACGATGTTGTGCGTGTTGTGACCTTGAAAGTTAAGAACGGTACTTTGAAAAGACCAGTGACCAAATTATGCTTTCTACCAATATCGGAATGAATTTTTGATACATTTATGTTTTTCTTTATTTACAGTTAATTTCCGTTGTTAGTTATGAATGAGGGTCATGTTTTATTTTATTGTTGTTATAGTATGGTGTTCTATTTAACTCAGTATAAAAACTCAGTATATAATGGCTTAAATGTACAACTTTAAGTTAAGATTCTTTATGTTTTGTTCTATCTTTGGTTATGGTAGGCGGTTTTTTTGTTTTTTGTAAAGGACAATTGTCACTTTGTCCTTGGTAGGCGGAATGTATAATGCGGAGATTGATGTTGAGTCACCGACAGGTGGCGGTGAACAAACTGTCTTAATTTTTAGATCGCGGTATAGAGATTTTTTCTAATTACATGACCCCCCAACGAAGCCTTTGTTATAATATACACTTATACACTTATACCATAAAAAGAGTGTTTCATTTACCTAGCTATCACTCGGGGACTAGGTTCGTTCACAAGTTATCATTTAAGTTATTATAACAACCATTGCAAACTATACCCATTAAAGTTTATATTTTCCTAAAGATTAGTAGGTAACAATCAATTACAGTATTGAAGGAGTATATGGGTCAGTGCCACTATGTCCTGTTCACAGGAATGACCCTAGCTGGCCGAGTTGAGTCACTATTTTTAGATGTTACTTGATTCATTGATTGGTCAACTTCTATTACATTCTAAGTTATAATTTTATTATACTGGGGCCTATGTATTAAAACTTATTTTTTTTTATTTACAATTACAATTCGAGGTACATTGCGTTTCCGATACACCAAAGAGATTATTGTTAAAATATAAGCTAATTGGCTATGCAATGCATGTTGAATTGTATTTGTAAATTATAATTGTAAGTTTTATTAAACAGGCCCCTGGTCATTGAATGTTGGGTTTAGTAACATGACCTAACCATTTCATCAAGGAGCTTGAGCCTACCCATTAACTTATTAGCTTAGTACTTATTCTCAGCAGAGTTTGACAGCAGCATAGATGGAGTCACGACTAGATTAGACAAAGTTTAATTTGTATCCAGCCTGTCATGTACTTGCTTAGCCTATTTAATTAGTGGGTTAATTGCAATAATCATTAATCCAAAAACACAATTTTTATCACAAACGCAACTGTATTGTTTATTTCTCTTTTAGAACATTGCATTAAGAAATCACTGCAACATATTTCCCTTCAATTTAAATGATATTTTAATAATACCATATATATATACGATAATTTCGACACCAGTACGCACTCTTCGCCAGTGGGGTGGAATTACTAGTATTCAATAAAAATAATGCTGTTATGGTTTTAATGCAAGGAAGCAACTGAAAAATGGTTTCCTAAATGACTTCCGCAGTCCTATATTAACAAATTGCTGGCTCTGCTGCAGATGTAGACATACATTTAGGAAGAATTGTTATTTTATGTGTATGAGTATATAGGTAGCTATATACCTGTATAATAAGATCCCTCAAACATTAAAAAATCTGGACATCAAAATATTTAATAATAAATTAATGAATGCTTATTGAAATTAAATTTTTATTCAGTAAGAGAATTTTTAGAAGTAAGTGACCCCTGGATGAGATTATAATGTTTGCATGTCATAATATTTTGACTAAATGTGGAGAGACTTAATTATAAAATTATTGTAAGCAACCTTATGGCACACCCCATTTACTGAAAATAAAAGATATTATTAATATGTAGATAGATAGTAACTCCGATGATCCAATTCTATTGTAAAATAAATAAGTTACTTTTTTATTTTCTTTCACATTTTGTAACTTCCAAAAAATTCCTATTCTATTTTCGTTTTGGGTATTAGCTTCGCGTTCCGCGCGGCGCTGGCAGTTGTTATACGACAATTTTTCACCTGGAACGATTATTTTCTAATATTGGTATGATAATTCACTCGCACTCGTCTGGCATCCCTGCCAATATTCTATTATCCTTTTTTCTTTTCATATTCTTTCATGCTTGCTGTATGATCGGCGACTCGCAAACACAAATATTGCTTTCTTCCTATTGATAAAACATTCAGAGAAGTCATTGTATGAATAGCAGCAAAAAGTCGGACATCGAGTGGGTTTACATAACAGTACAAGCAGATATTTAAGCACTGTACTGGCAGTAGATAATGGTTTTATAAAGCCATTTAATAACTAAGTAGGTACATATGTACCTGATTCATCACGTTGTTGTATAATAGAACAAACAAATAGAAGAGAGCTAAGTAAATGTTAGCAGAGGACTGGCTACAACTTTATAATAAATAACACTACATGTAGACTTATTAACACAGTTAGTGTTCTCACAAATTATCTTTCATTACAACTACATTTATCACGTCACACCTTGTATTCAAGATGTTGTTCTTGGGTCTCAGACTTCTTACAAAAACCCGAAATGGATACGAACAAAAGTCTTAAACTCTTGTTTGTCCAGTTTAGACTAAAAATAACACTTTGTCTGACTTGCGTAACAAGCATTTTATACGTAAATAAATATTCACTTAGTATGTCTAGCATCACGTAATCCCTAGTAGTCTTTAAGTATCTACGTATTAAAATCATGGAAGAAAAACTAACATAATTTATGTTTGTTACTTTTTTTTTATTTATATTGGGTTTTTTAATATAACCTGGTGGTCTAGTGGCTAGGGCCGCTGCCTCCCGTCCGGGAGACGCGGGTTCGATCCCCACCACGTACTTATGTGTTTTCGAATTTCGAATTCATTTGTAAGTTTATTCGACGCTCTTACGGTGAAGGAAAACATCGTGATGAACACCTGCACACCCTGCGAAGAAATTCAAAGGTGTGTGTGAAGTCGACCAACCCGCACTGGTGGTTGACTAAGGCCTGATCGCCCCTAATTCAGGGTAGGCTCGAGCCCCTCGGTGGGGACGTATATGAGCTGTTGATGTAGGTCTTCGGGGTCATATATAAAACGACACCCACAAAATATATAATCTGATGAAACAATAACAACAATAGTCGCATTTTTTGTTACTTCCGGACGTCCATGGTAACTGATCTCCTAGCATACCTAATCTATTTATATTCTATTCTATCTACCTGTATATATAATAATTTTATCTTGGCTTTTTCTTGAAGCTCCTTTTTCATATTTATCATCGCGATTCGTAAATTCGAAAAGACAAAATATAAACCAATTCAACACAATTAGTACAATATATCTTTTTGTTTTATTTTCATCGTATAAAGCCTAAAAGGTTCTAGGTAACTGACCCTTAATTTAAGCGGATTTTCGCAGTTTAGCCAATTGTATTTGAGCCATAACAACTAGGTTAAAGCGAGGTAGGAGGGAGGAAGATTTGTAGCTTAAAGGGAGGTCCCAAACCTCAATAGATTAATAAGGCTGTCTGTTTAAAGAAATAAACATATATTGTTTTATTTTTTTTTCTACGTAAACAAAATTGCATATTTAGTTTTAAAAAGCTTTTGTCTCAACAGACGACTAAAATTGCATATGGCGACCGTCCTAGACAAAGAACTCGAAAAGTACAGACGCGACTCCCCCGACAATCACGTGCAAACCTTGTGCTTGATGGCATCTGGTCCTTCTAACTTTATAATATAAAACGGCTAGACCGCTAGCTATAACCACTTTTATTGTCGTCTTTTAACAAGCTGCACTTTACAATGTAGCAACTTTGCGGGTCAACATAACCAGGATGATGATATTCGCTCAAGGAGATTATGAGGTCTAAGCTTTACTCTAACACTGCCATACTCAAACTTTTTTTTTCTTGGGCCGCCTTCAGATTTTAGCTGTGCCGCGCGGGCCTATAATAAATCACAACATCTGTTATTTAATGTGACTCAGGCTGGCTGGACAATTCTTCCAAATGAGCCGCGTTTAAATAGGTCAATAAACAATTTTAGGTGACAGCTAATCACGCTTATTTCAGTTTATGTGACGCTAGAGAACCCGAGATAATCGAACGCAAACGTGTCCAGCCAGCTTGAAAACAGCTTTTCGCATGGTCTCTCAATCTCCGAACAGAAGGGATTCTAACTATTTCTTACTTATTAATACTGCGTCACCTAAAATTGTGAGAGGCATGCAGTTTGAATTTTTGAGATACGTATAGCCATTTAGCTAAAAAACAACGAAAAGCGTGGCCAGCCAGCCTGAACTTACGTATTAAACTTCTGGCTGGCACCTCTGAATCTCGACAACGAAAACGTTTTCGAACAAGGTTCTTTTACTAGCATTTAATGACGGAATTTGTGACAGTCATAGCGTTTGTTTCATGGCGTCACATAAAGGCATTTACGAGAAATCGATGAAAACTTGGTGCCAGCCAGCCTGGCTGGCTGGCTCGTTGTATCTGCGCTGTCTGATGGTCTACGGCTTCCAAATTTCCTTCAAGATTTAATGACGGGGACGATTAAGATAACCTGTAAATGTGACGACGATCCCTCCCATAGTTTCTGAGATATTGATCATTGTTATTTTCCCATACAAACTTAGCAGTAGGGTGACCAATATTAAAGGTGAATGTAGGATTACGTATAATTAAGTGTTTTATTTTAAGGAATAAAAAGCAACAAATGGATGATACTGATACCAACAACTTTTACTGTAACCCTGTGCCAGCCAGGCTGGCTGGCACCAAGTTTTCATCGATTTAGGTGTTAATAAAAAACAAACTAACAAACAAACTTTTATGTGACATTATACGGGCTTACCGCGATAATTTCTTTATTTTTGTTGAAGAGGTCTCTCAAACAAACAAAAAAATATCGCGGTAAGCCCGTGTAATGGTGTCGATTCGGCATACGCCCAACTAAACTAAACTAAAATTAGCCCTGTCATTTTCTATAATTTTTAATTGAATAGGGACCGAAGATCATCGGTTTTGTTTTTGTCTTTGACTTCACGACTAACTGACAATTTTAGTTAGTATAGACAAAAACAAAACCGATGATCTTCGGTCCCTTTTCAATTAAAAATGATAGAAAGTGACAGGACAAATTTTAGTTTAGTTAGGCTTATGCCGAATATTTTTTAACAGTTTTATATTGATCAGGTACTATTATCCAAAGTACGCCGTACTCCTTCTTCTCTCTCTTCTCTTTAAAAATCTAAGTTTGCATCATTTTTTATTTCAATGAAATCTTCAAACAAGTCAGCATAGTTACAGTCCAAAACTGAAGCCATTTGTGAAATACTTGTCGGCTCTAGGTGCCAGGGATTTTCTACGAGCAGTAACAATTTTTTACCTCCTTGGTTGTAATTGTAACCCGTGGGCCGCAGTTTGAGTATGGCTGCTCTAACACCATGCCGAATAATATTTTTTGAATGAAGAATTATATATTTTGGAAATACGAAATGCGTAACTTTTACAAGTTTATCCCCCTTTACAAACGTCGAAAGGGGTTCTGATTTCGAAAGGTAAAAATTAAATTGAGTCTTTATCAATAGTTTGTAATTAATAAAATACAAAGATAATAAGCAATATTGAATAGAAATCTTGGTAAAGCTAACAACGATACTTCGTCAACGCCGTGGGGCATTGCTTAGCTATATTATATTGGAAGTAACTTTTAAAACATTAATTTAGCTAAGAAAGCCTAGCTTGGTGTTATAAACGTTGTTATTCAAGAGGCGGCGGGTTAGAAATTACGATCGATGCAGTAGCTACATGTCAGGGAAGCGATTACGCGCTGTAGGGATGCCAAGCGCATACGAATTAGTTGAAATTTAATGTGAAACGTCGCGACGTGGTGGCCAGTCGCGTCTGGAGTTGCTAAGCTTTGAGGATAAGAAACTCGCTCAGAAAGAAATGTAGGAAAAGATAATTTACAAGATATTTCGAAAAACAGATGTGCGCCCACCCAAGCCTTCTTCGATTTTTACTACAATTATGTAGTAGAATGTTTTTACACGGTAGGTACTCAATGTTTTTGTTACTCACTTAAAAACTAAATATTGTTTTTCTACTGTGATATGCAAAAAAATATAGGGTTGACAAAACATTCTGTGGCGATCCGAAGAAAAGATACCGATTGCCAAAGATCTTTTCTAAGGAGCGCGATGATGGTCTGATCAGAAGTCTTATTAAAGTCCGCTGTTGTACAAACATAGGTTGTTTGTAGTCTTTTATCCTTAGAGTTGGGGCTTTGTCTCTAATTTGTGAATCTGTAAGGATTTGGCTTGGCTTCGCGTCTGACTGGACTGCTGCTGTATCGATCGAACTTGAACCGGTTACAACTTTTACCAGAACTGAAAAGCACTTTTAAAGTAATAAAACAATATTTTTGGAAATTGTATTTATTTGATAATACATATATTTGAGTAGGATGGTTAACGAAGCTAGTGAAAATAGCTAAAATAAATTATTATTTTAAACGAAAACACTCGCCTAAAAATTTGTTTTCCAACGTACCCCCGCCTTGGGTTTAGCTCGGCTAAAATACAGTTTAAACCACTGGACTTAATATGCCTGACTAAAATTGAGTTCATAAAAAAATAATTTCCTAGAGGGGTAGGCAGAAACCTTATAGCAGTCTTTTGTCACACGCAGCCGTAGTACCTACTTTACGCTTTTTATAGTACAAGATTTTTTCCCTGTAGATATAATATAATTTTTGTTAAATCTTTGTTACACATCGTGGAGATATTAGGGTGGCACTTTACCTAATATATATATATTTATGTAGCCTGTAATGTGTCCCACTGCTGGGCAAAGACCTCCCCTCTATTTTTCCACCATTCACGATCATTAGCTTCCGTCTGCCACTTCAACGTCTCCGGGGTCTACCCCTTCGTCGGCGGCCATTGTCTGGCAACCAATCTGTGGTCATCCTCGCCCATCTATCAGGATGCATACGAGCAGCATGCCCTGCCCAATCCCACTTCAGCCGCGCGGACTCATCCCGACATCCGTTATGCCAGTTTTAGAGCGTAGGGTGACGTTACTGACTCGATCAGTCCTTTTCACGCCCAATATGCTACGCTCCATGGCGCGTTGGCAAACCTTGAGTTTGTACTTTTGACCTTCTGTAAGGGACCATGTCTGTGCACCGTAGGTTAGGATGGGCAGAATGCACATGTCGACGAGTTTTTTCTTAAGCGTAAGGGGAAGGTTGCCCTTCATTAGTTCCTTCATGGACCAGTTGCCAAGTCAATCTATGTATTTATTTAAAACATAAGAGATTTTTAATATTGATCTGGTCACTATAAGATGTTGTTAGGTGAGCTAATTACGTAATAACTTAAGACAGAAGGACTCTTAAGTAGGGACTGAATAAATTAACCGACTTGGTATTACATGGATCTCACAACTTTTTACGGTAGACTAAGTTGCGTGCGAGACTTGGTTTTTTTACAAGTTATGTTTTTGATGGCATCTCATTTCTTTTTGTAGATCGCATGAAAACACAATGTAAAAATGCACACCTACGCTCCACCGACCCTACACCTAACCTACACCTAACCTACACCTACCCTATACCTACCCTATACCTACCCTACACCTATCCAACACCTATCCAACACCTACCCTACACCTACCCTGCACCTCTTATTCAATTATATTCCATTATACAGGTACACTGATTCATTTACTGCAAATGTAACTTTGTAATCCTATATAATGCCCCAAGATTTATATGGGATTACAAAGTTATCTAGCAAATGATGTATCTAGAAAACTGGGCCGAAATTGCAAAATGTTTTAGTTTTTCCTTGGTTTATACACTAAACACTAATTCCATTCTAAATTTGAAGCTTCTATGTCTGCTAGAAGTGCCTTAGAGTTTTGATGATCGGTCAGTCAGTCAGTGAGTGACAAAATTAAGAAACTTTGAATAGTTATAATTCATAAACTACTGGTTCAAATTGATTGAAATTTGAAATATACCGTATTTATACAATGCCTGCTTGGTTACTGAAAACTCAGGCTTCTAGTTTTATCCACAACGAAGTTATAGGGGGGTCGAAAATGGCCTGAACTGCTTCGAGTAAAGTATGGTACGGCCGTGCCGCTTTTTTGCTCGACTTGGCGGGGGCACTGCCGTGCCCCCAGATGTAAAGTGCAGCTATTTTCGTTAACTGTATATCGAAATGCATTTTTAAAATTTATCGTTGTCTGTTTTATCACCAGGTAGGATTACAGGATTTATTAAAATGGTAATAGCAATTTGCAATTCGACAGATTTTTGATATTCAACAATAAACAACGATATTTTAGTTTTTTATTTATAATTTTAAACATCATATCTCTTATTCGTTTCTAGGTACACTTTTGTCAATTTAGTCTTCTTTGTAACAACAGAAAATAAGTGTAGTATATGTAGCAACGCAACAGTTACGTAAAATCGACCGAAACAACTATTCATAACAAAAATTAAAGGACCATGAATAAATGAATACGTGCTTTGGTAAATAATCGGCTTGTCTATAAACATCGTTACGTCTAAAAGCGTCTACGTCGATTTTAACACAGTCGATTATAATTATAAACTGGATTCGATTGCGTTACGTCTTCCACTACGTGTTCGTTCACTGAACTGACTTCAGAATAATAACCTATGAGTGCATAGTACCTACTTACCGATACCACACTGCAAGGTCGACTTGCAATTTAGAAGATATATGTATAGAGAGGTATTATGATTGCGTTGAATTACTGGAATGTGATCAAGACTATTCTGTTTTATTATTCTTAATTTGTGATCTTGTGGGAATGGTATGCGCACTCCGTTGTACTACATATAAAAATCGCCTTGTATAAGACTTTTTCCTGTAATAAGTAGGTATCCTATATATTAATCCAGGGTAAAAACTATCTCCATTTCAAATTTCATCCAAATCGAAAGGCGTGAAAGCGGAACAAACATCTAAGCATCCAAATATCAAAACGTCACTTTTACATTTATAGGTATTATGTACTGTATTATGTAGGTATTATGTCCGCCCATGGCTACACTTGCGTTGTGCAAGATTTTCCGGGACTTTTTCCCGTTAAAAGTATCATGTGTTAATACAGGGTACAAACTATCTCCATTCAAATTTGTCATCCAAATTCGTCAAGTACTTTAGGAGTGAAGGCGGAACAAACATCCAAATATATTTTCGCAAATATTAGTGTGATTTGATTCTAGTATGACAGTGTGAATCTCAAACCACTCGAGAGGTTTTGCTTTGCGTTATTTAATTAATACATTATATATTATTTACTCGTAGTCGTGATCATTTATATAAAATTTAAGTTGGTAATTTCTTGATAAAGGTCTACGGTAATTATGACGAAATATTTATTTTATGTTCTCATACTAAAACGAGTTACTAGTTTAGACGTTCTATTAATCATAAGATTAATAATATTCTGTTAAAATAAACTATTACTATAGTAAATAACTATCACTACTCACTAGTGAAAGACATATCATTTGAATTACAATATTGAGAAGCTGTTACACAACCATTATACATACTAGTTGTATAATTTTTAATGCTAACGTTTTAATCAAAATGAAGCTTGCCTCTTCTGTTAGATAACATTCTCGTAAACTATCACATGGTATTTAATCTCCATCATGACTTGATACGATTCGTAGTTTATTATGAAAATATATGAACATACTTTGATTTGATAGTTTATACTATCTATAAATTACGTTATTTACTTTGGAGTCGATTTAGTGAAGAAACAAAAATATCGTCTCCAAAGATAAGAAAACTCTAGATAGGTAATAAAATTAATTCTTATTTTTATCACCTTATCGACCGATACATCAAGTTTTGAAAGTAGATATATGTATAGTAATGTTTATTTTGTAAAAGTTGTTGGTTTTCATGAGTAGAAACCGCACATTACTAGTCTTAAGGCGGTATTAGACGGTTCATCCAAAGTGATTCATTTTCGATGAAAGGCAGTGAATGATGAACAGTGAACGACTTCAGTGATGTAAAGTGAATAAATGTGCGGTAATAGGTAGTGCGTATTGAAATTTCATGACCTTGAATCGTTATTTCCAAAATGATTCATGGCGCTTTAAATATTATATGGTTATTTCTATATATTACACCATTTCAAAACCGTGTCAATGTATTTAAAAATATAAAGAAACACCTTACTCTGACAATTTGCTATGAAACAAATGAAGAAATGACTGCCGTTGCTGTTTACACGCTTCATTTATCGTTCCGATGAAGATGCCCGATGAAAGCTAACGGACGGATTTGACTTTCATCACAAAGGCACATCAGTGATGAAAGAAGAACCGTCAAAATTGGACGTTTTATTTTCGATGAAGCATAATATCGTCTTTAGGAACAGTCTTAGGTAGTGAACATTTTATTGCATTTGAATATCTAATGGATTAAAATAATAAAATATATTTAAGTATCTATGGTGCCGTGTGGTGACGGCAGAGTAGAATACATTTGTCACCAACCCCTACTCTTCCCGTGGGTGTCGTAAGAGGCGACTTAGGGACTACACATTAAACAGGGAACGGGCAGCAGCGCTCTCTGATACAGTAACCTTTTAATCTGCGATCTCCAACCCGCCTGCCAAGCATGGAGATTATGGCTCATAGTCCAGCAGTGGACTGTAACGGGCCGTTGATGAAATATCTATAGCTTTTGCATATCATACATTCTAGGTATTTAGACCCTGATATATTGTCACTAAACCAGTGCTTATATTTTAGTGTTTTAATATTTTATAGACACTTAGTCTTAGCTGGGCACATTGCAACGTTATTAATGTTGTCGATTGCTTCCTAGTATAACTAATTAAGATGAAGAAATAATAACAGGATGCTGTATTGAACTAGTTTCTTCTTGTGAAGCTTTGTCGAATATAATATAAACATATTTATTATTATGGTTTTATTTTAATTAAATACCTTGAACATTATAAATATCATCAACAGCTCATATAAATCCCCACCTAGGGGCTCGAGCTTACACTTGAACATTTTGCAATATTTTCAAGTTAAGCGTAATTTTTCTTATTCATAACATCAAAACCGAAGCCTCAAGCTATTGGCAAATATAATATTCCGCGTGTAACAAGCTCACAGCAAGGCGGAGTGAGATTAGCTGCTATTTTATTTATATCAGGTCTAGACGTATTCGATGTTTATCCACGTCTCTTGCGGCATTTTCTTGAGATAAATGTAATAATTAATTCAACTACACTATTTAACAGATTATTTGCAAATTATCCTTCTTTTACATTTTGATTACTTACGTACGTTATGTAATGACCATTGTAGTGTCATCTGTCGCTCGGGCAGACAATGGATTTTTATATTTTTCGGTCAGGCATTTGAACATTCATCATTTCCCAGCGCAAGGTTTCCTAGATTATTTCTTCAAATGTTCTGCTACAAAGTCGAAATCGTGTTTCCAAGTTGGTCTCCCCAAGGATGCCTGGAACAAACAGACCAACCCTCGACGTTCGTCACTGAACTTTAGCAATTTGTCTTGATCCGTTGTTTTCATAGTTTCCTAATAGTCTAAGAATGTCTAGGTAGATCCTAACTGGCGCATTAGGGTCGGGCCACACTTATCGACGGCGATCGACGGTTTGCCCATACAAAAAGCGCACTTAGTATGGAAATCCTTTCGCCGCGTCGATGCGAAAGGATGGCCATACTAAATGCGCGTTTTGTATAGGCAAACCGTCGATCGCCGTCGATAAGTGTGGCCCGACCCTTATGATACTTATCTTCTTTTACGTCTGAAAAATATTGTGTCTCAGTTGAAAAATACAATAGAAACAAATTAGGATAAATTCCGTTTTTGCTCTGTTACGCTTTGATGTCACGTCATTAGACCAACAAGCCAGACAATAGAAATATCTAGGTAAAAATAAATTATCGATCACCTTAGTGATTTATCAATACCATTCAAGTAAGGTCAAAATACCTTAGAAAACAATACTCGGTAATTTTATTCGGAATTTGGAGATGGTAACTATTTTGAATGACGCTTTGGAGAGAAAGGGAATGAAAGTAAATATAAGTAAAACGAAAGTTATGGTGTTTGAAAGAGAGGAACGTGTGACTGAGTGTGATATTAGGATTGGGAGTGAACGCTTAGAGCAAGTGAATGAGTTTGTATATTTGGGTTCTATGTTTACTAGGGATGGGAGGTGTGAAAGTGATATTGAAAGAAGAGTGAACGCCGGCAATAGTGTAAACGGAGCATTGTGCGCTTTTATGAACAGTCAGAAAGTGTCTAAAAAGGCCCGTCTGGCGGTTCATAGAGGGGTGCTGGTTCCGACACTAATGTTTGGGAGCGAAAGTTGGGTATGGCAGAAGAAACATGAAAGTAAAGTATGTGCTGTGGAAATGAGAGCTTTGAGAAGCATGATTGGTGTAAAATTGAATGACAGGATTAAGAATAGTGTGATAAGGGAACAATGTGGAGTGAAAGATGATGTAGTGACTAGAATAGAGAGAGGTATGTTAAGATGGTTTGGTCACTTGGAAAGAATGGATGAGAAGAGAGTAACCAAACAAATTTATGAGGCAAGTGTGAATGGAGATGTTGGAAGGGGAAGGCCAAGGCGTACGTTTCACGACCAGATCGGGGATGTACTTAAGAAAGGCCAGGTCAGGAGTACCCTAAACCGACGAGCGTGCATGAAGAGGTTGATGAATGTGAATGAAGCGAAAGAAGTATGTCTGGATCGTAGCAAGTGGAAGGAAGTGGTCTCTGCCTACCCCTCCGGGAAAAAGGCGTGACTTTATGTATGTATGTATGTAATTTGAAGAAAGCAAACAAAAGATAGGAACTGTGTGAGGAAACAATAAACTCGACATGGCTATAAGTTTACCTTGAATTAAGGTGATCAAGGCCTAATCGGCCACGCTGCTGTGCTAGCCCTGTGCGGTTTGGTCGACTTCACATACACTACCTCAGAATTTCTTAGCAAGTGTGTGCAATATTTATCATTTCCTAAGAGCGTCGAATAAACGTAACACACATTGGAATTGGTGATGAAAAACATCGTGATGAAACCTGCACATTCCTGCAAAGCAATTAAAGGGTTGTGTGTGAAGTCGGCCAACCCGCATTGGGCCAGCGTGGTTGACTAATCAGCCTAGTTCAAGGTAGGTTCGAGCCCCTCGGTGGGGACGTATTTGATCTGTTGATGATGACATTGGAATGTGGTGGGGTTCAAATCGGCGCCTGCCAAAATAAATGGATGCAGTGGCCCTAGCCACTACACCACCGACGCTCCTTAACGTTCTCGGACCTGCTGCAAAATTATTTGATTACTATATTATTTATTTACACAAAGAAATATGTAGAATGATATCACCCACCGTAGTCAATGACTTTTTAATCAATTTGGTTGCTAGTTTTTATATTGCTTTGCACAGGCACTACTGACGCATTAAGTGCTAACGTTTTAACTTTAATGGTATTTGAATAGATAACACCCAAAAGGTGTTAACAGGAAAGCCCCAAGGCTGTCCTTACTAATAGAAACAAAAGTAACTCTGTCCGTTTGTAAAAAAAAATACGACACTACTGACAATATGTTTTTTTTGTGCGAGGCGATTGTGGTCCTTGTTTTAGGCGGCATTAGACAAAGTGGCTATTTTTCCTTTGTCTCATGATGATCGCCAACCTCCGTTAGTGAACGGCACTTGAAGAAGAAGAAAAGATTAGAGTAGGAAGATGAATTTATAGTTACAAATAATTGCCATTGATTCCGGCCGAGAATTTGTTAATTTCACGTGAAACCCATTCACGCGAAGGCGCAGGCAAACAC
>OX579656.1:12486559-12770128 GCA_951230895.1 Carpatolechia fugitivella
TAAGTGGACTGATAAACAGACTGTATTTCATGCTTTACCGAAACTTGCTGGTTTAGCACGGCAGTGGTATGAAGCTTTACCTTCAATGAATTATACCTGGAAAGAATGGCAGCGGAAACTTTTGCATAACTTCCCTGATGACCGCAATTATGCCGATCGTCTAACGGAAATGCTCGAAAGGAAGAGTAGGCGAGAAGAAACGCTTGAAGAGTATTTCTACGACAAAATGAGACTGGTCAGTCATTGCAACATAAAGGGTAAAGATGCTGTCGATTGCATTATCCATGGGATATTTGATAATAATATCAGATTAAATGCTCAAGGTGCAAATTACAAAAGCCCCAACAAACTCTTAAGATATTTACGTAGTATTACTGTTAAATCTTTTAAAGACGCTAAAAAACCGATACCTCAACTTAATAAAGCAATAAATTCAAAAAGTACAGATCAGACTAAAATTAATAGAGTATCACGTCCACCAAGATGTTTTAATTGTTCAGAACTTGGACACACAGTTCCAAAATGTCAAAAAGACTTACAAAAATGCATCAAGTGCAACCGTATGGGACACGTAGCGGATTTTTGTCGATGGAATCAAAACGACAACAATAAATCAACCGAAGATAAAACGGGAAACATGAATAATAAGGTATTACGCATAGCGGAACAAGAAAAACCAAATGATATATATAGTAAGATAGTTAAAATTAACGAAGTAGATAAGACGGCTTTTGTAGATTTTGGTAGTCAGTGTACGATATTGAAGCAAAGCGTTGCAAATGAGCTATCTCTAACTCTTGATATAAATAATTTACCATTAATTAAAGGCTTTGCGTTCGGGGAAATGAAACCTATTGGAAAGGCAATTGCTCAAATTAAAGTAGATTTTGTAAAAGCTGAAATAGATATGTATGTAGTTCCTGACACTTTTCTTAATACCGATATATTAATTGGACATAACTTGACTGAAAGACCTGATGTAGTAGTGTATAAAACAAATACGAGTCTTACACTTTATTTAGAAAATTCGGAAATGGATAAAGTTGACCTATGCTGCGCAAATGACGTTATAGTTAGCAGCATAACTGGTGTTACTATTACATGCTCTAAGGAGTATACGGGTTGTATATACATCCCTGGCAGTGTTTCATATAGGATTGGGGAAGAGATGATAACAATTCCTGGTATATACAAAGTTGAGAATGGTCAAGGAAAGTTGCCTATAATAAACTTTTCTGGAGAAGATATCTATATTAAAAAGGATAGACTACTAGCGCGTGCAAGATTGTTACCATCTCTGCCAATATTATTAGACTCTCACTGTCAGTCTGAGGTGATGGAAGTAAATAAAATAACGTCAGCCGATCCTCATTTAAATAATTACCAATGTAATGAGCCAATAACTTTGAATATGTTAAACATTGGACCAGATACATCAAATGACCAACAAAACAAATTATTAGACTTGTTAAATGAGTATCGTGACTGTTTTGCATTAGGCTTAGATGAACTAGGGACAACCTCTATAACTGAAATGCATATTCGACTACAGGACGACGTACCAATATCATACAAGCCGTACCGATTAGCGTATAGTGAAAGGTTAAAGGTTCGGGACTTGGTTAATGAACTCATGAACACTGGCATTGTAAGAGAGTCTAACTCTTCATATGCGAGCCCTATAGTCCTAGTCAACAAGAAGAATGGCGAATGCCGGTTATGTGTGGACTACCGGGCATTAAATAAGAAGACCATTAAAGACTCCTATCCAATGCCAGTCATAGATGATCAATTAGACCGACTGAGTGGTAAAAAATATTTTACAAGTCTTGACCTGAAGTCTGGATACCATCAAATATCGGTTGCTGAGGATTCCAGACATTTAACAGCATTTGTAACACCGGATGGGCATTACGAATACACTAAAATGCCTTTTGGGTTGGTTAATGCCCCCGCTGTGTTCCAACATATGATCAACAAGGCGCTGGGTAAAGATAGGTACGACCTAGCAATGCCATACATGGATGATCTATTGTCTCCTGCAGACGAAGGGTTGGATAAGTTGAGACGAATATTAAATTCATTACGAAAAGCAGGCCTTACACTGAATATAAAGAAGTGCTACTTCTTTCAGACTTCCTTGGACTACCTTGGATACGAGGTGTCTAAAGAGGGTTTAAGACCCGGAAGTAAGAAAATTGAAGCCGTTGCATCGTTTCCGACCCCCATAAATGTACATCAGGTAAGGCAGTTCGTGGGCTTAGCGAGTTTCTTTCGCAGATTTATTCCAAACTTTGCCGCTATTGCTAAGCCTTTGACTTGCCTTACGAAAGCTAATGTACCCTGGTCATGGAATGAACCTCAAAATACTGCATTTGAAACTATTAAGACTAAGCTAGTTGAGCGGCCTCTTTTAGCTCTTTACGATCCAGCGTATATTACAGAAGTGCATTGTGACGCTAGCAAACTCGGCTTTGGGGGAATTTTACTACAAAAACCAGATGAAAAAACACCTTTCAGACCAGTAGCTTACTATAGTAAGCAAACGACAAAAGATGAGGAGTTCCTACACTCTTATGAATTGGAGACCCTCGCTGTTGTCTTATCCTTAAAAAAATTCCGCACTTACCTAATAGGTATTCATTTCAAAGTCTTCACCGACTGTAATGCGCTAAGGACGACTCTAACCAAACGAGATTTAGTGCCTCGCATAGCTAGGTGGTGGCTCTTACTTCAAGAATATGACTTTAGCATAGAGTATAGGCCTGGAGAAGCCATGAAGCATGTAGATGCTCTTAGCCGCAACCCAGTCGAGTCAAAAGAAGATTCCAACTTATTAGAAGCAGGTGAATTAGAAATTTTCAACATAGGCACGGAAGATTGGCTTCAATCTGTCCAGCTCACTGATCCCAAATTAAAATTAGTTAGAGCTATACTAAATACGGACAAAAAAGAGTTAAAAGATGTTATGGAAAACTATGTATTGCGCAACGAAAAAATATATCGACGCATTGGAGATGAACTGAAATGGGTTGTACCTGATGGGGCTAGATGGCGCATATGTCAGATAGGACATGATGAGTCAGGTCATTTTTCTTTAGATAAAACCTTGGACAAAATAAAGCAGGATTTTTGGTTTCCAAAAATGAATAAATTTATCAAGAAATACGTCTCATCGTGTCTTAGCTGCGCTTATAACAAAGCTTCTACAGGTAAAAGTAGTGGCTACCTGCACCCCATCCCCAAGGGTAATACTCCATTTAACACATTACATTTGGACCATTTAGGCCCATTTGTAAGAAGTAAAAATGGCAACGAATACATACTGGGTATAATTGATGGATACAGTAAGTTCATCTTCATAAAACCGGTACGTGATTTAAAGAGTAAAACCACAATCAAAATCCTAAAGGACATCTTTCATGTAATAGGTATCCCCAAAATTATCATTACGGATAGAGGTACAAGTTTTACCTCCTCTCTATTTAAACAATATGCACAATCTATAGGAGTCAAACATGTTTTAAACTCTGTGGCTACACCGCGTGCCAATGGTCAAATAGAGAGGTACAATCGGACCATTTTAGAGTCATTATCAGCATCTAACCACGGTCATGATGAACGTGAATGGGATACCCATGTTGGAAATGTGCAGTGGAGCTTAAACAACACCCGAAATAAAACAACCGGTGTGTCACCATCCGAAGTAGTGTTCGGAAAAAGAACCACTGGACCCAACGAAGGAAATATTCTTAACACCTTGCACGAAAATGTAGAAGACTGTCAAACTGGTAATGTTGATGATGAAACTGGTAGTGCTACGAATGACACCTTGGACCAAGTTGATCATGACACGTTCAACAGGTCAAGAGACGATATACGCGACTTAGCGAGTAAAAATATTGAGAGGAACCAAAAACAAATGAAATTAAGATACGATAATAATAAGGCACCTACCAAAATATTCGATTTAGGTGATCTTGTAATGATACCTAATCACCATCTTCCTGCAACCGGGAAAAGTAAAAAGTTATGCCCGAAATTTAGGGGACCATACAAAATCACCGCGGTTCTGGATAAAGATCGTTACGAGATATCAAGCATTGACGGTCATACAAAACGTAAATATAAAAGTATTTACCCGGCTGATCAATTAAAGAAATGGATTACATTTAATACTACAAACGATGACATAGATAATTTGACGATTAATGATGATGATGCTTCTGACAGTACTGACGAATAATTTAATATGTTACATAATTTCTATTCTTATATATTATCTTATCTGTATAAATATTTATAGGTATATTAGTTTAATACTTCATTTAATTAAATATAAAGTTTACAATTTATTTCTTTATATACTTAATTACATTCAAACATTTATATATAGATGCATACACATACAATAATATATTCTCTGTAAATAATTCATTTTCTGAATCTATTTTTGTTAGTTAGTTAGTTAAAGAATTTTAACTAAATACTTACTTACCCTATTTTTGTTACATAATCAAACTATCCCTTACAATCCTTACCTCCTAAAATATCCCCTCCTTTTTATTTTGGGGTCTTACAGAAAAATAAGCCCCAGGACTAGACAGCAGAAGTGTCGTTATCGAAGATTAAGTTTGACATGGATGAAGTACCATGTACGTAGGTACCTACACGATAAAGTACACCAAGGTATATCCGATACTCACAGCTGTGAAGGAGATCGGAGTACTGCGGTAGTACCATAGTTAAAATAATGTTGATGAAGGATGCCGGAACGCAAACGGTACTCACTATAATAGTGAAGGATGCCGGAGCGTAAACGGTACTCATCGCACTGTTTTCTCGGGGAAGGATGCTGGAGTATTATTATCAGTACTCCCTGGTGATATAATTCAATTATTTTTAATTATACATAACTTACACAATATAACAACAAACTATTTTAACAAGAATAATGTTTCTCTGAAACTAAAGTTATTTAAATGATTAAATCCTTACTCCTCATTTGTTCTTCTACTAATTTGTAAATTAAACTAGTAACTTATTTAACCACCTATAATAATAATTTGTATAGTACTTAGATTCTGTGATTAGTTTACCTATAGAAATATCTACTACCTATCTACTTTTGGTTCGCTAAGCCAGCGTAGTAAGTAATTATCTACCTTTACTTACGAGCATTTATTAACATTTATGCTTTTTTTTTCAGGCCCTACCTACACCGATAACAAACTGATTAAGTTGATTCAAATTGATATAAGTTGATTCTAACTGCCTATTGGAAAGGAAAAGAGGAATCGTTGGAAAGAGAAGAAACTTAATGAACATGAAAAGCTAATTATAATTAGGATAAGAACAAAACGGAAATTACCAAGTTTTTTTTTAGTATTTCGCAAAATGAAACATGTTGATCTCTTATAAGTAGATTAGTTTATCGCCATCATTTTTATTATACCTATGAATCTTATAAAATGTATGTGGACATACAACTGCACAGCTCGAATGGCCGACACGGAATAGAGGCATTCCGTTTACAGGACGGCCGTCTGTTAGCATAGTTATATTTTTTTATTAAAAATTATTTTAAAAACGTAAATTGTCAGTGGTGTGTTGCGAGCGTTTTCAACTAGAGGGCGCGAGTGGGGGACGTGATTCATTCGAGCGGAGTGGCAGTTGTGTTGGCACGGGCGAAAGATTTAAGGATATTTAATTAATATAAAGTTAAAATACATATTGTAGCTGTTTAATTTCATATATATTCTATTCTTCTGATGTGCATAAGGCACATGTACTACGTCCTATATATCAGCTATTATATTAAAAATAGTGTAAACTTAAATCGTTTTATTTGTCATATTTATCTACCTTATTTCAGATAACTGATATAATATTGACGACTTGGCCTAATTTATATACCTACTCGTACTAGCTTGCCACAGAGATGATATGTACATCTTTACGGCCAAATCTTTTCATGTAAGACAAATGTATTGCATTAATCAGTGAAATGAACATTGAACGTGCCCGTCACGGCAGCGTAAAATTTGTATTGCCTTGACAAAATTTGATGACACGCCACTCCTATTGTGTGTACTCGGTGCAGTAACCGTAATGAATGGTGATGTTAGTGGTCAACACACTGCAGGCAGAAGGTGAAATCTCAATGTTAAAAACAACACAGGCAAATCAAATGCAGGTAGACTATGTTTAAAGACAGAGACACGAGACAATTTATACTTCTTAATTATGGTTACTTATTTTTGGATGCCTGGTTTATTTACTTGAAACGAATATTAAATATGGATGTTAAAATTTATATTTACGTGCATTTGTTACGTAGTTGCGAATACCCTTTTGTTTTGCATCCTTGACCTGTGTGTCATCTATTACGAAACCCATACCTGCATTAGGTACCTGGTAAAAGTAGGAAGAACTTATGAATCACTCTTGCTCTACCCTTCTCGCTCAAAGGCTTTTATTGAAGCGGTGATCCGCAGTGAGTTTGCTTTTTAAAAATAAACAGTGGTTCTTTTTCCGGATATTATGTTTTGAACTATTTTTAACCCCCGACGCAAAAAAGAGGGGTGTTATAAATTTGACCGCTATGTGTGTCTGTTTGTGTGTCTGTCTGTGGCACTTTAGCACTTAAAGGGGTCAACCGATTTGGATGCGGTTTTTTTATTTGAAAGCAGATTTTCTAGCGATGGTTCTTAGACATGTTACATCAAAATCCATACAGCTGTTTCAAGGTCATCAGCTCTTTTGTTAACTGCGGTAGTGTTCTTACACGCATAATGTGTTTATCGGTATAATGTTTTGTTTTGTGTAACAGTAAACAACCTTGAATTCTTATATGCCTACAAAGATTTCCTACCGCCCTCGTTACCCATGCCATATGGCATCGATTTCCTTGTCTATGCTCGTGTCATATTTGATGTCAACATATTGATGATCGATTGAAGAATTGACCTTGTTCTTTGGTTTTGGAAGTCAATAAAATTGTCTTTTCATTACACAATTGTTTGGAAGGCCATGTTTTTAGTGGCATTTAAGAAGCATCACCTTGATGGGAAGTTTCTAGTACCATTTGATTTGGTGTTTTCTTCATTCTGATTTTTGCAGTACGTCTAGAGATTAGAGTAAATAAGACTTTTTCCTGTAAAAATCGTCCCTGAGTTAATCCAGGTTACAAATTATCTCCATTCCAAATTTCATTCAAATCCGTTGAGTACTTTAAGCGTAAAAGCGGAACAAACGTCCAAATATATTTTCACATTTATAATATTAAAGTGATTGTGATATATTTTTTGGACTGTGCCTAGCAGACAACTGTTGCTCTGCTTACCTTGTACGTAAATGACATCTCAAATGAGCAAGAATTTAATATCCGCATTCTCACAGTAGATAAAGAGAATGCACGAGGAAAGTGAAGTAAGATAGGAAATGAGAGATAATAAACTTAATGTCAAACTTAAAGGAGGTCATTTTCTGAAAAATAATCAAATACACATCAAATATTAAATTTCATAAATCCACACGAGGTTCGCGAGTCGCGACCTACTTTGAAATGTAGGCCTCAACACTTGCATTGTTTCAGTAATGAATTGCAGTTGCATTTTAGCACTATTGCAATTCTGAATTGTTTGCGACATGTACATTGTTGCATATTTCGGTCAATGGGTGCTTTAGTTAATAAATACTGCATTTATTGCATTAAAATTGCATTAGCATATAAATTAAATTTCGTTCAACGCGTTTGGTGTTTTATTACAAGACATCAAGTAACGTCTTCTGATATTAAAAGTCTATTTGAATTGTTTCTTATAAAGATATCACGCTTCGAGCACTAAATCTCTAAACAAGCATAATTAAAGGTATTATTAATAGTAGTATTATATCGTAGTCTCTTCTCAGAGTTTATAAATAAGAAACTCATTATAATCGCCTGAAAATAAATCTAGTGTTATTAGGTCGATCTATTGCGTATGAATACCCCAGAATCCGCGACCAATATCATTTCATATTGCCAATTCATTGCTTTGCTTTTGCTTGTATATTGCTTGTGTTATTTTTAATTCAGTTGTTTATAAAGATATATCTGTATAACTCGCGTTGTGTAGGAGAAGAAGATTTCCCCGTAGAAATTAGACTTTTTCCCGTAAAAAGTATCTTATGTGTTAATCCAGGTTACAAACTATCTCCATTCTAAATTTCATCCAAAGGCGTAGAGTAATATAAGCGTGAAAGCGAAACAAACGTCCAAAAATACAAATATATTTTAAAATGTATAATATTAATGTGATTATATAGATTATTTTTCTTCTACGCATTATTTTTTATTATTATAATATCTTACTTTGTTAAACTGTATTTTATTAGAAACTAAAAGTTAATTTTCTTTTTGCTATAATCTATTTTGCCTTTACATACCCTGCCTGTACTAACGGCGGGATTTGACGAATTCTAATTTTAAATCTTTGTATGGAGTTTGAAAGCTTAACTCTTCTCTGAAGAGTAGTTCATATTTCCATCTATGATCTTCCGACCGAGCCTATCAACTCTTGTTCTCTATTGTCTAATTAATATTTTCATGTGAGGGTCACATTGCTAATCCTGTGTTTGATTGTAGACCTATCATGAAATGCCACCGTTTATTCTGTCATGAACAACATGAAAGCTTTTACTGTTCCCATAGGTCAGGGCCAGGGCTTATTGACGTCAAAGTGCATTACAATAACCATCCACTCGTGTAAATATTTTAAGGTTTGGCATTTGGGCATATTGGCTCCGATTTCTTAATTTACAATGAGTATGAGTAATGAAAGATGAACGAGTAGGTAAGATTTGGAATAAATAATTACCTAAAATAAGGGCGTAGCTGTCAATTTAAGATTTTTTAAAGTTTAATTATAAAGACTAACAAAATAATAATAATAAAACGTTTATTTCAGAAAAGAATTCCATAGTTTGGTTAGTAAATGGGTTAGGAACAAACTGCTTAAACGCTATGTTAGAAGAGTTAGAACCTATTTTAGAATACAATCGATGCATGAATAAGGTCCGAATTCGATGTTTAATAGCTCTATAATTTACATGTTTATCTCATATCCCTTTTTGTCTTATAAAGGTAAAAAGAACGGACGAATTTTGTTAAGGACTAAAGGCTAAATTTTCGAATTATGTACTCAATGCATGACGCGGCCAGATCCTAAATTACAACATATTGTTTTGACTTGTCTTTAATGAAGAAACTAAAATAAAAAACATACAAACTAAAGAATAGATCTTCCCACGTAAATTGTCGTACAATAATCTCTACAATTACCCTCACGGATTTAGATAAGTCGACTTTTCACGTAATTTGTGTGATTTGGCGTTTACGAGTTTACGAGCAGCTCGTTTTCAAACAAAGCCTTTATTTAGCTTGTCTCTTGCAACAAATGGCTCGGAAATAATTGGAATAGCGATAATTGCATGAGTTTATGTTACATGTGGGTTCACCAAGGCTTAGGCTAAGGCTGCACGACACCAACAAGGTCTAGTGCAGTGCACATAGTTATTAGCGTGCTAGGTAAATTCATACTAGGTATATTCTGCGTCTTTTTTTTTTAATTTCCTATATGTGAAAAAGACTCAAGCACAAAGCGTTTAAAATGAGAATAGTACTGGGCCGCAATACAAAAAGACATCATATTCTTTTGTGTATTTTCTGTTCTTTATTTTATTTTTGATTCGACTAACGTTTTCTAAAAAGACACATTTCAAGATTAGAATAAAATAATTCATGATGTTAGACGTACGGTAAAGATTACGATACGATTACACACATTTGATTCTGTATCGTATTGTAACTCCACGACCCTAATGTAAAGTAAAACTATGTAGAACAACGTGCGTCTGTTGTATAACATAGAAAAAGTTATAATAAAAGATTTGAGACTAAGAGAATTTTTATTTTTTTAATACGTTCTTGTAATGAATTTTTATAATTTTAATACGTTCTTGTAATGAATGTTTTTGATTTTAATACGTTCTTGTAATGAATATTTTTAATTTTAATACGTTCTTGTATTGGACGATTTAGATATTTCTAAAATTAATAACTCAATACTAAAAGAGATAACGCAAAACTAAATGCATACTTGGGGTGCAGAGACTGAGATACGTTTGCATTGTGAGTTTCAGAAATATCGAAAAAGTTTAGGAAAAAGTCGTGTTGACCTAGCGCGTACCGTCGATGCGTGTCGCGAATATATGGTGGGAGGCAGGCGGCCGTCTAGGAATAGATGGCTGGCGGAACGTTAAGTTCATGAAAATTGACATTATTGTCGAAGTGCAAAAATACACTAGCAGGAGTCTATACTTGGAAAACCAAGTGAAATAATTGCCGAACCTAAAGTCGCAGGCGCTGCACAGCCTCCCACTGCCTTTCGACGGGATTTCGGTCCCTGAAGACTGGCGTGCTGTCTGTTTGATATGGGAACGGTTAATTATTCCTCTATGGATGACATATCCCATCCGAGATGGTCAAAAATGAAAATCAAGGGAATCATAGGGTTGACGCTCCTAGATGACCTAATGAAAGCGGACACGGCCGCTGGATCAAACTGATCACATAATGCACTATATTTGACCATCTAATGAGGACCCTTATCTGACGCATGAAGATGAGGTATAACTATCGCTGCTATGATATTGTTGGCACTGCATGTCTAGCTCTTAACCGCTGGTGTATGGGTCGCATCCTAGGCGTGATAAGTACACTAAGTATTACCCCTGATAGTGGAGTTAACAATATCTTAGTGGCTACCTTCAAGACGCAAGTCTGTGGAGAGATTTCCGTATCTGACCTATGAAGATGTGGAGTAACCATTGGGCTGCTATGAATGCCGCTACCACGAATGTCTAGCTCTGAACCGCTGATTGGCCGAGACGCATACAGCGACGAATACATCGTCGTGGATGGGGACTTGTCCACATCCATGCGCGGTGGACCTCAGACTGATTAGTGTCGATGATAGTCTTTCAAGTATTAACCCCGATAGTAGAGGTAGCGGAGGACATAGTGGCTTCCTTCAAGGCATAAGTCTGTGAAGAGGCATACTGGAACGAGTTTATTAATTGAGAACGAGAAACTAGACGTGGACTGCTCTGACTAATATCATCATGTATGATTTATTACCGAATCAACTGTGCGATGTAATATCGACACATATGGCTGCGAGGGGAGGCTCTTAGTCCAGCTGTGGACTGTACGGGCGTTGATGATGGCTGTAAAGCTATATTCAGAGCAATAGCTGAAATGAGTCTTTAGATTCATATGCGGTCTCAGGCACGGAGACGCGCGGCGGAGAAATGTAGATATGGAGATATGAAGTTGGAGCAGATCTGCCCTGGCAGTACCGTTCAGATAGACGAAGATCCAGTATGCAGGAGCAATCCAGATATGAGACCCACAGTCAGTAGCAGCTGTGAGGTCATCCCTTCGAGCTTGCTCGTTGGAAGATGGTTTACCATCATAGGTGCTGGTTCACGCGTGGACTATCCTAAAAACACACACTTGAACGCAATACGTCGGACACTTCGGTGGAAGACGGGATTAGCCTCCCAAAAGGTTACTATAACGGCTCAGCCGTATCGGGAACGCTTCGGCTAGTATCGATTGGACGTCGTCCACTAGCTTCGGCTTACAACGAGGAGCTTAGGCTTGCAACGATGGGACTTCGGTCTCCTTCCATCGCTTAAGGCGCACCGGTCGGACTATAGGGTCCGCTGTAGACAACCCTTCGGGGTTGTCTATTATTTTAAGCTTTTTCCTACACCTCTGTGGTGAGGGGAGGACAGGAGCATTCTGAAGGACAGAGTGGGAAGTGACTCACGGAGAGCGCGTTGGTGGAGCGTTTATTCTCACTCGTCACGTAGATACTTTGATGGCTGGTTTGCTGTATTGTGTGTGCGTCTCGGGTCTTTGCTTCTAGTCTGCTGCCTTGCTTGGGTTCTAAGGTCTTAGTAATCATCCAGCTGAGGGAGCTAGAACTAGTCCCCTCGTGACCTCGTCAGTGCTGGATATTACTAGATCCCTTGTCGGACTGTATATTGAAAGACACAGAGGGGTTATGTAACCGTATTTATCAATATAGTTGGCATAGCTTAAGGAAAAGGGTGTCCTGGTGTGTAGGGCTAGGATGGTCGTCTCCGGGTAGTATCATTAAAGAAACTTGGTTATTGATCATTCTGTTGAGGAAATGCCACTCAACAAAAGTTCCTCTAAGAACTTGAAGTTCTATTCAGAACTACAGACGACACACCCGTCGCCGGCTCTAAGGACTCGCTATGGCAGTCCTGGAGCCACCTTTTTATACCTTTTAAATTACATATATCATGTAATAATCCCTGTGATCCATTTCAGGAATCTGGGCTCTTATTGCAAAAGCAATAAACTTCGAAGTTCTTTTCAGAATACGAAGTTAGTATTGCTTAATAAAGTCGCTGGGTTTTCCTGGTGACTTTATTCTTTCAGTCAAGCGAGCATGGGTAATCAGGAGTAGGCTGCTTGCCGGCTGGCAACTGGTACTCCTGTGTTCGGGCGAAAGATAGGGACGAATCATTATATAGGAATAACATAGAAGTTGAGTAGGCGACTCTTTGTTTAATTCCACAGTTAGAAAACATAAAATAAAGACGATCACATTGTAAATTTCTAAAAGAGTTTGGGTTACTCTCACAACGTAGTATGGATCTGCTACTAGACGTTCAATAGCCAATTTTGAGTATTATAAAGATCAGATGTTCAGTTACAGTATCTGAATTTCAAATAGCTTCAGCATACGGTAATATCGCATAACGCCATCGTTTCAAAATTTTGTATTTTTATAGTACTATTCTTCCAACATCTTCACAAAACATCTTACTAAAGTTCCGTGTGATATATTGTAGCTACCTCTATGTTGTAGATAGTAAGAAGCTAAAGGGAAGTGTTCTCAAGCTCGCTTGGAGATCTGGAGTGGTGCTCGAGCTCGTCGAGCTGAATGCTTCACACTTGACTGGGCACAGGACAAGCATCGGCAGCCTCGTCTTTGTAGAGTCTGTTCAATAAGGGTCGGGCCACACTTATCGACGGCGATCGACGGTTTGCCTATACAAAACGTGCATTTAGTATGGAACTCCTTTCGCATCGGACGCGGCGAAAGATGCGAAAGGACCCTAAGTTAGTTTATTTATTTCGGACAGTCCATAAAATCAGTAAATACAAAATTTTGCCAGTATCAGGTTCATTTCGTGTTCACTTTACAGAAGCAAGAAGGTAGTTGCCAGAATGCGATTTTGATTTTCTGCTAAAATTACCCACGTAAACTGACTTATTGAACAGACTCTACCAGCTTACATGGAGGACCATTACGTGAGGCTATTTGACGAGCCATTCCACTAAGCCAAGCTGTTAAATCAAATGTTATTTACACAAAGCCAATAATAGCTTAATCTTCTTTATTGCGTAGGTTGTAATGTCGACAACCGACCTCACAAATTCTGATGTCAATGTTATAAAGCTGCCACCAATGGCCTCTACCATGGCTCGTGTAACGATTACTTCTGTAGATAGCAGCCGGGACCCATGATCCATCTTTCTTTTCGAACAATCAGATGTGTCAGTCTGCAATACCCTTACCAAAAATTGGAGTAACACTTGACATTTTGTGTAGAACTAGTTTTCTGAGTAAACATATTTTAAGCGTAAAATGAAAACTTCATATTATGAGATAGGTAGCGTAGTTACAAAGTAACCTCTACAAAAAGGTACGTTGACAGTACAAAGCTAAAAGGAAATTCTCAAGCTCGCTCGCATGGAGATATCTAAAGAAGCGCTCGAAGGATCTGAACTTTTCACACTCGACTGGGCAATGGGCATAGAACATGCGCTAGGCGACGACACTGCTGGCAACCATTATAGAGTACATCAAATCGTATAAAATGTATGTATGTATGTAAACACTTTATTGCACAGTAAAAGTATACATTACAATAAGAAGTTACAGGGAATGTTTACAGTGCAAAAGCGGACTTATCCCGCTCTTCCAGTCAACCTTTGAGCATCCAGGAGGAATTATGTGAGTGGCAGGCACTGTACACAAAGTGCTTATACTGACATAACTGATTGGCTACACCTAAGGCAGCACATTTCGCTGGCCATTCAGCGAGGAAATGCTGCCAGTGTAATGGGTACATTCCCTCCGGGTGCGATTCGGGGCGGCCTTTTTGACTGTCTTTAATTAGATATTTATTTTGTTTTTTATTTTTGACATATAATTATTTTTGAGATTTTATTTGTATATTGACTATAGTATGGATATTAATAAATATTGTTAATGTAATGACAATGAATAATTGGCTACATAAAATAAAATGAAAGTAGTATATTTTTTCAGTTGATTAATCACAGAAGTCTTTCGTCGCCAGTTGACGACAGCTCATTTTCTTTTCAAAATTAGAACCTTTTGTGAAGAAATTGGATGATACAAACATATTACGAAAATATAAAAGAATCATAAACAGAATACTTAGTATGAAATACAAGCTGTCCACCCGCGGCTACGCTCGCGTTATGTTATATTTTCCCGTGCGAATGAGACTTTTTCCCGTAAAAAGTATCCTATGTCTTAATCCAGGGTACAAACTATCTTCATTCCAAATTTCATCCAAATCCGTTCGTTCCGTTGAAAGCGGAACAAACATCCAAACATCTAAATATCCAAACATCCAAATATATTTTCACATTTATAATAGTAGTGTGATTTATTGGAACCATCGTATAACATTATCTGAAAGGCCTCTAAATTGAGGCCTCCGTCTAGACTAAACACAATTAAGCTAGCTTAGATTGATTTCTTAAAATAAGATACAGCAAATCAATCTGAATTGGATCGTAATTCGCAATAAACTAGGTGACAACAGCGTGCTCGTAAAAACTTTAATGATATTCCGCGACGATCTTGAAATCTTATCAATCGATCTTGAATTTTTTTCAATTAAATGGCGTCGTTTTCCCGGACTAGATATAGTATTTGAATTTGGAAATTGCGTATGATGACATGTTTTCTTAGAGCCTATCTAACTATAAAACCATTTGAGCGATATTTTATTGCCTAATACGCATATCGTTAGATCTTACCCACAACTAGTTAGTCTAATTAATATTGTTAATACACCTACTTACTCAACTACTTCCTTAAGCCATTTCTTATGATAATAACCTGTTAAATTAATGTTCATTGGTTTACCTTAAAAAGTTCTTTTTTTATTTAGCAATTTAACTGTGTGTACAATAGTCACAAAAGATACTTCTGTCGCTCGATTACATTCGGTTTAGAGATAAGATATTACATAAAAGACAGAATGTTGAAATCCTTACTAATATTATAAACGTGAAAGTTTGTAAGTATGGATGAATGTTTGTTGCTCTTTCACGCAAAAACTACTGAACGGATTTAGATAAAATTTGGAATAGAGATAGTTTGTACCCTGGAATAACACATAGGATACTTTTTACGGGAAAAAGTCTTATTCCCACGGGAAAATCTTACACAACGCGAGCGTAGCCGCGGACGGACCGCTAGTGCCTAATAATCGTAAACTGATAAACAACCGCTGATTCAAAGCCAAGAAACTTGTGTTCGTATCATGGTAACGCAATGTCATCTGCACCCATCCATTCAACACTTGATAGGAACTGTCGGGTGAATTTAACCCTTGAAAATTGGGCAAATTTGCATTTAAATTACATTTAAGCCCCAGACCCAATTAACTCACTAACTAACTTTTCAAATAAGTCTTACCCACCTAGAAGAAATATACCGTTGATGGTCTTTCCACACAAATTGATCTTATAAAAAAGAAAATTAAGAACTAAACACTATTTTTTAATATTTACTGGATACAAACTAAAACTGATGACTTAAAATTAAATTTTCTCAAATAACATACTGTAGGTATATTATCATCAAACAAGAAATTAAACGATTCTTATCATACAATATACACACGTGGGCTGTCATTCGATAAATCTATTTATCGATAGTAAAGAACCAAAAATGGAAGTGGTACTGATAATTTTATGATGATTTCGACTTCTTCGTGTAGATGTAGTATTTCGCATTTCAAGTTCTGTAATCTGCGTATTTCAACATCAGGCGTTTGTCGCTAAATCGATCGTAAAGTCAGAATACTGAATAGGCTATAAACTCGCGGTTACCAGTCTAGGTTCAGCAATGTTAGCCAAGGCTGGCCCAACGTTGGACAGAAATATGACTGTTGCGAACACGGAACATACTGAGAACAGCCTGATAACATTGTTTGAACATTGTCAACATTTTATGAATGAATTCATAATCACTGCTTTGAATAACCTGCGTTTTTTGTATTAGTTATGAGTCTCTAAAAATAAACTCATTCTTAATTAATTGTATAGGTAAATAATATTGTGTTTTATCTCGTTTAATATAGCGTATAAAAATAACGTATCGTAAAATTTGTTTTAGTATTATATTTTCTACAGGTGTTTGTTGTTTTCGCCGATTCAGGCATTTGGGTATGTGTGTCATCACGATAATTTGCTTGATCCAGCACACGACGATGCTCGTATACTAGTGCTCGTAGTCAGACCTGTTGCTGTTCAAGTCATGGATTGGGAACAATTGCTGCGCCTGCGCAAGTGTGTTTTTAGTTTGCGTTACGGTTGTGAGAACCGTAAGACCGTGTGTAAATTAGTAAGCCTATAATCAAGCGAGTAGCAAGTATACTGTTCAGCATAAGTCCAAGCAATGTTGTGCCACAGCAGCGAGGTTGTTCTGATTTCTGTGTTTTTATAATTTTATTGATCAAAGCGGTTTATTAATTGATTTGTTTAGTACTACTTTAATTAAAAGACATAATGACTTTTTAACTGACGAAAAAAACTAAACAAAACAGAGAGGGTTCTCAAGTCGACGCGTATATTTTTGTATAAGTTATGCTATGGCTTTCACTGTTGTGAGAATTTTCATTTATTTAAATTGCTTAACACATTATTACAACCCACACGATGGTGATGTTGATGACATTATTTTATTATAAGTGCAAGGATTCTGCGTGGATAAATCCAGTTAGGCCTAACGCACACCGAGCGCGGCGCGGCGAAGATACTGAGAATTCAACAATTTTAATTAAACCCTAATTCCTATCTTATAAGGTTGAAAACGCCAGGCAAATATAAATAAGAGCGAGCGGCGCACGGCCGCAGTAAAGCGGCCACGAGAGTCGGCGCGCGCGAACCTTATAAGATAGGGATTAGGGTTTAATTTAAATTGTTGACTTCTCAGTATCTTCGCCGCGCCGCGCTCGGTGTGCGTTGGGCCTTAGACCCTAGTGTACCACTTACGACAGTCTTCTCACGCCGATCAATGTTCTTGACAGTTTTCTGGCTCCACTTCAATGAAGCAAGATTTTGAGTGTTTTGATACACGCGATACTGTTGTGCAAAAATAAACCAGTTGTATATGAGTTGTAGTGCGTTCTCCCAAATATATTTCTGAGACACAAATAACAATTCTATTATCGTAATGTTGTTTTTGTTTTCCCCTTTAGCTTGCATTTTTTCTGTCGATTTGTTGTTGTTGACGTGGAAGTAATTGTTTTGTATTTTTTAATTTCTTACTGGAAATACTTGCAGTTGAACCCACCACGTACCAATGTGTTTTCGAATTTCGAATTCATATGTATGTACAGTCAGCTGACGAATTAGTTGACCCCCCCCGCTCGAAACCGATGAAGTTTTCTTGGGTAATTGTTTTTGCTTTATCATGAAATTTCGTATAATTGTGCAGGTTAATAAACTGTACGAGTATATAAAATGTTATGTAAAAATATAAATAATCACCTGAGAAAATCTCATCGGTTTCGAGCAGGGGGGGTCAGCTAATTCGTCAGCTGACTGTACGTTTATTCGACGCTCTTACGGTGAAGGAAAACATTGTGATGAAGCACACTCCTGCGGAGAAATTCATAGGTTGTGCGTGAAGTCGACCAACCCCCACTGGGCCAGCGTGGTCGACTAAGGCCTAATCGCCCTAATTCGGGGTAGGCTCGAGTCCCTCGGTGGGGACGTATATGAGCTGTTGATGTTACTGGAAATACTTGCCGTACTACTTCGCTTTATTGTTCCAGTGGCAGGTCGTGGATCAAGCAGTGGTTTGTTCTGGTATGTTCTCGGGTAGGTATTCTCAGGGTACCCGATCAGCGTATTATCCTACTAATATTCTAAATGCGAAAGTTTGGACGTTTGTCACTTAATCACGCTTCAACCACTGGACAGATCGGGATGAAATATGGCACACATATAGGTTAGGTCCTGATAGGACTTAGGCAACTTTTTACCGCGGTAAAACACTTCATTCCCACGGGAAAACTCATTTAACGCCGGTGAAACCGCGGGCGGAAAGCTATGTGAAAATATATTTGGATGTTTTTTCCGCCTTCACGCTTAAAGTACTCAACGGATTTGGATGAAATTTGGAATGGAGATAGTTTGTAACCTGAATTAACACATAGGATCCTTTTTATAGGAAAAAGCATTATTCCCACGGGAAAATCTTACACAATGCGAGCGTAGCCGCGGGCGGATCGCTAGTTATTATAATAAATGCTAAATTTATACTGTCTGCACATCGATTTGTTATTTTACCGTTTTACTTTTCTCCGTTCATGTAGACAAAATATGAGGTACATTTTTGTCTATTTTTTATCGCGGAATCATCAGTCTCCGTAATCTAGTAGTGGTCAAAGCGTTCGGCTGTCAATCCTGAGGTTCTGAATTTGAATCTCGTTGGAGACTCTATCAAAATCGCTTTAACTGTTCTCAGTTTGTTAAATCATTGCACGCTGAATTTGGGTTTTATCCCGGCTATTGTCTACGTAAGACGGCCTTGAGGTTAACATTGATGTTAGTAGGTTTTCAGAGGTCCGTCAAAGACCTTATAACCCACACAATATGACGAATATCATGACCGTGGGACCTTCGGAAATCCAATACCGTGGATGGACGAATTGTTACCTTAATCCGGATTGGGATTGTTTTATTTACATTGTGTCTTAATAGCGGAATGAAGAAAATGTTCGCTTATTTATTTTTAAAAACACACGCCTAACCATTTATCGGGTAACAGGTACGGTAAACTTGGACGAAAAAACGAAGATTGAATAAGTTCCTTTTTACAGTTCAAATCGTGATCTGTCGTATGCTCTAGATAGATTCTGTATTCGAAACGCATTGTAAATATTTGGTTAACCCAGAATAGCCCCGTTTATTTATTTATTGTCGTTGAAGTAGTTTAAATATATAGTTTTTCGAATATTTCTGGGGGTATATTTTTTCAACCACACGTCTTAACTAACGTAAATAAGCAAAATACATACAGAAAAACTCTTTTAATATTGATGAAGTATAGATAATTACAGGGTCCGGCTGTTAGGCACCCATTCTCTGACACGTCGTTTATGAAGAAACTCATGAGTGAACTATTTCCCAATCGTTGGACAATGCAGTTGGAAGCTGTTGCTCAATCATCGTTTTAATCAAGGCTGAGTCGTCTACCAATGCTAACTTTGATCCGATGTCGGCACCGATTCCAGGTCATGCTGACATTAAAATCAATACCAGTGTCGACGCCTTTGTTCATGATTTGGTGAGGCGCTGTGCGCACTGTGTGTGCATATTGCATGGGCGCCCCGGTATGAAGGTGATCTATATCGATTTCTATCTTAAAGTATTTGCAGTATTTTGATGTTTTCCGTGTATTTTCCCTTTCTTTCTGAATCCTGCACCCATGCCCATCCCATAGCCCCATGGTGCCCATGGCATAGTGGCAGATCCTTCTTATTCGACATTTCAAGCCGCCAGACGATTCTTCAAAATCAGCGTCTTAATTTCCTATTCACTTTAAAAGCAATCGCTTCCTACATTTATAGATACAAAGCTTTGGTAAGTAAAAATTACTAAGTATTTGTTTGTCATTATGACGCGCACAATTAAACAAACAAGTCGTTATCTCATCAATAGGGTTTGTACATGCAAATCTGTGATAGTGATATCTTGTAATAAGCGTTATTATCAGGCTGTTATTTATATATACAGTGTTTATCTACATGATATAATAAAACACTCTTAATATTTTAACATGAAATGATTAACTGACCGAAAATTATTCTTTCACCACTTTTAATTATCAAATCATTAAAGTTGAGCTACAAGAATATTTCTTATGGGTCAACAGTCGCTTGAAAATCTCGTCTCCATATAAACTTTATCTTCAGCGAGACTTTGCCCATAACAATGGTGAACTTAACTTCGCCTAAAACATAATTTTCTGTAAATTTTACATTTACGAATTAAAAGCTCTCTCTCTTTCTTATCGTGTGCGCTGTTAGATAGGTTAAAAGCTGTTAGCGATAATCAAGATTTGCGTTTACTACTATTCTGTATAATCCACTCCATCCACTTATCCAATGAGATTCATAAAAGCAATCATGTGCATTCAATATTTACTTTAAGTGGTGGTATAGCGACGTTATTACCTGCTCGCTGTTTATTTGACTGCCACGGTCAAGCCGAGTCACCGCGACCCTGGCCTACGTAAACGTGTCGAAACATCTGTTCAGAAAAACAACGACTCTGAATAAACACTGGATCTGCAGTTGTTCTTACAGTGACATTCGTTCGTAGTTATGGGAATATGTTCTTAGCTATAAAACTTATATGGATAGGTTCAATATGTAACTTGTACACAAAAACATGTTAGTCTGTGCTTAGTCTTGCTCAGTTAATTTTTCTTTTCAAAGTGATAATATTAATAAAATAGAATCGGTCGATAATTTCACTTTCTGGAAAAGCATATTCAGTACAGTTGGAAAGGCATGGTATTAAATATCTTATTGGTGGTAAGAAATTCTTTCGCCAGTGTGTGGCGTTGTTTTTCTTTGTATTTGTCACCGTAAGATTGTGAACGCCGTTGTGATATTATAAACTTACGGAAAATTGTGAAGTAAAACCAACCATTTACAATTTAACGTATTATTTCTCTTTAGTTTATAATCTTACGATGTCAAACCGTCAAATTGTAAACAAAGGTGCAGAGTTCAGAATCTGTCGAGTTTTATCACCCGTAAAATTGTAAACAGTCCCTGATTGGTCAGTTTTGGCAGTAGCCGAATGACAGCCAAGAATAGCCGCGCTGGACACGTCTTTAACCAATCAGCGTGCAAGGTGCGTTCCGTCGCATGCCAATTTTTAGTCAGTTCATAATTTGACGGTTTGACATCGTAAGATTAAAACTAACGAGAAATAATACGTTAAATTGTAAATGGTTGGTTTCAGTTCACAATTTTCCGTAAGTTATCGTGAGTAAGATTATAAACTAACGGCGGCGGCGTTCACAATCTTATAGAAATTACCAGTCTCGTTACCAGATTGCTTTAAGCTTAACTAAAATGTCATGTGAAAACGCTACATCGTTCTTTTCAGTTCTTTATGTCAGTACTGGCAGATTTATTAGTGTCCTGTCCAGTTTTCTGGGAAAGCAAGCCATACATTCTCATGTGCTGGCGAGTGTTCAAAACTGCTTCGCTGAGGGTCCGGCTGTGGGTAAGTGGAACATTGCCGGCAATCAATATCGCACTATATGACACTAGCGGCTGCCAGCGGCTTCTCATTTTAGAGCTCGCTTTTGGCGGATAGAATTTGAGATTATGGTTAGGAGATAATGCGCTGAAAAATCAAATTAATTTTGTTTTCGAACTAAAAATCCTAAGATTTCGATAAAACATGAAATGGGTTAGGTTAGGGTCGAAACTTTTAGAATCTTTATTCGGAGAATATTCTTTCTATCCTTAATAAATATTTCTGTTTGTTTCAACAAGAGTTTTGATACTTTACTGCTTACATTTTTACGAATACTTAGATACAGTTCGAGTTAAATAGAGAAGAATCATTGCTATTATAGTAACTTAAGATAAAATTATTCTAATGTTGTTTCAAATTCAGAGCGGACTGGGTACTCCTACTTAAAAAGAACAAACTCTTCGAGAATCTTATCATATAAAAGAATTCTGTGGCACGTAGAATGTCTTAAGCTTGTTCGCTATTCCATTAAGTATACTTACATCAAATGCCTAAATTATGAGTTACACCGACCCCAAATTGAAAGAGATTTAATTCAAATTTATGTTTCGAAGTGTTTTTAGAATCCTGAGATTACATCATTAGCGATTACGTGACTTACATAAATAAATTATTATATTGAAGAAAAAAAGATACGCTATTGCAACTAGATGTAAAAGTTTATTATTTATTACTTTTACTTAAGGTCTACCTTATATCTCCATGCGGTTGGGCGGTTGGTTGTTAAGACTGAAAATTATGCTCATCCTATTAATAATTATAAATGCGAAAGTTTGGATGTTTGTTACTCAATCACGCTTCAACCACTGGACAGATTGGGATGAAATTTGGTAAAACACTTCATTCCCACGGGAAAACTCATTTAACGTGGGTGAAATCGCGGGCGGAAAGCTAGTATAATAATAAAGCAAACCCGAATGTTGTTACACTTACAGACATCATCTTGATCCATATATAAATTATACTATAAAGAAAATTCATGAATTATGATCGTATTATAGAATTCTGACTATAATTTATCGCTGTTAAATCAGTCGGAAAACATTGCATAACATAATGGGAACCGGGGCAGCGGCCTTCCATCCCAGTCATGCTGTATATACACAATGCCAGAGCTCCAAATTCATAAAACTTGCTAGCGTTTTTTGTGAAATGTTATGTTCATAATATTATGTGGATGATTTACAGCAGCTTCTTTATTCATGTCCGCTCGCGGCTACACCAGCAGCGTTGTTGGTGGACTTTCCCCATTTCTAAAAGTAACAGCGCCATCTTTGTACGCGTAGGGAGATGCACTTATCGTTCCGGGTGATGACGACAAATGGCGCTGGCATTATTAGTTTTAGCAATAAGGTGTAACACCGTGGGAATAAGTCATTTTCCCGCGATAAAAAATAGTCTTTTGTTCGTCCTTTGTCAAACTACCTATATATTTGTACCAAATTTCATTAATGTCGGTTCACTAGTTTGGCCAAAACAGCCTCCGTGGCCGAGTGGTCGACATTTCGACGCCCATTACGGAGGTTCTGGATTCGATTCCCGGTGGGGACACTACTGTCAAGCAAAAATTGTCCGAAAAGAAAGATGATTCCATGCTTCGGAAGGCACGTTAAGCCGTTAGTCCCGGCTACTATCTAGTCGTTACATGAACCATGTCAGTGACCTTTAGGGGCCCCATAATCGGTTGTGGACCTTACATACAAGCCACACGATGATGATGATGATGATGAGTATTTTGGCCGTAAAAGAGTAACAAACAGACAGACAGAGTAACTTTCACATTTATAATATTAGTTAGTACTTCCGTCTATACAACAACAATTCTTCAAATCGTAAATTTATAAAACTATTCACGTGTGTTATATTTCTTCCTTTTCAAATAATAGGGTATCGGACTACTTTATTTTTATTTTATAAACCCAAACTTCTTAGTTTCTGCTATCGAACGCTAAAAGAATTTTTGCTCTATCGTTAAAATTGACCGAATTATAAAGGTGATCTTGTGACGTCATTTGTTAGTAACGCCATATAATCTCCATACAAAAAATCGTTTTTGAAAGAGACAGACATATTGAAACTTTAAAAAATCACTGTAAATTCGTTTTTCAACCGATTCTGTTTTTTTCTTCGCGAATCGTCTGCTACTAATCTATGTTTTAAAAATAATTCATATAAAACATGGTTAATTCATAAAATATGGTGAACAGTCCGATCCCCTATTCTTTGGTAAATATCTCATATAGGCTTCGAATAAATATTATATAAGTCAAGGATTTCATCTATCGTATAAGGAAATTGTTTCCCATATGCGTGTATGCCAACAAAATCCTCCTTCGTCGAACTCCATGAATAATATTATAAATTGTATTGAAGTTCCCATTTCAATAGAATTTGATTTGTATTCTAGGAACTGAAATAAACAGAAAGATGTTTCCCGTATTGTAGTACCGTATATTGGTAGTGCCGTGTAGTGACGGCAGAGTAGAATACATTTGTTACCAACCCCTACTCTTCCCGTGGGTGTCGTATGAGGCGACTTAGGGACTACACATTGAACAGGGAACGGGCAGCAGCGCTCTCTGATACAGTAACCTTTTAATCTGCGATCTCCAACCCGCCTGCCAAGCGTGGAGATTATGGCAAAACCCTCCACTTGAGTGGAGGAGGCTTATAGTCCAGCAGTGGACTGTAACGGGTTGTTGATGATTGGTATACAATCTGATAAAATTGAAAACTGAATAAATATGAGACAGAAGAAAAATCAAAGGATCCCAGCCCGGGATTTCTAAAAAGAAATTTACAAGAATTCTATTTTATAGATTCCATCAGCTGTCGTGGAAACTGCAGATTGATTAATTAAAGTTATCAAATTCGCATTTTATCGAGAATCTTTTACTAAATGTAAAGAAAATGAAGGGACATTATTACAGACAAAAGCTTGTAACAGAAAGAAAAAAAACAAATTTGTTTTGAATATAATCACAGTTTTAATGTAATAATAGTAAACTTACTTACTAAAACTAAACCCAACTGTGACTGTGAAAAAAAGGTAATCGTCGTACATAGAATATTATAAATTCATTATTGGCTTGCCCTTAACCCATCATTTGGGGTCGCCGCAGTATGTTTTCTTCCTCCATACATCCCTATCAGCCGTCATTTCAACACTCACATCCCTCCTGCACATATCATCTTTTACACAATCCATCCATCTTTTCTTTGGTCGTCCTCTCCCAACATATCCATCCACATTCAAATTCAATACCTTTTTATCTACGTAACATTTATTTCTCCGCATTACGTGTCAATGCCAGGTAAGGCTATTTCCTCTCATTTTATCTATCACTGGCGCAACTTTCAAATTTCTTCCATTCTTGTTACTCCACACATCCATCTCAGCATCATCATTTCACTAGCATGAAGTCGTCTTTCATCCATCCCTTTGATGGCCCAACACTCCGATCCATACATAGAATATTATAAATTGAAGGTTAATGAATAAGCCATTATTGTCCAGTAGTCTAATAGTGTGTGAATGCGCCAAGGCTGTCTGTCTGCGCTCTGGAAGAGTGAACTAATTATTAATCAATCTTAGTATATATTAAAAGGCGTACGTTTATTTAAATAGAGTCAATACGAGTGTTATGATTTGATTTGCCTGAGGGTTATTGAATGCTAGTTAAATTACAAGGTAAGATTAATGTTAATTGGTTAATAAAACAATAAATATAGCCTAAAGAGATTAAACCACTTAAGGTAGTTACACAGACGGATCTCATTGTAACTGCATTCTAGTTCAGTTATAAGACGTAAAGAAGCAGGCTAAAATATAGAGAAGCAGGTTAAAATGTTCTAGGTTGTACTGAGGGAGAGATTATATAATAGATTCTTTTGACTTTAATTTTAACACAATTCAGAAAAAATGTCGAGGTTATCAATTCGTCGTTTCTTATGATTGATTTGAATGATTAATCTGTTGTTAGTAATTTGGTACCTCGGGGAATATAGGACTATATTCAGGTAAAATCTGACCAAAGGATTCATGAGAAATTCATCAAACTCTTAAACCAAAGCCATGCACGACATTATGGTCAAACATATATTTTTTTAGATATAACTAGCTTTCCGCCCGCGGTTTCACCCGCGTCAAATGAGTTTTCCCGTGGGAATGAAGTGTTTTACCGCGGTAAAAAGTAGCCTATGCCCAATTCCAGGGCCTAACCTAAATGTGTGCCAAGTTTCATCCCGATCCGTCCAGTGGTTCGAGCGTGATTCGGCAACAACCATCCAAACTTTCGCATTTATAATATTAGTAGGATTTTAGTTTTTAAAGTTATCTTCTGTCTTATAGATTTATTATTATGCCTAACGATCTTTCCAAATTATGTTTTTAAAAGCACTCGCATTATCAGTCGATGCTCGTGCTATTAGATATTACGTTTTGATAACGTCTATTTATGATATTCTCGTACGTAAGTCAATATCGATTCAGATAATCACATCTTATCAACATGCATGCAAACATTATTTAAACCTAACTTTAAACTTTATTTAGCTCCTGGTATTCGTGATACACACACTTGTCAACTAATCCAGATTGACAGGTGTCTGGAAATATATCCCATGAAAGATATTTACGATATTATCTGAAACAGGGTCTATACCCTATGACTATTACTATTCATGGCACGGAAGAAATAATAGTAGTCATGGTTTAAGTCGAAGGATAAGATTGTTTGCTTTGTCCTGCAAATAATAAGAGACGTCATCACGTGCAATATTGTTGCATTGCAATTTACTACACGTGGATCCGGTAAACTTCATATGAACTGTCTGTGTTGACTCTCTATGACTGTCTGTGAGTGACTTGAGGATATTGACCGCCATTTTTATATCCACGTGTGAGTGAAATATTGAATATTGATTGATACGTTGGAGGCGAAGTAAGGAAATAAACATTATTTTAAGAGCGTTACAGACGGTTAAGATACGATATTATAGTACGAGGCAGCCAGCTCTCTCGTCGCCATTCACTTTGTGCAGAATCTCCGGTCACTGATTGATTCGCCATTTTGTTTGACCCCCGCTTTGCATACAATGTGAATGGTGACGAGAGAGCTGGCTGCCTCGTGCAATAATATCGTATCGGTCAAGTTTTAAAAATATTAAAATATTTTGCTGCAGGTTCCGGTGGATGTGTAGCGCAGGTCCGTTAACGATGAAAATCTGTAGGGGAAGTCTGTGTCCAGCAATGGACGTCTTCCGGCTGAGATGCTGATGATAATGATGAGCTCGTAGAATTTTCACTTGTATTTTGATGGCAACACTTTGATCGTTGCAACAGTTCATATCAATTCTAACTTTATTAATATTGCGTTATATTTGGTTTAACTGGATATAAAAAATTATAGGCTATTCACGAGCGGTCGTAAAATTAGTGGTTAGTAATTTTATGGTGAATATTTAAACTAATCCCTGTGGTATGTTGGTTAGTCTGATTGCGTTATAGATGGTTTGATGATTACTTGGCTGCTTGGTTTAAAGCGCTCGGCGTAAGTTGCAGGAAATATAGCCTTTGTAGAGAGAGTGAGGGAGACTGTTACCAAGCCAAATCTATAGATGACTTTATAACATCTCCTTTTTTTTCGAATGCTAATTAAAGCCTTTATGTGAGTAGTCAGTACCGTATTGTTCAAAGTTAGTTAATGATGATGAGTGATCGTGGGATGAGTCATTACAATAAAATTAACTGAAATATGGTTCCCCATATTTGAAATATGGTTCCCCTTATACATTATGAGCCTGACTCACAAACGGATGTTTATTTAAAATACAGCATCCTTAAATAATACTTTCCCAATTATGTAAAATTTTATCATAAAGTCTTTTTAATGGGGGAAAAACTGCATTTTTCTTAGGAACGATAACAGTAGTGTTCTATTTCTGAGCTAAAGTATCTACTGCATTCCTATTTACCTATTGTTGATTTTCCATGCTCGAAATATTACGAGCTGTCTCATTACATATTACATTTATCCGTAACTGTTTTGTATAGGTCCATCAAATTACTGTTTCACCTGAAGATAAAATATTCATTCATTCTACCTTCGCATTCATCACTCTCTCTGACTCCCTAAAAAATTGCGATCGTACCCGCAGGGGTCAGCGAATGGATGGGCAGGAGAACCATTCCATTCAGGCTACATCACTTCGAGGCGGCCTATCTAATATCTACTTCCAAAAAATAAAAAGAATGGTTTAGATGAAGTAGACATAGAAGGTGCATGTTTGTCTTTACTCAGTCGCAACTATGAGTATTTAAATGTACTTTTTGTGCCGAAAAAAGAAAATAGATATAATTGGTCTTCATTTTTCATTTTTTTTTCATTTTTCATTTTTTTTTTTTTTTTCATCCTGTGCCATATCCTAGCGGATGTCGGCGACCATCTCCCTGAACTCCTCTCTCCGCCCTGTCAATCTTCTCAGCTCCACTGCTCTTCCAGTGCCCATTCAATACAATAGGGGATCGGACTGTTCACCATATTTTATGAAATTACCATTTTTTTTTTTGTAGCAGACGATTCGCGAAGAAAAAAACAGAATCGGTTGAAAAACGAATTTACAGTGATTTTTTAAAGTTTCAATATGTCTGTCTCTTTCAAAAACGATTTTTTGTGACCGATATGGCGTTTCTAACAAATGACGTCACAAGTGGATATGTGCCTCTCTGTCTTATCTTGAATTTCAAATCTTTATAACTCGGTCAATTTTAAAGATAGAGCAAAAATTATTTTAGTGTTCGATAGCAGAAACTAAGAAGTTTGGATTTATAAAATAAAAAAAAGTAGTCCGATCCCTTATTGGTAAAAACATAAATATTGTACGCCCATACTGCCTAAAAGAGTGTGCAGAGCTTCTGGTGATACTCAGGCCGCAAACAGAAACGACAATGAAATTAGCTAACATATGGAGGATTGATTCATGAGGAAAATAAAAATTCGTTTCAAATGACGACATTTTAGCAGGTACTTGGCATATAATTATAAGGACAACATTAACGTTAACATTGAACCAGTACCGCAGTAAAAGGTATGTACTATGCCAGTACAATAGGAAGATATGAACAGATATGCGTGGGTGCGCGAGCAGACCTCTAACTTGAAACTATTGTTCAAAACAATGGTTCCCAAATTCGTAACCCCAGCGAGACTTATCTAAAAATCTGCTATGTTGTGTGTGACCCATCACGTACCTCTGACGTATAATGGAATTAAAAATGTATCTCCACTGCGACTGTCAGGTACAGAAGCCAATATAAGCTACGGGGGTAAAAGCGAAGGTGTCCGACTGTATTTGCTGGCTACTGTTCTAAACGTTTATAAGAAAATAGTCCTTATATATATTACCTTAACATTTTTTAAATATTTATCGATAAAATTTTAAAACTCGTCCATGTTTATATTGTTTTACCGAGATTCTCTTGCGGTTACGGCTAAACTAAACACTCATACTTTAGGAATCGCTGGCTATCAAGCTAAAATTCCAAGCCTAATGCAAAGTTATAGGACTGTTTTATACACGGAGACAAATACATAGAGGAGCTGCCCTAAGACGTTTTCTATATGATAGCGGGGGTCGCCATTGCGAGGGGGTGCGGGGAGATGAAGTTCTGCTAACCATCTAGCGGTCAATAGCAAAACTAGCTTTGCAGCTAGACACTAATGAACCGTACCTAATTTTGCTATTACACACAAGATGGTTCTGTTCGTTAGTTCGTTACGCTGTATAATGTTGCCAGGCAAGTGAAAAAACAAAAAATTCGGTCCATTTTAAAAAATTTATCTCTCTTCTTTTTTGTATTATGTAGTCGTTTTTATTGTAGGATTACCTTATATGAGCAATTGTGATATACAGGATGGCCCATTTAGATGGGTCAGTATGGGTAACTCTTAAACTATAAGACATAAAAAGATCTGTTAAATTTCACGTAAACACGGGATTTTACGTAAGTCCTTTATCATCATCACTTACTTACTACCAAGATAAGGAAACATCCTTGCCCAAAATGTGATATTTTGATGTCATGTATTCAATTATAAATATTGAGTAAGTTCATCAATATTATTTGCATTATTTAATTGTATGCTACAAAAATAAATATTTTATACAAATATATTTTTTTAGATTCCATATCTGGCCACCCAGAGCTTACTATACAAAATACATGAATGAATGAAAATGAATGAAACAGGTCATATAACCTTCTACAGTCAAGAAGTTATTCTACTTGGCGATAGATGGCGTTGCTATTGCCGAAATTTCTCGAAGGAATAAATTACGAGCATTAAAAATTGCATTAAAAAAATACATACGAGTGGAATCATGTCTTTTTTTCGTTAGAAATAGTTGTATTACTCGTACTGTTGCACGATACAATACAGCACATAATTTTTGCGTCACTAATTTCAATTAAAATGGTTGTAATCAAGCCAAGTCATATTCGTGTCGTATCCATAAAATCCAAAGTAACACTGACAGAAGCGACGCCTGGTGGTTAATAGCTAGTAGTAAGAGTACTTAGTCCGCTATGAGACGGGACTAAGTTGCTTGTGGCACCTCCTCTTTGTATTTGTCTCCGTGGTTTTATAGCTAAGATAATGCTGTGTAGGTTGGTAGTCTTTTTATTACAGATACACCTACGAGTAAATACAATAATTCGTAATTAACAAAAATATATCGTGGGAGACGACTAACAAATGCAGGTACTCGTATTGGCCTCGATTCGGGATGTCACGCTCTAATCCTTAATTTAAGTTAGTCCGTCCTTTTTACCTTTTAAAGTTTGAAAAGGGACAGGAGATGGCCATCCTAATACTAGTGGCTCTGTGAGCTGTAGACCTCGCGAGTCTGTATACATCTTCTCAATTTTTTTTTCTTGACAAACATCCCTATCACTTTGTTTTTTTTTTTTTTTTTAAAGTTTATTTTATTTTAATTTATTTTATTTTATTTCATTTTATTTTAAGAAATGTGACCTGTAGAGGAAAACGGCCTCAGCGGTAGACCTTGTAAGCTGGCAACCCCCATAACTCCGTAATTTTTTTAAATTTCCAAAAACTGAATCGACAAAAAAAACGATTAATTTATCGAACCTGCTCACAAAATTTCACGAGAATCGGTTGAGAAACGCGACCTGTAGAGTGAAAAAAACAAACAAACAGATGGACATACAAAAGCAAATTTGCCCAAGCTGAAACAGAGACGCTTCGCTCGCTCGGTCAATTAGAGCTGTCAAACATCGAATTTGAACCTTATGGCCGTGTCGATTGTACAATTTTAAAGAGCACTTAAAAAACTTTTATTTATTTATTTAGGTATGCCAATTTTTAATTCATGTAATTGACAATGATAAGAAACCACAAGTTTATTTAGGTAGACATATTACATTATATACTATCAAATTGTAAGGTAATTTAAATCCACTAGGTCAGCCTACCTGTGTGTTTTACCTTTCTTCGTTCCAACTATGTATATTTCAACTATGTATATTTGTCTCATACAGTCCGTAACGTCGTTAGATTGCTTCGAGAACTAGGCCATAAGTAACGTAATCACATTACTTGTGTGTGTGAATAGCGAACACGGTCTAACTGCCACTGTAGTGCACGAAACACTCCGGAGATTGGACTGATACATAATACAACGAAGAAAAAGCTTTATTTCTACAAAAAGGGGAACAATATAGTGATAAATCAGTAAAATGAGAGTCGATGCTCTCATAAACAATTCTGATAAGAACAGTGGCTTTCTAGAATGTTGTCTTTCGCAGAATTTGTGGTAGACACGTTATTTAGATAGTATTTTTGTCTCCTTTTAGTCGATCACGCTGGCCCTGTGCGGGTTGGTCTACTTCACAGCACACTCTAGGGGTGTGCAAGTTTCCTCACGATGTTTTCCTTCATCGAAATCGAATACATTGGTACGTGATACACAAAATTGTATTTTTTATTAAGTTCTCAAGAAGCATACGGATGCGGACATAATTAGATTATTTTATAGACAAGTAAAGACATTCATGGCTCAAGTGGTATTTATTTATATCTCTAGCGTTAGAACGGTCGTTTTCCGACCTGAATAAGTTTACCAAAGTATTGTTTACCAAATGACAGATCGGAGACAAATCTTTTTTTATTCAGACATGTTGTCGAGGTTTCTTGCACAAGCCATTCGTATCGTAACCGATGAAGTTTTTAAGTGATTATTTATATTTTTATGTTAAGATTTTATATACAAAAACTTGTATAGTTTCTGCACATTTATACAACATGACAAAGCATATAATAAGTATATCTCTTCTTCTCTGCCGAGTGTACCTAAATATAATTTATTATTTATAGAGCAGTTAGATCTAAATCTAGCTGCGGTCTAGACGTTTCCCAACCTTGGTGACAGGTTAATGTATTTATTACCTGTTTGCTGTTGCTTCCTGCAGGTTTGCTTTCGCAGATTACGTGACGCCAGCCAGCGTTCAGTGCATTTTACCTAGATTGGATCGGAGATTGCTACTATGTAACAGTGCTTTGTGGCAACAGACGACATTCTACCTAGAAAATGTGCCTTTGGCGGGCAACAAGAAAAGCTCGGAATTGCAGCGTTGCCTGACGGTGATGTAAGCAAAACAGGTCGCAATATTCCGTACCTGAAACACGTAGATCACTATGCAGAAAATGCAGCTGAACTAGTTATAGTCTTTAGGTCAATGGTTTGGTCCTAATTTATTTTTTCCAATATTTGTCAACTTGATGTTTCTAATATAATTTATTTATTTATTTATTAGGCTTACCAACAGTTACTACACTAAATATCACAATAACAATACTGTACTTAAAAATATATAAACTAAGTGTGTAACTAATTATAGGTAAACACCTCACGCGTTGAATTTAACTACACTTACTACTTTTACTCTAATAATTATAAAGCGAAAAATGAAAAAAAAATAAAAAAATTCAAGTGATGGCCCATTGCTACTCTATTATAAAGCAAAAAATTAAAAATGAAAAAAATTTGCCGATCTTGGACAGGGCTCAAAACTGCACCTCCGGCTATCCAGGCCAGAAACAGGCGCAATACCAATTATGCCACCAAGCTATGTGAAAGGCCGACGAAACCTGACACTCCTCATTCTACCTTAATGCTCAGAGTGCATTATTAGATATTTCGTTAACAAACGTTTTCTGTAACAATAATAATCTATAAATTTTACTCTAGTTTAACAAAAAACGGAAACAAATTTACCTTAAAGTTAAAAGAGTGCTGGTAACGCTCTTACGGTATAGAGATAGTGAATCAGCAAAAATGTCTGAGGATTTGCTACATTTATTAGCTAGTCTGGTAATACGTGGGATAAGGGAGTTTGACCCAAGGACTGTTTTTAGAAACGGGGGACAGAAAGGAACCACTTGAAACCGCAGATATCTGGCAGGCACTGAAAAATTTATTTCATTTAGAAGCTGTGCGCTGTCGATTTTATTACGAAGTAACTTATATAAAAACATAAGATCAAGAAGATCTCTGCGCTTTGCTAAAGATATCATTTTAAAATGATCCAGGCGGCTTTGGTATGAGATGTTGCGATTTGCAATACCTGCAGAAAAAGAAAGGTGCCAGAGAAACCGCTTTTGAATCCGTTCTAGACGAAGAGAGTGCACTGCGTAATGTGCTCTCCAAATAATACTACAATATTCTAGCACACTTTTCACATAGGTGTTATATAGTTTTATTTTTGTTTTATGGTTTCTAAAAATTTTTCCATTCCGAATTATTAAGCCTAACATACTTGATGCTTTTTTGATGATTTTTTCCATATGCTGTACAAAAGTAAGTTTCCTGTCAAGTGTAACACCCAAATCTCTAATACAGTCAGTTTCTTCTAAAAAAATGTTATTGATGTGATAGCTGGCCGAAAAAATGCGATGTTTGCGTGTAAATTTGATGTGTATGCATTTTTTAGGATTTAAATGCATTTTGTTATTTTGACACCAAACATACAATCGATCCAGATCATTTTGAAGTTTACTGATATCTTCCGGAAAATCGATTACTTTTACAAATTTAAGGTCATCCGCGTACAAGTATGGAATAGAATATTGAAGACAGTTAGGGACATCATTGACAAAAATGTTAAGAAGGATAGGCCCTAGATGGGATCCTTGGGGCACACCCGATGAAATGTTGTATCTAATATAATAAATAATGCTTGATAAATTGTACTATAAAACTATTTAACTATTTAATTTTATATGCTTACCCATAGTGTTGTTTACTGCATACTTATAATACCATATACTTATCTTTATCTTCACACTCCGTACTTATATGCAAATGCTTTAATCTTATCTTTATATGAGACACACTTTGTAATGAATTAAATTTCACATAATAATATACTGCGAAGCCTTCACTCCGGAAAGCGCAATCCGGATTCCGGACGGAACTCGCTTCCACAGCGCTAGATTCATCTCATTATGTTTATTACGTGTCCGCGTCGATAATTACGAGTAGCATAATGACCACTATTCTGACGCACAAATCATAAACTCTTTTGGCGCGAAAATGCGACTTACTGCATTTATGATTGCTTCGGCAATATTACGCAAAGACGCAAACCAAAATTAAATGTAAACTTTTAGCAAATCTGCACACATGTTCTCATTTCGTTCTTTTACTTTGTGTAGCGCTAATACTGCAAAATTATCCATCATTGACTCTCCCATTTGTTCTATCTTCGTTCCTTGTCATTGTCACCTTCATCAACAGCTCATATACTTACGCCCCCACCGAGGGGCTCGAGCCTACCCTCAATTGGGGTGTTCCTTGTCATGCTGCGGTTCATGTTTTTAAAGCAAGATTCACTCTGCACAAAACCTATGTGATTGATATAGATTTGAAACTCCCATGTACGGAGATGTCGGCACTGTAAGATGACTTTATTTAAAAAAACAAAGCGAAAAACACGAGACTGTTTACATTATGTAATATGAAAGCAATGATCTTATTCTATCACGTATCTGATACTCTTCAAAACATCGTAGGTAATCTCGGACCTGAAAATAAGACAATCATAATAATGTACTTACTGGGCCAACTGGCAATTAATATCGTCAATATCTTTTTTCTGTATCTACATTAATTTCTTGATTACCAGCAGAAAAAATACAAATTTAACGAGCCCAAACACGACGAGAAACCTTGTCGTGTTTGGGCTCGTTGGATTTGCCTTGACAAGATTTTTAGTCATACGTAATGTCCAGGGTCTCATGATGGAGCCGAAAGGTAATCTCAACTTAACAACATAATCTCGTCTTGCTTGGAATTTTTAGTCTTAGCAATTTAGTCCTACGTGATGTTCAGAATATCTTGCAATCTTGCAAAATTTAAATTCTCTGGACTAAAAAGCATGAAATAATAAAATTATCAAGTAAAAAATATTTTTAAACAACACGTTTTAACGCACTAAAAAGTATAAAATATTTTTTATTGAGATTTTTATTGGTGTAGTACTCTTGTAGTACTTAAAACGAAAAACGTGGGGTGCATAGAGTAGATTTTGAAGCATAACTGTGTTTCTTAAAAAACTATAGATTACAATTTAGCCTCTTTATAAAAAATTCATAGACATCTTCTAGGCGAGGGTGGTCCATCTATCACCTTACAATCAATTTCCATCAGTTAGTATGTTGAAATTGTGTGCATATAAAATGGTCAAACGCAAGCCTTTCCAATTATAAACAACAATTTAATGGCACTGCAGAAAACATACTTATAATAACTATTTGTAAGTTTTCAAGACATAACACATAATAACCCCTGGGCACTAATAAGAATTAAAAGACTTATTCATTGTCATTACATTAACAATATGTTATGTATCAATAAGTAGTACAGACAGACATGAAAATAAGTACGACAAGGAAAAGGTTACCCATCACTTCGTTCTCTTCTTATTCCATGCACCCCACGTTTTTCGTTTTAAGTACTACAAGAGTACAACACCAATAAAAATCTCAATTAAAATTATTTTATACTTTTTAGTGAGTTAAAACGTGTTGTTTAAAAATATTTTTTACTTGATAATTATTTCCTTTGTGCCTATCTATATCACTCTCAGGCTCGTAATTTTATTAGCTATCAATCTCTAGAAAAAATCACGTAGCTTCGTGTAAGAAGGACAAACAAACTCTACATAATTGTATTGTTGTGTTTCTGTATATCTTATTGATTTGCTTAAAACCGTGGATTAGTTTAAGTATAAATTATAAAGAAAGAAAGTCGATTCAAATCATATAATTTAATTCAAAATATTGTGATATTGTATATTTTATACATATTGTATAAAACATCGCTTCGCACGTGTCACGTGTATTCACAGCGGAAAAGTATCGCCATGGAGATGCTTCATACAGATGTGTCAGACCTCATTATTGTAGTCCCATTGACACCGCCACGTAGTGTATCTCACTCAATCAACCGGCATCGCTGTTAACTTTGTATCAATTGGTGGCACGAGCACTGTACAATCACGACAAAGTCATTTAACATAACTGACATTACATAGTACTAGTGGCTCTGATCTTTTCAATCAATTTCTCACGGAATAACATTGTATGTTACCTTATAAGACTGCACTTTCACATCTAGATTCTCGTACTATCTAGAATATTCTAGAACATTCTCCAGAAAGTCTAGGTAGATCGCTGCCTCATAGGTTTTCACGTAGTGGCCTAATTAGAGCTTGGAGTATAGTTCACAGTGTAATATTATAGCACTTTGGTATTACGCTTCTGGGCTCTTCGAGAAAATCGCAGCAGAGCCTTCGTTCTACATTAAAGCTTTATAAGTTATTATAAGATTTTCTGGAAAAACATTGCTTTTTTGCAAAATAAGCAACGCTTGCAGAATTTCTCGGTCAGTTCTCGCGATAGAGTTCACGCAATGTGTAGTGAACTTACATAAAAAAAAAAAATACAATGAGAGATCCTACAGTTATACGTAACTGTTTTGAATTTATTTAACATTTAACGTATTGTTTTTAATGTCCTATATGTAGTTTTTATTCATGTTGCTAATTACAATTAAAATATAGGCAGTGTAAAGTTCCACTAATTAATATCTTTCTAATCAAGTTACGCCTGTGTTTAATTGAAGGCTTCGTAATTAAACACACATTTACAGATTTCAAACTCTATATCGGTTTATTAGTAGATTACGAAGTTACCATAGCAGCGCAGGTTGAGTGCTTACGGGAATTTACAGGATTGATAATTTAGGGCAGATTTGATTATACGCCGACGACCCGTGTGTGCCGCCATTAAGTGGAATAAGTGGAATTACATGTTTTACCTAATTGTAGCAAACAATGGGTTTCGGCGTGAAAGTTTTCAGACAACCTAGCCTTCAATTGAAGCACAAAATGTGGGACCGCTTTATTTGTGACGTAGTATAACTAAGAACTGATACGAATTAAGTCTACTAAATACATAAACTTCCTTAATTAAGTATTTGTCTGTATATAATCTAGCTAATACTAATGAAATTATGTCGAAACAGATGGCGTGCGCAAACGCTACACGGTATAGAGAGTAATTTGCTATCGATCGCACTGTAGCCAATATAGTGAATAAAATAGTAAGTATTATTTCTTTCGAATTAGCATTACTGTGTGCAGGTATTATGCGCTTTAGAATAATTACGCCTTGCATCTTATTTACTTGTTGACAACAGCCTTTAAAACGTGTTAGGATAGTCAGGCAGGATTTAAAAACATAAAATGCTTACTTAGTTATTGCGACTATTATAAACTCTTATTTCTTGCCATGATTTTCATTATTGGTACTTTAAATCTATAGGTAACAATAGCGTTATATGATTAAATTCTTAACTAGTTTGAATACCTCATGAATGATTCCTGTGAAGGTAACTCGTGGGGATTCCCCAAGAGCAGGCAAAGTAAAGCTATTTTTTATTTATCTGTTTATGTGAACTTGAACCAACAAGATATTCTTGTGCTATTGTTTAGACGCGTAAATTTCATTTTTATTAGTGTTATGTTTCCCTACAATGCACATTGAGAATCTACTCCTATAATAGGGGATCGAACTGTTCACCATATTTTATGAATTACTTTTTAAATATAGATCAGTAGTAGACGATTCGCGAAGAAAAAACAGAATCGGTTGAAAAACGAATTTACAGTGTTTTTTTTAAGTTTCAATATGTCGGTCTCTATCAAAAACGATTTTTTGTATGGATATTATTTATGGCGTTACTAACAAATGACGTCACAAGTGGGTATGTGCCTCTCTGTCTAATCTTGAATTTCAAACCTCGGTCAATTTTAAAGATAGTGCAAAAATTCTTTTAGTGTTCGATAGCAGAAACTAAGAAGTTTGGATTTATGAAATAAAAAAAAAGTAGTCCGATCCGAAACTGAAAGTTGTAGCGTATATTAAGCTACTAGTCATTTTACGTCTCTCCTTGCAAGTCCAGGTATTCCCATTATATCATGTTTGAATCTTACGCACGTCGCGCATCGGGACCTGAATAGATTTAAAAGTGAGTTGATGGATGATTGTGCCTGAAATTCCTAAACAGGTGTGTTAACATGGCCTTTGGATTCACTTATCCTCAGGTAGTTGTAGCAAGCGTACTGCGTTAGAATATTTTTTGATATTTACTGATTGATCCAGTCAGTGTCAGGTCATAGGGTTATCATTGTTTATGTTGGTATATTATTCATTATTATGGCTATAGTTTGTTGTTATTAAGATTCCTGTGTTATAATAATGATGTCGTAATCGGACATGTTTTCCTTCTGTTTATATATGTAAAGCGGTCGCTCCGTGAACCCTTACGGTTTTATGATGTTTTTCTTGTGTGTACCTAACTAGCACAATTTTCTCTCAACTTGTCTGTTTACTTACCTTTTACAAAGTACTTCATTGCAAACTCACTCGTAGAGTGCGTGAAAGAGTTTATTTCTTATTCTTTGCGTATAGACTTGTAGAGTAAGTACTTATTAATGTAAATACTTGTTATATGGTTCTCGTGATTCTAGAAAGAGAATAAAAAGACACAAAACAGACATATCATACAGTAATAAAGTTTTTCACATTTAGTTGCGTCGTCCACTTGTTATACGTTAGATACCGTATTTTATTTAAATAATTTATCATTCTTTGTCTTTAAAATACCTATACAATCAATGTACAAGCTGGTTAAAAGTTAAACACAAGTTGCCATGTAGCAAGGTGTGTCTATCAAACACTCCGAGCACCCTATTTACTTGAGGCTTGGGGTAACTTGACAGATGGCTAATTTTCAAAAGTTGGAACAAGCAAGACTTAACAAATAGTAAACACGCTAACTAACATCCTCCGGCGTTTGACGACCACCGCCTCTCCTCAGGAACTGGGTTAGCACTCTACTGACGATGATGATGACTACTCTGCAGGTGAGTACGAATGTTCGGCGTGGCATTCATCAGCGTACTCCGAAATAGTAGACATAGTATGCTCCACCTACTCTCCTGCCCAGCTCGTCATAATAGGGTTGCACTTTAAAATACACTCTTACAAAGTGCAACCCTATATGACGAGCTGGGCTGGAGAGCTGCCTTTGAAAAAGCTGCCGTGGAGGCAGTCGGACTGTTCCTAAATTTACCATATTTTATGAATTATTCTTAAAATATAGATTAGTAGCAGACGATTCGCGAAGAAAAAAACAGAATCGGTTGAAAAACGAATTTACAGTAATTTTTTAAAGTTTCAATATGTCTGTCTCTTTCAAAAACGATTTTTTGTATGGAGATTATAATGGAGTTACTAACAAATGACGTCACAAGTGGGTACGTGCCTCTCTGTCTAATCTTGAATTTCAAACTTTTATAACTCGGACAATTTTGAAGATAGAGCATAATTTTTTTTAGTGTTCGATAGCAGAAACTAAGAAGTTTGGATACATAAAATAAAAAAAAGTAGTCCGATCCCCTATTACTGGCAAAACCCTTACTTCCTTACTAATATTATAAACTTGAAATATGTATGGATGGATGTTTGTTACTCTTTCACGCAAAAACTAATCAATGGATTGGGATGTCATTTAGAATAGAGATAGTTTGTACCCTGGATTAACACATAGGATACTTTTTGCGGGAAAAAGTATTATTCCCACGGGAAAACTTACACAACGTGAGCGTAGCCACGAGCTGACCGCTAGTAAAATATGAATGAAATATACTTTATTGAATACGTACAAAAATTAACGTTACAAAATAAATGTTAAAAAGTTACAAAATAATGGTGAACCATTGGCACGACGAAGAAGGAAACAATATTTTGTAGACTAATGCAAGTCCTGCAAAGTTAAGTTACCTATGTTTGTTTTTTATTTAAACTAAACGTTGTAACTGTCTTTGTCTTTTATAATTTTTCTATTTCAGTAATTTTACATTAATTTTTATTGTATATTTACTGCTGCGTTTCGTATTGATAAGACGGCAGGATACGCTCTTTCCTGGAAGCTGTTTTTTTTATAAATCTGGTTTTTCCCGACAGCAGTTGTGCCAATTCTGCGTTTTTTTTTTGTAATTATTAATGAAGATAAATTAATACCACTAAAGAATTACTTTATGTAGTATTCAACAAGCAAGGGCGTCTTAAGCAAGTTGCGATTAGAAGTTAATTATTACCCTGTAATTTAAATATTTTCACACTAGCAGTCCGCCCGCGGCTATGTACGCTCGCGTTGTGTAAGATTTTCCCGTTGGAATAATACTTTTTCCCGTAAAAAGTATCCTATGTGTTAATCCAGGTTGCCAACTATCTCCATTCCAAATTTCATCCAAATCCATTCAGTAGTTAAGGCGTGAAAGCGGAACAAACATCTAAACGTCCAAATATATTTTCCCATTTATAATATTAGTGTGGAAAGGAAACAAGTAGATAACAAAAAAGGAAAAACAAATGGCGGTCTCATAACTTTAATCAATTTCTTCGAACCATTTCCAGTTAGTACCTAATCTAGTATAAACATAAGCAATTTACATAGCAGTAATATACTGCCCGGCTTTGTATTGATCAGCTGTTTCCTCTAGCAATGTCGTTGGAGATGAGCACCTGTCGCCGGCAGACGACAGCTGTGCGCGATAGAGGGCTATCACTAGCAGGCAACTCAAGTCTCCAGCTAAGCATGGTATGAATAATTGCTGAAACAATTAAATGTAACTTGATTGAAGGAAATAGATATGTTACTCTAACAAATTATTCATTATAAGATATACTCAAAAGACTTCAGAAAAACGAAGGAAATATCTCGCTACTAATTTATACAACTGTTTTATAAAATATCTTGTTTTGTTATATCTTGTCTTGTTTTGCCGCCGTGTGGTGACGGCAGAGTGGAATACATTTGTCATCAGCCCCTACTCTTCCCGTGGGTGTCGTAAGAGGCGACTTAGGGACTACACATTGAACAGGGAACGGGCAGCAGCGCTCTCTGATACAGTAACCTTTTAATCTGTGATCTCCAACCCGCCTGCCAAGCGTGGAGATTATGGCAAAACCCTCCACTTAAGTGGAGGAGGCTCATAGTCCAGCAGTGGACTGTAACGGGCCGTTGATTTGGTTTGTTTTGTTAGTGATATAATCATCTTACGGCGACATATAAATAAAAGAGATATTTCAAAGCTCTATAAAAGCTACCTCTATTACTGAAGGTAGAAATATTAATATCTGCGTTTTTTTCCTCTTTAAGAGCAATTTGTACCAATTTTCTAAGGTTGATTATTAAAGAAAATTTATTAAAACTGGGTGTTGTAATATCAGTGCACATTCGTTTCATAATGTCACGTTTTCCTTACCGAGGGGCGAACGGCGAGGGCACGTACTGATGAGTAATGTTTACTTTGTTTGATGTGTACGCGAGTGTACACAAAGCTTTATTACACATACAATATGTCTCATATAAATAAATATACCGGTCTTATTTATTTATTTTATTCATCATGGGATCCTTGATGATACACATTCATATTGAATAAGATGAATAGATAAAGAGGCTTCCCTTTAGCAATTTATGTAAGATTACATATTATTATGACCTTCCTTCTATATAACTCCTCTCATCTTAGAAAGTCGTAGATCAACCATTACTGTTTGCGTGTTCGTCACGCCACAAACCGCTCTGTACAGACGCTAGCACATGCGGCTGGACACTTGACTCTAGAGCGCCTTTATCCCGTAGCAGTAAAGGCGGTATTGTGCTGGCTACTGTGCTTCATTGCCTTAGTAGTTTTTTTATATATTTAAATCTATGAATTATAATTCTAAATACATACTTTGTGTTTATTGTGTTAACTAGGTAATTGGGTATTTGTAGCACGTGTTTTTATTGTTATTGCTGAATGATGTCTTGTGGTTTTTATGGTTATGATCAATTTAACGAGTGAATTATTATGATGTGTCTAATAGATTTATTACTATCACGTTATGTAGGTCAGCTTGACGCTTGTCTTCCAGTTTTTACTATTAAAAATAAAATCTTTATATCGTTTTTACGTTTATACTTTTCAATACTCAATTAAAGAGAAAAGAAAGAAAAAGAAAAGACAAAAACAAGTTACCTAAAGTTTTTTTTAATTGTTAGGTCGGTTGTCGATCTTCGACCCACACGATATCTTTACTTCTCATCTCCTTTTTTTTTCTTCTTAGAAGCTTTAGCAATAATAAGATAAGATAAAAATAAAATTTATTTCAATCGAACTTAATCTAAAAACACAGTATAAAAGTACAAAAAATAAGAATTTAAACAACATAATATGACTGCGATGCCTAAACTAAGTAAATAAACTTGTATCTTAGGCATCAACAATAGAATAAAAATAAAAACAAATTATTTAGTTCAAACTCTAAAAAAGCTACATTCAAATAACAATAGATTTTAAAATTAAATTAAGTATAACTATTACTATTCTAAAATCTTGTGACGGGGTCAAGGTTGTTTACATGTTAGCAGGACATGAGTTAGTGTTTACTTGCAAAAAGTTCACCTACTGCGAAATTAAAAAGTCTACGAGAATAATGTCAGAAAATTAATAAAAACTAACCAAAAACGTTTCTCTTGTTACAGTATTGGATCAAACAGACAGTAGACCGACGAAGATAAACGTCGAGGCTCAGAAACAAGTTCCAGTAGAATTAATAGCAGAAGATGAAGAGGTAAGTGAGATACAGACCTACATATATATATATATTAGTAACTCCTGTTAGATAAACATGGTAATACCTCTCGGGTAGTTTGTCTCAGACAATAAAATGCCATCAAAACATAACTTGTAAAAAAGCTAAGTCTCGCACGCAACTCAGTTCTTCTACCATAAAAAGTTGTGAGATCCATGTAATACCATACCAAGGATATACCAAGTCGGTTAATTTATTCAGTCCCTACTTAAGGGTCCTTCTGTCTTTAGTTATTACGTATAATTAGCTAACCTAACAACATTTTATAGTGACCATATCAATATAAAAAATCTCTCATGTTTTAAATAAATAGATTGACTTGGCAGATTGATCTCACAAGTTCTGATGTCAAAGTTATTTAGCCGCCAATTGTTATGTACTGTAATCACTTTCACTATTACGGCATTTGTAATCGACTCAAGCAGAGTCAGACTTGAGTCCGTCAAATTTTAGTTCGATGATGGTCATCAATGATTCAGGTATCGATTCATACCAAATTGGACTAAGTAACTGTCACGAATGCCCTGTAGGATGTCATCACTTTTCCTGAAAAGTAACCCGTATTTTTTTTACGTAATATTCGCTTAGATACCTTTATACAATATACTCCGTTTGTCGTCAGAATATCAAAGGTTTGCGTTGATGGCGATCGACATTCAGATATTCAGCGTATAATGTTGTGTAGACACGTTGCTAAGAAACTGTTTCGTAACCCTCTTATTACCACGTTTATCAGGAAAAAATTGAGACATCATTTCAGGTGAAGTGATATCCTTATCCTTACTAATATTATAAACGAAAGTATGGATGGATGTTTGTTACTCTTTCACGCAAAAACTATTTGAACGGATTGGAATGAAAGGAATAGAGATAGTTTGTACCCTGGATTAACACATAGGATACTTGGGAAAAAGTCTTATTCCTATGTGAAAAAGTCTTATTCCCGCGGGAAAATCTTACACAACGCGAGAGTAGCCGCGGGCGGACCGCTAGTATAAAATAAATATAGGATCGTGTCGTGTCGTCTCGTGTTATTATTTTCTAATAAGCTACCTACTCTAATTGCTTTTGGCAAGAAGTTACGATCCTTCTCCTTTCTTTCTTTCTTAATCGTGAGGGTTGTAAGATCGAAAACTGACCTCACAAACCCTGGAGTCAGTTATTTATGTTATAGAGCCGACACTAAAGGCCACTATACCATCGATACCATCCGGGACCCATGGTTTAACATACCTTCCAAAATATGGAATCATCTTTTCGGACAATCAGGTGATTCAGCCCCCATTGTCCTAACCAAACTGGGTAAAATCGCACTTTTTTCGTGTGACAATGTCCTCCCGGGATTTGAACTCGAAACTTGAAAGCTCTTATAACTAATTCCAAGGAAATTGAAATTACCAAGCCAATCCTAACCCTAAAATTAAATTGTTAATGTTATGACAAAGACAATTAGTTGAACCTTAATCCAATCTCGCCAAAACTTTTTGTTTGTGAATTCGATTTTAACTTTGATGAGAAATTAATTTTTCGATTACATTTTCGGGAGGTTGCAAAGCTATGTAGAGTAAGTTCTTCAAAGGTCGAAATACGAGTAAATCACCTTTAGCTCTCTTTAGATTGGCATTTGAAATGTGGTGTTGGAGACTTGAAGACGAATGATGAGGGGTAAGGTGGACGAAAAGGAAGACCAATGAGGAACTTTTGATGATGGTAGGAAGGAGCCGAAGTTTCATTAGGATCATGTAAATCAGAAGAGATTTTCAAGACAATAATGGAAGGAAAATTGAAGGCAAAAGAGGACGTGAAAGACCGAGACGTACAAAAGAGGACTTGAAAGACCGAGACGTACAAAAGAGGACTTGAAAGACCGAAATGTACAAAAGAGGACGTGAAAGACCGAGATGTACAAAAGAGGACTTGAAAGACCGAGACGTACAAAAGAGGACTTGAAAGACCGAGACGTACATTTATGGACCAAGTGAAGGAAAAAGTTGATGTCGTGTCATATCAGGAAGTTAAGAGATTAGCAATGGGCAGAGACAAGATCCTTGCTCTTAAATATAATGATGATGAGCTAATCTTTGTCCCTCGGTAGGGACAAACAATAACATTTGTTAAATATGTTAGTAGTTAGCATTCGATATTTAGGAAAGTAAAATCTTTGCGTTAGTCACGACACGATTGAGCAAGAATCGCGTGGCTAGCTTCTTAGTTACCAAGATTTTCAGGTGTGCGACCCGGATTCTTTGCTCTTGAGTGTATTAGATTGCTGCTCATTTGGCTATAATGTTTCCAGGAAAAAAACCCCAAAAACGATACTATAAGTCGATCTGTTACATATCGATGGCACTTTTTTGGGAAGTTTATTGATGTAATAGAAGAATATAAATTTAAAGCACCTCCTTTCGTAACACTTTCATTAAATATAATAGATATATCTAAGTATCGAACAGTCGATAACCTGATGGACATTATAAGAGTTGTTTTTTTTAAACTATAATACCGCGTAATTGCAAGAAACTAGATCGAATACTTTGATCCTGAAGACGTATAATAATATCGTCATCGTATATTATACGTCAGCTGATCGCATAGCGTGTGACATAAAATGACGCAAGGCTCGCGTAATACATTACAGAATAAGTATGCTTGAGATGCGTCTGAATCCAGGTTGTTTGATTACGAAGCGCATTAATCACGCGAGTTGTGCAACAATAACGAGATATTCGACGCGGATCCGAGCTATACGGTACGGCTACGGCACGTACTACGTTGAGCTGGTAATCCCCGTGATGACGTCACACAGTTTGGCAGTTGAGGTGGAACACGTGTGGCTCTTTTTTAGGAGTTACACTCCTTGGTCCCATTTCATTCTTACAAGAAGTATTCCTCATAGATGTTGAAGCCAATTAGCCTAATCTATACCTTAATCTTCCTAGAATAAGGCTGGCTGTATACCTATAATACTCGTACATACGTACATACGTCGTCTTTATTGCACGCAATTTCAACATACATTTGATTAATAATTTACATAGCAAAGGCGAGCTTATCTCTACAAAGAGATCTCTTCCAGCCAACCTATTCATGTAGTAAGAGAGAAGAATAATTTAAAATCGTATCGTAATCGTAGTCGTATCGTACTTATAACTCGCAGCGTGTTTTCAATATTTCATGTACTTATACTTTGATGTATCAAGTTTAGTGTACACAAGTCAATCAATCTATTCTCTATTCAGCTACATTAAACATTTATTGGAAATTCGAGCTGAGAAGATCAATATCGTTCAGAGCGTCTAACTAATGAAACTTAATATTATTCGCTGCTCTATTTCTTAAAGCAAACAAAAATATTTTTCCTCAGACTTCTGTTTCGGTTTTTAAATATAAAGCCCTTTCATCTTTTATTTAGATTTGTTTTTCTTAAAGGCGGAATATTAATTAATATCTAAAAAATGTATTTTTCTCAAGTAATTAAAGGTTTTCCATGAATCAGACCGTAAAGAAAAGATTTTTGTATTATTATTTGCTTTTGAATTTGAATAGACGATTCGTTCTTATGAATGTTTTATTTTATTTATACTAGAAACATCTGCAATGCACAGACATAATGGGTAATTCACTTCAGATATACCTATATAATGCCGTGTGGTGACGGCAGAGTAGAGTACATTTGTCACCAACCCCTACTCTTCCCGTGGGTGTCGAGAGAGGACTACACATTGAACAGGGAACGTGCAGCAGCGCTCTCTGATACAGTAACCTTTTAATCTGCGATCTCCAACCTGCCTGCCAAGCGTGGAGATTATGGCAAAACCCTCTATTTAAGTGGAGGAGGCTCATAGTCCAGCAGTGGACTGTAACGGGCCGTTGATTTGATACCTACATAATAAGACCATTTTTTCTTCGTAATAACACTTGGTCTACTTATTCAAGTCCGCGCCTGCTATATTACCACTTTAGTACCTACACATAGCACTTGGGTCAGTTATGAGCTTAGTCTACAGATGAACACACAAGACCATTCCACAGAAATATCCTTTCGATGTTATTATGATGTGCGATGCGACTTTGTTTTTAACGGAGAACTTAGCGCTAAAGTTTTGTAATTTATATACCTTGTGAATAGTGATGTGACGTCTGACAGGGATGAATGGAAGAAGAAAACATATTGCGCCGACCCCAAATAAAGGGAACAGGGCAGGAGAATGATGATACCTTATGTCCAGTTTTCCACTCATGCAATCCAGGGTAATAGGCCAAGTTTTAGCGCTCTTCCGACTGATATAACTCACTAACTTAACGTCTTTCGAGATACACAGGTAACATTGGTAAATATCGGTAAACTGAAGTGGTAAACAACGGAAGAAAAATGTGTCCACCACACATGAACTGCACACGTTTTATGTGCACGTTGTGGGCACCCAGTGGAAGGGCTAGCTTGACGTTTAGGTCCTCCGAGAAGGTTCCTGAACCTGTGCCTGCTTCAGTTTTGAATCCATCGGTGAAGATTCTGAGCTCTTTAACGTAGAGCCCTTCAACCCGATGGTCCTCATGTAAAAGCATTTTGTATTTCTTGTCGAAAAACAATTGTTTTGGAATCCTGTCTTTACAAGCTCATTTTCAGTCACTGTCATTGACCCCTCAAATCGAGAGCGTCGGTGGTCTAGTGGCTAGGGCCGCGGGTTCGATCCCCGCTACGTACCAATGTGTTTTCGTATTTCGAATTCATATGTACGTTTATTCGTCGCTCTTACGGTGAAGGCATCGTGATGAAACCTGCACACTCCTGCGAAGAAACTCAAAGGTTGTGTGTGAAGTCGACCAACCTGCATTGGGCTAGAGTGGTCGTCTAAGGCCTAATCGCCCTAATTCAGAGTAGGCTAGAGCCCCTCGGTGGGGACGTATATGGGCTGTTGATGATGACCCCTCAAATGCCTTTGACTGACATGATTGACCAACACTAACAGAAGACTTGAAAAAGATTTAGATTATTAAAAAAAACATTCATTAAAATCTTCATTTAACAAATGCATTTACTGATCCGTCTTAAGCTGCAGTTGAGCAACGATTTGCTTGGAACAGTCTGCAAGGCCATGCTAACGATACGTCAAGCCGGCCTTGAAGTGGCTTAGCTTTAAGCCAGCTCGTGCTAGCGACCGGCTCGACTTCACAACCGCCACTTTTGATAGCACTTGTTATTCATTACTGCACTTGTGCAGGGATTGTTAATTTTATTGCCTTTCTCAAGGCGTCATGTGTTCTTCAAATTATGGATTATGTGAACGTCGAATTTCATAGGTCGTTCACAAAAGAGTTTAACAGCCTCAATACGGAGGTTCCGGGTTCGAATAATTTTCCCAGTTTGGTTAGGATATCGCCGGCTGAATCATCTGATTGTCTGAAAAGAAAGATGATTCCGTACTTCGTAAGGCACGGAATCCCCGACCGGCCGTTGCGTTGGTCCCGGCTACTAACCTGAGCCATGTCAGAGGCCTTTAACGGCTCTATAAACTAATTAGGAAAGAAAAGGTCCATGTAGCAAAACGTCCAACTCTCAGATGGTTTGTATAGATCTCGGGTATAGATGAACGTCTATTTCGCAAATCTACTATTTTAAAATAAAAAAAGTCGTTATTAAAGTACTTAAAATTTATTTGTTAATAAAAGTGTTAAAAAGCACTAAGTTAGCTTTTTAAATATACAACTCACACGACGAAGAACAATAAGATAGGGTTTAAAACTAATTTTGTTAGTATTCAGTTATTGTTTGTCTAAAAATAAATTGTTCAGCGCGCGTGACCACTTAGTGTTATCAGCTGGATAATTTGATAATTAGATATTAAATAACGTAGCACAACTCATGCTTTCTGCAATAAGTTACATCGCATACTAAATCGGTGGCTCGTGTAATAGATCTTGATGTTTTCGTCATACTATTTGAATGGCAAACCTCATCATGCGCTAGCTACAAGTACAACACGAATTCGGTGTTCACTTCGCGTGTCAAGGAAAAACAATATTCTAGAGGTTTTGATGTTAGTAGTTAATATATTCGCCGTGTGGTGACGGCAGAGTAGAATACATTTGTCACCAACCCCTACTCTTCCCGTGGGTGTCGTAAGAGGTGACTTAGGGACTACACATTGAACAGGGAACGGGCAGCAGTGCTCTCTGATACAGTAACCTTTTAATCTGCGATCTCCAACCCGCCTGCCAAGCGTGGAGTTATGGCAAAACCCTCCACTTAAGTGGAGGAGGCTCATAGTCCAGCAGTGGACTGTAACGGGCCGTTGATGTTGAGTTAAAATGTTCGTATCACTGTATATGTTATTTTTAAGTTTAGAATTTTTATATGTTTCAATAATGTAGATTAAGTCGAACAAGGGTTTGACTTGGGCTTTATTAAACGATTTTTAAAAAAGAGGAAGTTGTCATTTTGTCTTAATATTTATCTTTTTTTCAGCTATAATTCTTTACAGCGTTGTCCCATGATTATTTTTGTTAAAAAGGTATAAAGGTGTTTAAATTTGGTTCCATACGAAAGTTGGTTTCAAACTGCAGGACATCATCATTGGCGAATAAAGATTGATTCTGAAGGAAATTTATTTTTTAAAGCTATTTTAAAGTTGGTCGGCTAGGATCGGAAAAACAAGATTTACATTTTCTTAATAATAAAAAAAAAAAATATTGAAATCCCTATAACAAATAAATAATAAATATCACAGCAGCAATGTACACCAGTATTTTCGCCCTGCACCAGAGTGGAAAGGCGCATGCGCAAGCGGCAAGGCTGAGAGAGTGGTCACGTATTGCTAATCCAAATGCTTCGCGTCGCGTGCCCGCCAAATGAAAAACACTTTCTACACTCGCGCCCGACTGAGCCATGCAAATAGAATCTACTGAACGATGCATTTCCTTTAAATGCCGTAAATCCGTATTAAAAACTCTTCTTGTTTTCAGCACCATGTTTCAGTTTAAGCCATGTTTCTGTCTGTACTGTTGATGTCGTCACCTACATAGCGGGCCCCAGAGGGTTAAGGTATACTGTAGACAGTACTAGAAGCGTTTTAATTAAAAAAAAACTGAAAATAAACCACGATGCGACTAGGGGGCGGCGTTTATCTGCATTCCTTTGAAAAATGTAGTGTACTTTGTATACTCGTATCAAGCTGCTTTATTTACTTTTTAGTGTAACATGTACACGTTTTTGATGGAGTTATTCTGTTAGCGTTGGCAACCCTGACGCAGCCGAGTAGAAAGGGAGAACTAATAATGTATAAATAGTCTGCCATCCTGCTCACATGCAGTTGTTGTAATAATTGTTAGCTTGCTAAGCAAAATCTCTGTCGGATTAATTCTTAAATAAAAAGTGTTAAAATTCCTGGAGTTTGTGAATTATCTTCCCTGGGGGTTATCATTAGTCGGCGTATTTAACGAATTATTAATGTTTTTAACAAAAATTACTTATAAAATTTTCAACAGTGGGTTTTTTTGTGTTTTAATTTTGTCAAAATTGCGTACCTCGCAGTATTAATTCCAGATTATGAAAAAGAATACTTAATATCAACCTTACTTATCTACAACTCCAGACAAAGCAATATTTGCGTCTTTTGTCCTTCTTATCCCACCCCATTTCGTTTCGTGTAATGTCAAAACCTTGTACGAGTATTATGCTGTCAACAAAAGAGTTTATTATTTGTTGTTTAAAGATAAGTTATATTGCAAGCTCAGACGTTGGTTTTCGGCATACGCAAACCAACGTCTCGGCTTGCAATTTCAAAGTATAAAAACACGTGACATGATATGACCCCACTTTTGAAGGTGACCGTACCTACCTAGTATGTTTGACGATAGTTACGCTAGATTAGATTCCACCAAACCTCAGAAAGTTCTTATAGGGCTGTCGAGGAGACAAATTTAAGAAAAAAGTGAAACCAAGATGGCGGAAAAATGTCTAATCTATAGCAAAGTGTAACTGCTGATTTCAATTTATATCTTAAAACTATAGGTGTTCTAAATAATGTACCAATGTCATTTTTGGCAATTGTAAATGTGTTGAACTTGTGAGTTTTGTACCCTAAATTTAGAAATAATATTATTGAATTTCAAAAGAGTACCTATTTCAAGTAATAAAATATACTTATCTAGTCTAGACTTTGTACGACCTATGTCCTCGTACTCGTAAACTTTCTGTAATTTCGTAATGTTTCCAGAAACAGAAAGTAACTTTCACGTCTATTGTTTTAAAGGTCTTTTCTATTGTTTTGCTTTAAATAAGTAGTTGTTTTTTTTTCTTTAACAATATCCTTGCTTGTCAATCATCCAAGCACTTTCATTTTATCTCATTACCACATAACAGTAAAAATAAGTAGCTGAATGAAGAAGTTCACAATAAGTATAAAATTAAAGTCGATAGATTCTGGCAGACTAAAATAAATATTATTTTTCATGGGTTTGTATGACGTGAAATAGTCTGGCGCATTTAATAAATAGATCTTAAATTAGTTTTAAATAAATAAATAGATTTGAATTTGAATCTCTCATGTAATCTTTTTGTTCTCAACAACAAGCAGTACTAAACAAACTCATTTAATTTAGATTTACTTTGTTAGAATTTAATATCAAAGCGAAAGTCTAATTATTGTCTGGATATTTGTTGAAATTAATCTCGGTGATGATTTCGTGTTTACTGAATCATTGTGTTGTTAAACTCTTTCGTATATTGATCCTAACTGTATCCTTAGAGAAAAAAGTATTGCTTATTCATCGCGCAAGTAAATGTTTGTCTACTCTTCGTGATTTCGAGTGTACACTGCTCTTGTAATGATTACTATTACGGTACATACTAATTCTTTAGTAATTTCAACTTCCAATTGAGTTACATTTTTATGGCAATAACTGTTATAAAAGCTGAATTTACAAGATCGGTTTTTGGTACAATCATGTTACATTTAATTCAGGCTAATAAGAAGTTTTAATATTGAAATATTCTTGTTAGTTAACGGTAAATAAAACGTTACAGATTGCAGTCAGAATTTGACTTGTTTGTATATATTCCATTACCTTTTATTTTCAATAAAAATAATGATTTATAAATAACGACTTTACCGTGAATTTTCGTGACTTTTCTTGTAAATAATTTACGGAGAAAAAGGAGCTAGGTACTAGCTACAAGTACGGTCACATTCATAAGTGTCCTTTTAATATAATAACTTTTTTTTCATCCGTATTCTTCGTCGTTATGGCCTTCGGCGGCTCTATAGCACTGACACTAGGGTTTGTGAGGTCGGTTAATTCGGTCGAATTAACAAAAAAAAAACGACGATGAAGAAGAAGAAGATCGTTATAGAATAATAAGTTGCTTTTGCAATACACAATACCAAAAGGGACGTAAGTACAAAAATTAAAATAAATAAGTTGTTTCAAAGTGGTATGACTTCACTTATGAACGTGACAGTACCTATGAAATATGAATGATACTTATCTGTTATCACTAGCTACATCAAAGAAGCAAAAGTTACGACAAGAAGCTAATTACTTTGCAATTTGATGTTACATTCTGCGTAACTTACGTTTCCTCATTACTCATAGGTTACGTAATTTCATCTCATATCTTATGTTGGTACTTTAATTACGACGCCCTGTATTTTATATTAGACTTCAAAGTTATGTAAAATAAACATACACCATAGAATAAAAATAAAACCTTACTTTTCTGACATTTTATGCCTTCTCCTTTACCTCTTCGATCACTGACTGTGATCGATCGAAGCTTTACCTACGGCAACCTCTTATCACCACGGCAACAAAGGTCGAAAAAAAATGTGAATTAGTATTATTGACATGGTGTGGTGTTGGTTCCCTTTCACAAAATAGCCCTTTAAATGATAAAAAAATAGTACCTCTGCTTCTAATTTTCGTCGAAAAATAAAAGCTTCTGAATAGATTAGTTTTTTTGCCCGGAAGCATTTTCCTGCTTTATTTTTCCAAGAACACTTTGGTCTCTAGGGAATAGCAAGCTATAAACCGCAGATGATATCGCGGATGACGTTACGTCTTCGACAGTTATTTTTTATATAATAATATAACCTTCAGTCCAGATATACCCCTCACGGTTATGATATCAAAGCTTCGTCCTGTCCAGTAAAAATGAGAAGAACAAGAGAGGAAACAATTTAAATGGTTATCTAATTTAAATGTCCTTCTGTCAATTTGAAGGCTATTTAGCATGCTGTCATTAAATCTGCATGCATCCAAAATAAAAAGGCACTGTCTGGTCTTTACATTATCAGTGCGATTGAAGCATCCATAAGACGCGAATCAATTTTTGTTGCTCTAAAAATCGTAATGTTAATTTTTTTTTTTTTATTTGTCCTTTACAGGAACAGGCAAAGGCATACGCCATGTTTCTCAGAAAAACGAAAATGACTTGTATATTTTTTTATAGAGAGAGGCGCTGTCAGAATTGATTACTTGACAAGGATGTTGTTTGTATTAACGAAGTAAACAGTCAGCAAATTAGCGGGTTGTAACAAACAGACCCGTCCCGTCCCGTCTCGAGGCAAACAGCGATAATAAATAAATGCCTAGCGTTTTCGCCGAGACTTTTTCTTGTTTTTGTATCGTAAATATCGAAAAACTATTTATTTACTTTGCCAATGATACTAGAAATTTTAATAAACATTGAGCGTGTTTTGCACCAAAACGTGCCACTCACACATACTCATACCCATGGATTCTAATGTCTAGAAGGTTTTGGATATTTTCTATGGAATGAGCGTGGTGTTCGGATAACGATCACGACATAATGAATGACTGTTTTTGTTTCAGTTGTGATTTGATTATTCTTCTCAGTTAATTTTAAAGCACTATTATATAAAGACACGTTTTCTAGGCCATTTAAACAGTCCCTGAGTTTTCTGACTAGTTTTAACCCACCGTCAAGAAGCGGCCAAAAATTGATTTCCTGCCTAGTCACAAATAATCATAATTTAAATTTTCTATTGCAAGCCAGTTTATGAATGAATATCTAAAAATATCTATATCCAGTTTTTGACATTTAATTGAATCAACAAACTGCATGCTCGGCCAAACTATTAGAACCGGAACGCAAACTATTTAATGCCGCAAGTAGATGGAGAATCCAGTCGTTAAATGAAAACAATCTTGATGAGTAGAAATATTAAATAAACTTAGAGTCAGTAGTACTCGTACATTGTAGAGTTACTTGCTTATATTGTTCGCATTAATTTTCACCCCTGACAGAAAGCAGACAAATGGGTCTTATTTGTATACTTTTTGCGCTATAGGTAAGAGGTAAAAAAATGTACGAATTGTACGATTAATATTTTTTCGGTTCGATTGAAGTTAGATTGAAGTTTTTGCAAAATATTAACCTTTGGTCTACGAAATATCTCTTCAAAGACAATTTCTTTGAATTTTATCAAGCCTTAGATAACTACTAGCTAGCTAAATAAATATGCATATTCTTGAGTGCCATAATATTCATGCCACAACATTGAGTAACCACCAACCGGATTACCGACTTTCGCCTTTGCAACACCGGCTAATGTACATGACACGCGAGCAAACCTCCAACGGCCGCTGAACACGTTTATTTACTTTGGGAGATAATTTAAACATTGGACACAATGGTGTCGATTCGGCATACGCCCAACTAAACTAAAATTAGTCCTGTCACTTTCTATCATTTTTAATTGAAAAGGGACCGAAGATCATCGGTTTTGTTTTTGTCTATGACTTCACGACTGTCAAATTTAGTCTTGTTTTAGTGCCTACCATGACGAATAAAAAGCCACTAAAATTGACAGTTAGTCGTGAAGTCAGAGACAAAAACAAAAACGATGATCTTAAAAATTAAAAATGATAGAAAGTGACAGGACTAATTTTAGTTTAGTTTAGTTGGGCGTTTGCCGAATCGACACCAATAAGTACTTAATCTTTACAAAAGAATCGGAGATGAGATCCAAAGTCAAAGTCAAAGTCAAAATAATTTATTTCCATAGGATGTTATTACATCACTTAGATCCGTCATTACATTTTTTTTGGGGAGTTCACTAACGGTGAGTTCCCTGTAAACAATTTTGTTCGTTGTAAAGTGTCGATTATTTCCTAATAGATGTAATTACTAGGTGGCTCTGGGAGCTGTAGACCTCGCGAGCTGTATATCTCTTTATATTTATTTTTTCTCCACAAACATCAAAAATATTTGAGATAAATAAATTTCAAGGGTCGGCTTGAAATTTATTTATCTCAAATATTTTTTTATTTTCTATTTAAAAAAGAAAAAAGGAAGAAAAAAACATTTTTTTTTATTGGTTGAGAAATGTGACCTGTAGATGAAAGCAGCCTCTGCGGTAGACCTTGTAAGCTGGCAACCCCCCCTAAACTCCGTCATTTAAAAAAGTCCAAAAACTGACTCGACAAAAAAAATCGTAAGTTATCGAACCTGTTCCCAAAATTTCACGAGAATCGGTTGAGAAACGCGAACTGTAGAGTGGAACAAACAGACAGATGGACAGACAGATATCCAAAAGCAATTTCAACCAAGCTGGAACGGAGACGCTTCGCTCGCTCGGTCACGTAACTGGCTAAAAGTAATGCTGCAGCTGCTCTTCATGCTAACTCGACTTATACGATGTAAAGCGCTACAGGCGTCATAGATCAAAATGGCACCATATTAGGTATGTAAATAATAAATAAAAGAGTTCAGGGACGCGTTCGCGAATAATGTGACGTATTAATTTACATGTTAACATTATACGGAACTGAAAATTCAGTGCTTGGAAATCGCGTCTAGTCGTGTTTCGTTTGACGTGAGGTCGACTGTATGTAATATACAACGACAAGCCTACAGTTATAAGCAGAAGGAATACAAGAAATTGTTCGTCTAGTATTATAGGATTTATTAAATATACTGTCTGTTATATTATGAAAATACGTGCCGTGCCGTTAGGGTCGGGCCCACTATTGATGGCCATCGACGGTTTGCCTATACAAAAAACATATAAAACATTGTATAGGCAAACCGTTGATCGCCGTCGATAAGTGTGGCACATTTAGCAACCCTTGTAGGAGTCTGTAAGTCTACGAAAAGTTATAATATCCTTAAAATATTAGCTGTCATGCAATAATTACTTTGTATATTTATTAATGTAATAAAAATGAGTAGGTTCAGTTATTTCTATGTATGTTGTAATGAAGCGGAAGTAATTTCTCTTAAAGCAACAGTTATTTTGCTGCCAGTATACTCTGTTATTAGTTATTACTATCATCCAATATTGGTATGTTTTATGAAGCTTTCTCCATCGATTGCATTTGCTTTACCTACCATTGATGTAGTAGGTAAAAACCTATTATATTTAAACTCTTCGGCTCGATGAATCCCGTTCCTTTCTTAATCGTGTGGGTTGTAAGGTCGACAACCGACCTCACAGACCCTAGTGTCAGTGTTATAGAGCCGCCAAAAGCCACCGACATGGCTCGTGTGTGTTTCCCGTTAATTATGAGAACACAAAAAAAAGTATCATATGAACAAAGAATCTTCTAAAGAGGCAAGATCCATTATTTATCATTTTGCTTAACAGGTTCACCTGTTTTGTCTTTAGTCTAGAATACTATATTCTAATATTTATTTTCACTCAGCTTTTATTTATTTTTGTCTAGACGTGAGGGCGTTTTTGCCTACGTGTTTTTTTTTTAAACTATCGAGTCAGTTTTCACATGATAATTGATAAATAGCTGACTTTCAACTTACAAACATTTATTTTACCACAACTGCCGCCGTTTTTTAAAGCATTTATTTTTAGATCTACTAGCTAGCCATGTCAGTGGTATTTGGTGGCTCTATAACTCTGAGACCAGGGTTTATGAGGTCGGTTGTCGACCTTACAACACCCGCAAGATAAAGAAAGGAAGGAAACCCATGCACGCCTATTTGTTGCGAGACATAATATGACCAGCCCAGATATAAGTACCTACTTAGTTTGATTTGACAAATCTGAATTTTGAACCAAATCGTTTTAATACTGGTTTAGCTGGTCTAATCGCAATGTATTTAAAATTATTATTATCCTTACTAATATAAACGTGAAATTATTAGTGAAGTTAGTATAAGTATAAGTTTAGTAGTATAAGTTGTATGGATGGATGTTTGTTACTCTTTCACGCAAAAACTACTGAACGGATTGGGATGAAATTTGGAATAGAGATAGTTTGTACCCTGAAATAACACATAGGATAATTTTTACGGGAAAATCTTACACAACGCGAGCGTAGCCGCGGGCGGACCGTTAGTTATTTATATATTTCGATTAGACCCGATAATGAACGAGTTTAAAATGAAATGAAAAAAATTTCGTGCTAGTCTTAAAATGTGAATTATTTCCATTGAACAGAATTTCTCGTATTAATTGTCAAAAATACTGGGTAAGGCTTTATTAATATTTATGAGAGTAACATCCGCGCCGATCCCTTTACGTGGAAGCTCGGGATAATTTATTAATATAAAAGCTAAAAGTAATATTTGATGTAAAAGGGTAACGTGGGGTTAGGAGGAATAATAACAAGCTCGATTTAAATTCTAGGCTATATTTATTAAATTAATAAGGTTCAAATAGGTTTCACGCACAATTTAGGTAGAATTTCATATATTTTTTTCATATTTATTTTTTTCTATCTCCTGTCGTATGTCGTCGTATGAGTATTGAATTGAGTTGAGCACTTTCCCACCTATTCAATTTAAGTAATTTATTTTTGTGCTATCTGTGTGTTGTGAATTAATAAAGATTTCATCTATCTATCTATTCAATTTTTGTTGTTTTCAAAATAGAAGGCTCTCTATATTTTTTACTTTGATCCTCTAAATTCGTAAATACGAAAACAAAATAACCACTTTGAAACAGCGACGTGAGCACTGCGAGGATAGCGAGACGTGAGCACTACGATAGCGACGTAAACAGTCTTTTCTAGAAATTAATGAGATAACTTGAAGGAAACCGTGTTATAGAGCCACTGGAATGCCTCGTGTAACGAAAATAAGCGATTGGAGTGATTTGCATAAAATATACTATAACAGAAAATCTTTTTAGTGAACGACGATTACGAGAAATAAAAAAAATCCATCGCAATTTACGTAAAACTGAACTCTCATATTTGTTGTGATTTGAAACGGAATAATACCGTACGGGATATATTTTGTATTTTTTTAAATAACTGTTATTTGTGCTGAGTATGAGTATATAGTCGATATGTATGTATGGTTGTTCTTACATAATATTGGACACTAAAGTTTCACTATTCATCACTTGTTTTGGCAGAAAGAGAAAGAAAGAAAACCGTTTATTCGTTTTGCTGTGACAATAAGTGAAATTAATATAATATGAATAACACACGTATCTACCGGGTTATTACCGCGAAAACCTAAAAGTGTTTATAATAGAATATGAGTCATAGCAGCGAAAAGGCGCGACTCAGCATAATGCCCACCTCAGCGGAGGAGGCGCTGTTCTTCTGCCGCGCCTAACAGGTAATTAGTTTTGTTCCTTTTCATAAATTTTCCTTTAGGAACAAATTTGACAAGCTCCCAGGTGCTTTCACGTCTCGACTCTAGTGAATGATTGACAGCTTCCTACAGAGTGTAAAGAAACAATATTAGCCCGTCCTTACTTATCATGAATGACAGATTTTCATTATTAAAAGCCATTTTCTTTGCCTTGTGTAATAAAATAAGATATCATTTTTATTTTTATTTATTTTTACTTTTATACTTCATTAATCAAATAGGTCACTCGTAAGTTTTGTTTATTGGTTCTTGAAAGAAATCTCCTTATTTCCTGTATGCCTTTTTTTTACTAAAAGCTTTTACTAACTGTGAAGCTACAAAAAATCTGAATTTAAAATGCGAAGTTTAATAAGAAAATAACATTTAATGATGTATGAAAACTTTGAGGAAATTCTTGCAAATATTTAAAGAATGAGTCAAGCACTTTTTAACATCTTGCCTTTTCGAAGAAATGTAATGATGGAGGTTCAAAAAATACTATAAAGGTTCAGCTTACGGCGCTTTTTCAACTTTCACTTTTTGTGTTACTCATCGTCTTTATGACTCAAGTTGAAAAAGAATGACTAATGAACCTACTAAGTACCTACTACTTACTTAAACAGTTCGCTTCACCTACATTGATATCTTCTCGATAGTTCGAAGATGACACGAAATGTTCTGTTGTTACATAATTTACCAATCTCGGTTGCTATTCTTCTACAGTATGTCAAAGGTTCATCACACGTACTTCCAGCCCCCGCTGCATGACGACCGTAGATAAAATAAACAGCGCGACATAAAACTTAACCGCCAATAGTAACGTAGTTCCTTCGCGCGATATACACTTGGATACTAATTGGCGGTCACTTTATATGTCGCGCGGTTTATTTTATCGACGGTGGTAATTTAAGCCGTTAAATCGTATATAAAAACATCAAACAGGTATTTAAGACTTACAAGTAGTCTTCTTCTAAATTATGTAGTTTAGCAGGTCGACAACCGACCTCAAAACCCTGGTGTTAGTGTTATTATAACATCGCCACTAAATGCATGACTTTATAACATGACTCTTGTAACGACTTCTTACGTAAATAGCAGCTTACCGTGCTTTCCGAAACACGGAATCATTTTATTTATGGATAATCAAGTGATTCAGCCTGCAATATTCAAACCAAACTGAGGATTGTCTCCCAAAGACATTTTTGTTTGACAGTGTGCCTACGTTAAGTTAATGTAAAGCTATACATCCCGGGATGTAATGTGCATTTAGATTATAGCTGCTGTGTGTGTGGACCCCATTATTGTAAGTAAGGAAGTGAGATGGTGACCTTATTAAATAATTCCCGGAAGTTGCATGCACGTGTGTATTCCCCGGCTGGAATATGGTGATAAGGCTCAGCCTTGCGCCGCTTCAAAGCTGGTTCAATTATTTACATTGGCTGAAAGGTTACTCGTGGCGTCACTGAAGCCTGCAATACGTACACACACGCATACACGTTCTGTCGGGTCTCGTGCGCAGTACGAATGCATATGTCACCGTAAGACTGTGAACGCCGTTAGTTTATAATCTTACTCGCGATATTATAAACTTACGGAAAATTGTGAACTGAAACCAACCATTTACAATTTAACGTATTATTTCTCGTTAGTTTATAATCTTACGATGTTAAACCGAGTGTTTGCTAGCCAATAGACACAATCGCGTACTAAAGCATCTTAGGCGATGTCATATTTTTGTTTCCTATGTATTTTGTAATATAATAAATAATGTATGAAACAATAATTAAAGTAATTTTGTGTGTGTTAAGCCACTACTATAAGGCCCGGTTTCCACCAAAGCCGAGACGAGAGGAGATGTTTGAATAACCAATCAGATTTCGTTATTGAAGCTAAGCGGAGATGTGGACTAGTCTACTACTACTACTACTACTAGACTATTGAGTCGACTAGCTAGCTGTGCTATAAAAGGTTCTCTGTGGTGCTAGCTACAGACTGTGGCTAGCTAGGCGCGAAAGTAAATTTTTTTCGTGTTTTGGAGTTCTTTCTCAAAAGTTTTGAAAAAAGTCAATTGACGAAGACATGGATCTAACCCCCGATTTTATAATAGAACAAGCAATGTAAAATACTCGTCGGGAAATCCTGGGGTCTATCGCCGAAGATCACCTTATGGCTATATACTTCTGTTTTCCTGTCGCTGTCGACACTGGCGAATAGGTTGTAAACAAAAGATTTGATACATTTTATTGATTTAAAAATACTTTAATACAATTTTCCAAGTTTATCGCATTTGTTATACGTATTAATTAAGTGTATTTTGTGTTAATTAGCGTATAAGTGTAAAAAAATCTAATATTTATCCTAAATTGTGTATTTAAAAAACGTACCGTTGACAGTTGAGTATTTTATTTGAAATAATTTGCTACTGGGCTATATACTACGATACTTTCAATATAACTAGTTACTTAGGGACGTGAATCGATTTGAAATTACTTAGTTTTTTGTTGAATAGCTTATTATTTTTTTTTTTTTTTTTGTACCTTTCATTAATCATAACCTCAATTTAAGTGACTGCTTATCAGCTGTGCTACAGCCGTGTTTTAATCTTGCTTTTTTACTGTTATTTATTTTGTTTAAAATGCCAACTACCAGAAGTGAGGCAGCCCGTCAACTAGAAGACAACTTAAAATTAGCTTTGTATGAATTAAAACAGTGTAAGGTAACCAATGAGCAGTTGCTTACTGAGAGAGATGAAAGTGAGAAGGAGGTGTTGCTTATTGTTAGTAAGAACTTAAAATTGAAAAGTGAGATGACAGAGTTGCACAACAAGTTCCTTGACGTGACGGGAGATAGGGATCGGCTTCAGCACTTGGTGGATGGCTTTGACCGGAGTGGCAGTGCGTTCGAAGATGCTCTGAGGCGTATTGCTGTCCTGGAGAAGGAGCTTCGCGACGCACGTAACGAGATTTCTGCACTAAAAACTGCAAACGATAGCCTCAGGTCGGCGCAGACCCAGTCACTCTTTGAGGAGCTGATCACTCCACCTGTATCTTCTGTCATCTCACCCACAGATCAAAATTCATCTGTAACAATTGATCTTACGTGTGATAGTCCTAACAGATCGCAATCTGTTACCACTATGAGCTGTAGTAAAAATAAATTAAAGAAATATGTTAAATTGAATAATTTTATAAAAAAAACTCAAAAACTAGCAAATAGAAATAAAATATTTTGTAAAAATGTAAATTGTAGCAAGGAACGTGTCGAATTAATTAACGAAATCGACGATTGTAGATTATGTTTGGAAAAAACTACAGAAAAGTACGAATGTGACACACGGCGCCTCCAGTCAGATATGCATATTTTAAACTCGTCATTACAAAGTATTACACGTAAATATGAGTCAGCACAACACGAAATTAAGGAGCATGTGTCGGCTATGAATAGTTTGTTGGAGATGTGTAAGTATAATTATGACACTTTCATATCTTTGACCGACAATCACATCTGTGATTGTAAACAAGCTCCAGCGAGCTGTTCCGTGCCGACCGTGTGTCCCGCCGAACAGCCGGCCGAACAGCTGATACTGACCCAGGCGCCGTCAGTCGACTTGAGTACTAATAGTGTTATCAATAACGCCTCCTCCTCTCGAACAAAGAATAGGTATATAATGTACAGCGATGAACTTGGAAAAAATATAGGTTTACAACTTAGTCGGCGCGTGGGCCAGGCAATATTAAATAACTGTATGCCTGGCGCCACATATTCACAAATATTAAACAAAGTGTTGTCATCGCAGTTTTTAGAACCCACGACCCTAATTATTTTAATTGGTAGAAGGGAAAATGTATCTCAAAAACTAATTACTAAATACTTTTCCAAACTAAATTCTTTACAAAATGTAGATAAAATAATCTTATTTGCGTTTCCCTTCAGCCAATCTTTGTCGCAACATGAGAATTATATAAGACATGATTATAATACATTTATACACACATTGACATGTCGACATACTGAAAAATTTCATTTCATAGACACCAATATTTGTATTGGAAAATATTTTTATTTGACTAAGGATAGGTATTACCTATCTAGATTTTATACAAAACAGATAGCAGAGTTGCTATCTTATTTTATTTTGAACTCAGTCAATTTTTTGACTAATGAAACGCCTGCTTTTATTGAGCAGAGTAATAATAATGACATATACCCCTTGGAATCTGTTCCAAGTTCTTTAAATTAACCCATAGGACAACAGAGAGTAACTCTGGCAGTAGCCCTAATATTTGTATAAATATACCTTCATCTTGCCCATTAAATCAAGTTACTAGTAATAAATGTAAAAGCAAGAATATTTTAAACGTGGTTCATCAAAATATACAGGGCATATTAAGCAAGGAATTAGAAGTTGAGTTGTTCATGAACTGTAATAATATTGATATTTTATGTATTACAGAGCACTTTTTAAAAAGTTATCAGTTCATGTTCAGCTTTAATAACCACCACGTAGCTAGTTCGTTCAACAGAAAAAAAGCAGAACGCGGTGGCTCCTTAATACTTGTTAATAATAGTTTTAAATATAAGGAACGAGTTGACATAGTGAGCCTGTCTGTTGAGCGTACTATTGAAATAGCCTGTATTGAACTTGAACAACTTATTGTAATGAGCGTATACAGACCACCAGATTCATCTTTTGATTTATTCGAAAAGATAATGGATGAAGCGTTGACTAAAATCAGCGATAAAAACAAAATTTTTATAATTTGTGGTGATTTTAATGTTAATCTGTTAGAGGATAATAATACTTGTACTAGATTTAAATCTTTATTTTTATGTCACAACATGAACTATCTTTTTTTGGAGCCTACTAGAATTACTGCAACATCTGCTACTTGCATTGATAATATATTTTCTAACATTACGCCTACTTACAAATCGGTCATCAATAAATTAACCTCTGATCACTCTGGTCAGATAGGTATATTCAATATTAAAATAAAAAAGGACCAAAAAGAGAATATTACATGTGTCCCCATTAGTGACACTCGGCTAGAACACTATAGGAATAATATTTTAGATAAATTATCGGAAATACCATACAGTGACGATCCAAATTTATTGTATAACTCAGTATTTAACTTTGTCAAAAATGAATATGATACGGTATTTAAATCAAAAACTATAAAAGTTAATAACAAAGCTTTGTTTAGTGATTGGGCGACAGCGGGAATTCATAGGAGCATACGAAAATTATATGAACTCTATGAAGAGAAATCATATAACAAAAGTACGGCCTTTCTAGATTATGTTCGTAGTTATTCAAAAATGTTTAAACGCGTTTGTGCCGTAGCTAAATCCAATTTCATTAAAAACAAAATTGAATCTAGTAGCAATGTAATGAAAACGACATGGAAAATTATAAATAGCGAGACTGGAAAGGCCAAAGCTACACATAATAACTTCAAGCTTAAAATAGATAATCAATTGTTAAGTACAGACCTAGAAGTAGCAAAAGCCTTTGAAAATTTCTTTACGGACATTCCAGTTTCAACAACCAAGTCTTTAAATTCATCTCCCGCTGCTGCTGAATCTATACTTAAGCAGAACTTTGAGGAATGTAAAACAGATTTTAAATTTAGGCACGTAAATAATGAGGACATTGTAAAAGCGTTTAAATCCCTGGAAATGAAAAAGACGGCTGACGTCCATGGTCTATCTGTAAAAATTATAAGTTCCATTATAGATTGTATCGCACCTCACCTTTGTTGCATATTTAATCAATGTATAGATAATGGTGTGTTTCCTGACTTGATGAAACTAAGTAAAGTGATACCTTTATTCAAAGCCGGTAGTACATCAGACCCCACAAATTTTAGACCTATATCGATACTACCAACTCTTAGCAAAATATTTGAAAAACTCATACTTAATCAATTGCAGAGTCATTTTTATGTCAATAATTTAATTCATGTTGCTCAGTTTGGTTTCACAAGGGGTCGTTCAACAGCCGACGCTGGTGTTGAGCTAATTGACAATGTTTTTGGTGCCTGGGAAGACGCAATGGATGCAATAGGTGTATTCTGCGATCTATCCAAGGCTTTTGATTGCGTCCATCATGACATTCTTGTCAGGAAGCTACGCCATTATGGTGTAAAAGATCAGGCTCTTGGCCTTCTGGAGTCATATCTAACAGATAGGGTTCAGATGGTCGATGTTAATGGGAAAAGATCACCCGGATCTTCAATAAGTATGGGCGTCCCGCAGGGTTCAATTCTTGGACCTTTCTTGTTTTTAGTATATATTAATGATTTACCTTATCTTGTTAAAGCAAAACATGGGTTAGTATTGTTTGCCGATGATACTTCTTTGATATTTAAAGTTAAAAGACAACAATCAAACTATGACGACGTAAACAATGCTATCTCTAGTATAGTGAATTGGTTTACTGTTAATAATCTATTACTTAATGAAAAGAAAACTAAATGTATTAAATTCGTATTACCCAATGTGAAACCGGTAACTACAGATATATTTATAAAAGGACAGAAATTGGACCTTGTAGATTCGACTGTCTTTTTGGGCATTACTTTAGATGCCAAACTACAATGGGATTCTCATATAAATAAATTGTCGAACCGACTGAGTTCAGCAGCGTTCGCAGTTAAAAAAATTAGAGCCCTTACCGACGTAGACACCGCTAGACTAGTCTACTTCAGTTACTTTCATAGTCTAATGACCTATGGTATTTTATTGTGGGGTCACGCTGCGAATGCTAATAGTATATTTATTTTGCAGAAACGGGCTGTTCGTGCAATTTATAGATTAGGGCCTAGAGTGTCACTGAGGGAAAAATTTAAAGAAATCAATATTCTGACATTTGTGTCTCAATATATCTATGACAATCTTGTGTATATAAAACGAAATATAAGTAATTTTCAGAAGCACAGTGATATACACAATTTTAATACTAGAAATAAAGACAAGTTGGTTGCTTATGTCAGCCGACTACATAAAATTAGTAATTCTTTTAAAGGCAATTGTATACGCTATTACAATAAGGTCCCTACTGATATTAAAAACTTGCCTTTAGACAAGTTTAAAATAATTATAAAACAGAAATTGTATAAAAAAGGTTACTATAGGATATCTGATTACTTAGAAGATAGGTGTCCATGGGAATAGATTGTTTGAGTAGCAGGCTTTTTCGATATGTAATAAGCATTAATTTTGTAATTGACAATATTTTATTTAAAAAAGGAAACGCAAAAGATGCGACGACTGTGGAGTTTCTTCGGTGAGCTCTTCTCCACAGATTCCGCCATTGTGTTAGTGAACTCACCCAAAAAAAATGTAATGACGGATCTAAGTGATGTAATAACATCCTATGGAAATAAATTATTTTGACTTTGACTTTGACTTTGGAAATAACGAAATCTGATTGGTTATTCAAACATATCTCCTCTCCTCTTCGCTTTAGTGGAAACCGGGCCTAACTGTGCGCAATTTTAACTCATCTCCTCCACTTCGTCCGACGTTATTTATACTCGTACATGACGCGAACTCTACTTATACTTAATTGTTAAGAACCGTAAATTATTGGCGGCGTTTGCTTATTTTCTGCTATTTTCTCTTTAGGATATTGCTCTGCATTATAATACTTCCGTTGCATATTTAAAAACAGCATTTTATGTGATTTTACTATCAAACGTGCGCCTGCGTCTTGCGTAACACTACGCACATATTTCGAAACCAGTTTCCGCAGAATTCGATTTAAAAAGTCAAATTTATAAATATTCAATACTGATGTTATAATAAACTGGTTTAGGTTATTTATAGCGGTAAATCGATACGTTCGTTTCATTGATATATTTAACCGTTATCTGGCATTTACAATGATTACCGTGTATTTATGATCTTAAAGGTAAACTTTAACCAGGTAGTAAATTAAGTGACATTCTGTTGGATTAAAATTAAATGTGAGGCGAAATAGGTGTGTTGGTATTTCATTTCAGAAGTTCATGAAGCTGTACGTAACAAACTCGTATAGGGCACCCTCATCAACAGCTATGTCCCCACCGAGGGTCTCGAGCCAACTCTGAATTAGTCGACCATGCTGTCTCACAAGATTGGTCGACTTCACACACAATCCTTGAATTTCATTGCGGGAGTGTGTAGATTTTCTCACGATGTTTTCCTTCACCGTAAGAGCGTCGCAAACAAATTGGTACGTGGTGGAGATCGAACCTGCGTCTTCCGGACGGGAGCCACTACATCACTGACGCTTTCCCAACAAGGCCATGCACCCTACCTCTATATTTAAGCAGTTTTAAATAGGTTACCTGGTTATACATATAGGCGACCTGGTAGACTTCATTAGGGATTCTGCTCGGCCGCTTGGATTAATGACTTAACTTTTATATTACACCTTGCTATATATACCTATATATTACAACAGTCTCCGTGGCCGAGTGGTCGAGATTTCGCCGCTCATTACGGAGGTTCCGGGCTCGATTCTCGGTGGGGACACTGTCAAGCAAAAATCTCTTTGTGAGATTTCCCCAGTTTGGTTAGGACTTGCAGGCTGAATCACCTGATTGTCCGAAAAGAAAGATGATTTCGTGCTTCGGAAGGCACTTTAAGCCGTTGGTCCCGGCTAGTCTCTAGTCGTTAAACGAGCCAAGTCCTGTGGCCTTTGGCGGCTCTATAACACTGACACCAGGGTTTGTGAGGTCGGTTGTCGACCTTACATTACAACCCACACGACGACGATGTTGATGATGATGACTATAATAAGGACACTTTTTTAAAGGTGATTTTCTTTTTTATATGTGGGGACATCTTCACACATGGCCATCTGATCCCAAACTAAGCAGAGCTTGTACTATGGGTACCAAACGGCTGATATACATTACTTAAATAGATAAATATATACATGATATAGATAAACAACAACCAGACACAAGGCAAACACAAGTGCTCATCACACGAATGTTTTCCCTGGGCGGGATTCGAACCCGCGACCCTGTGCGTCGGAGGCAGATACACTATCACCAGGGCTACGGAGCCGTCATATTAATATAGGTACTGTGGGGCCACTCCACGTAGCCCAGTTGAGGTAGAACACTCGCTTCTTGATATAATACACAATTTCTTGATGTAATAATATTTTAATCTTTTCACGAAAAAACCTATTTTCAAATCCACGTCTGCTCTTCATTTTCTTGACACCCCACACCACTAAGCTTTTTCGCCAAAACCAGGCAACTCTCGACTCTCGAGTGCCAGTAACAACTAAAAAGAATCAATTCAAAAGAATAAATATCGCGGAGTTTGCACACAGAACATACAAACTCTACAGTACCTTATTCTGGTGGTGGTAATAGCTAGCTAGTCCGACAAATTGCGAGTTAACTTAATCAGTTGCAAGTGCGAGTGTTTCTTTGGCAACAGGAAATAATATGCTTTTTGACAACAGGAACTTTTGTTATGACAACTGTACTTGCAACTCTCGCAACTTAATCGGTAACCTGCGAGTTAAGTTGACTCGCAACCGTATAGGTACTTGTCAAAGTATAAACTGGCCTTTACACTGTTTATTTTCAAGGATAAATTAAGACTTACTGTCACTTTGACTATTATAATCAAATCAACAGCCCGTTACAGTTCACTGCTGGAATATGAGCCTCCTCCACTTAAGTGTTTGGTTTTGCCATAATCTCCACGCTTGGCAGGCGGGTTGGAGATCGCAGATTAAAAGGTTACTGTATCAGAGAGCGCTGCTGCCCGTTCCCTGTTCAATGTGTAGTCCCTAAGTCGCCTCTTACGACACCCACGGGAAGAGTAGGGGTTGGTGACAAATGTAGTCTACTCTGCCATCACCACACGGCGGAGTAGAAGACTATTATAAGAAAAAAAAATCCACATGATTAAAATTACGCTAAATTTATGTAATAATTACTTAACATAAAGGCATCGATAGCTTATGTTGCCATAGCAATAAGTCCTGTACAGCGCTGGTTTTCATTATTATTAAAAAGTATTTATTTTTTTCGTTAGTAGATTCATGAATCAACTTCGATTCAGGTAATAATAGTTGTAGCATTTGTATTTATTTATTTATTAGGTATTTTTAACTTGTGACATTGATTTCCAATTTTAATTTTACTAATTTTACTAGCTTAACTTAATTATTTATTTAAATTGAGTATAAGCAATAACTGATGACCTGAGGAAGGTCGCTGGTGGTGGCTGGATGAGGAAAGCGGGTGATTGTGCGCTTTAGCGTGCCCTTGGGGAGGCACACGTCCAGCAGTGGACTGCAATAGGCTGATTGATTAATTGATTCAATTTAATTTAATTTACATTAATAATAATAATGGGACTTTGTACCTGATGAATAAACGATATTTAGTTTAATTTTAATTTAATAGTCGTATTTAGCTTTTACCAAAACCACATAGCAGCGCGGTTATGACGCGGTGCAGGTGATTCCTGTTGTAGGTTGTTTCCACCTAAACAAGTACGTAATATTAAATCACTGGAAAAAGAGTTACAAATTAATTACCTTGTTTAACCGCAGATACAGACTAGAGCACACAAGGTAGGATGCAAGATCTTTATTATATTCCTATTTCACGTTTTCTTATCTTCATCGCCGCGGTAATCATTTTCTGGGAGGAGTTCCAGTGAAATCCAAAATGACCTTTTAGCAAAATCCGGTGGTAGTCCCCTACTCTGTGCCCCTACAAAGCTTTGACAGCTGTTAAACTCAACTGGTTACTGGTCCGGCCAACAAAATAATATCCAACTAATATTAGAAATGCGAAAGTTTGGATGTTTGTTACTCAATCACGCTTCAACAACTGGATGGGTCGGGATTAAACTTGGCGCACATATAGGTTGGATCTTGGAATATGACATAGGCTACTTTTTACCCCAGGAAAATACTTAAACTCCCACGAGAAAACTCATTTAACGCGAGAAACCGCGGGCAGAAAGCTAGTCCTAAATAAGGGCGTTTGCGCACTCATCCGTATCCGATTCTCATTCGATTCTTATCCGTTTCTGATCCGGTTTGGGCATCCTAGTAATTGTATGGACGCTTACGCACCCATACGTATCCGGTTCGTTTTCGATCCGTAAATTCTCACTCCGGATCCTTTTTTTTACGGATGAAGATTGAGGTACGGGGAGGGGAAAGCTCGCGCTGCTAGTGATGTGCCAAATTGACTATTTTTTGATAAACAAGTATTTTGGTACTCGTTACAAAAATAATCGAATGCACACTCGAGACAAGAGACTCCAGGATTCTATTTACGTGAAACGAACTATACGAGTAACGTGAGCGACTTTATTGCGGGATCTACATTACATAAGTAGATATAATTGAAAAAGATCAACCTAGTATTCGAATTCTATAAGTACCCGAAATCTATACTCGAGTACAGTCAACTGCTCATCAGTCAGTGGTAAAGTGTTAACACTTTGACCTTGAACGCTTCTTGCTTCTATAGCATTATGGTCGAGATCAGCTCAGTCAGTCAGCTCGACTCGGCACATCACTACGACAATATCATGCAATATCGTCTCAAATACGAATGAAAACCGGATCGGATATGGATGAGTGCGCAATCGCTAGACGTGAATTTACCGTCCGTTTTTTTTACGGATCATAAACGGACCGGATAAGAATCGGATACGGATGAGTGCGCAAACGCCCTTAAGGTTCGATTTCCCGGGCAGATGACTTAACAAAATTGCTGAATTAAAATATTTACTGTTGTAGGGTGTTATTTTTCTTAGTATGTTTCCTTCCTAGTTCCTAGAGCCCTAGTTGAGGTTATTATGAGATTTTTCTATACACGGTGTTAGAAAAAGACGAGTAAATTTTGTACGGAAAACATCTACATTTTGTATGGGAATGCGATTTTTTTAAATCGTTTTTCGACCTATGTTCTTTGGGGAAAGTTGTTCAGTTTTACGAGCAGATTCACACCCTTTCGGCTTTATTTGTAGTTTTGTAACACCTGGTTTAAGCAAGATTAACCGCTATAAGATTGAATCATATCCTGTGTTGGTTTTTATTCAACGACTGGTACAGTAGGTTGTGTACCTAGTCTATTTAAAAAAATATAAATATAAGATAATTTATACTTTTTATATTAATATAATTACATATACAGATATGTAACTTTGTTATAAAGTTTTGTAAATATTTTTCGCTAAACTGTCCGTAACATGCTTGATAAGTAGACCGCAAAATGTAATTGGTTTTGCATATTAACATTTATATTCGGATAGATTAGCTTTATCCCTTTCACGTTGATATATTATATTTATTAAATAAAACTAATTATTTTGCTCTACTGTTGAGCGTTAACTTACTTTAATTCTGATATTTTTCTTCAATATTTCAAAAAGACATAAAAGACATATTAGTTGTAGAACCCTTTACCTATCAGTTGTAGAACTCGAACAATACTTAATTTACTTAAGATCAAAAGTTATTTAATTTAGGTCCTCAAAACAGGCTATTTTAGAGTTTTTATTTTAATGAAAAGATCCTTAATTTGGGCTCCTAAACCAGTCAAGCGGCAATAATTGTACTCGTTGAGTCTTTGACCGGAAAGTACAGAAGCCAACACATGCTATTACGAAAACCGCCCCTACTGCTACGGGATTAAGGCGCTCTCAAGGTCAAAGTGTCCAGCCCAGCCGCATGTGCTGATACTGAACTTAGACTTAGTAGGGCCACTCGCACCGGGGGAAGTTCACTTAATCTGCGGTTTGTTACCCCGGACCACTTCCCTGAAACCTTCAATTATTCACGATCTGTTTTAGACCAAAGTTTGTAGTAACTACTTCTAATTGAGCTCCCTTCAAGTTACATGAAAGTTAGAGATGTGTCGCTACTCTGAACTGAGTTGCAAAATTGAAATTATCTTCAAATCGTTCTTGTATTTTGTGTAAAACAATTGTTAGTTGAAGGTCGTATCTTCCCTGTGTCATGTCAAAAATTTATGCAATCTCTAACTTGAATGTTAGTACGAGAGTTGAAAAAGAAAAGATAGTTACTCAACTTATCCAAACTCAAGTTTCTTGTATTTTCACTACCAATTTACGTAATTGGAAGTCAAATGGAATAGGTTTGAGTGCAACTGGCTCTCAGAGCATAAGTCCATTACTACCAATTATTCTCGAGAGTGACATCAGCTATTAAGCTGTCTTCTTAAATTCTTGTTGCAACGTCGGACTCGGCTACACGATAAAAACAGGGATATTACTGATCGTTATCTTACATTGTTATTTTTATTTAGCGTCAAAAATTATAGGTAATTAAGTGTTTTTTTAATTCGTATTTGCGAACAAGTATGGTAAAACTAAGAAGTGATTGACACACTTTGGCTACCCTTAGAATTTACGGTATGGATAATATTCAACAAGGTTCAAGCTTGCTTCAAGATAGTGCTGATTTCATGAAACTGAAAAATCTCTCCCCCTGGAATCATAAACTAACAGGCCCAGACCCGGACATGATTCTTACTCACATAGGTATAATTGAAAATTATTAATTACTAGCTGATCCGGCAGACGTTGTCCTGCCATTTTTCCCAACATCTACCCTACACCTAACTTATTTTTTTCTTTCATAAGAACCTTCTCCTGACAATAACAAACACAAGGTCAACGCGTGATGCCGCGACCAAGGGAAATAGGGATTCATATACCTAGATTATCTTTTTGTCTTCTGTTATGACAGCTAGAAAATATTTCTTGTTCAGTCTTTTCAGTGCGATGATGTCGTTCTTAATGTGAAGTTTTTTTTATAATCTCCTTGTGTGCCGAAATATTAACCTGCATGTTTCTTTTGTCGACAGGGAGACGTGTTAGAATGCCCACTATGCCTGACGCCGCTGAACGCGAGCACGCTGGTGCGCCTGACCTGGTGCGCGCACCGCTGCTGCGAGACCTGTCTGCGGCAGTACCTCAACATCGAGATCTTCGAGGCCAGGGTGCCGGTCTCCTGCCCCGTGTGTCACGAAAGCATACACCCTCTAGGTCAGTCAACACCTAATTATTAGTCAAATATCTGCTCGACCAGGGGAACTAAGCTGAACAACCCGTTCGTTTGTTACACTAACAGCCAAAAGACGTCGTCTACGAACAAAACATTTAGTCACATGATCAGAATACTGATTGATACAAAACGTACTTACTACTTAGTACATGTAACGCAAGTAATTATATATATTTTTTAAGAAAAGATATTAGATTTTGGGGTCCAAGATATTAGTTGTTTTGGTCACGTCACGACATCGAGGCATTAGCCTTCCTCCAAAGACGTTGTCCTACTCCGACGACCTTTTGTGTGCTTTACCAAATCGTCGGTCTAAGCACGCTGCTGTGCCCTCTAATCAGAACATGATCATCCCTTGTGAAATTTTCTGCATCTAGCCTTGATTCTTGGCATAAATAATACTATTTAAAATATGAGTCATGGCTCTCGCGTCTGCTCAGCTCTCGTAGAGATCGTGACGTGACTTGCACTGGCTTAGCTCCTTGTTTTGATCAGTTGTTTGTGGTTGTTTATGTTGGTCATTAAACGTAAATCTACTTTAAGTATTTAATCTCGTAGTGTTCCTGGTTATAAAACAGCACTTAAAATAGTTAAAATCATTAAAATGGAAACGAAGGGTCTTTTTTTAAATAAAACGTATCGTTATTATTATTTTACTATTATTAAATTCTAAACTTATTTGAGAATAGAATGGAATATATTTGTTTTTATTTATTATCTAAGTACAGCTCAGATAATACAACCTTGACACGACAGACCTACATAATGTACACAATATAAGACAGCCTGGGCATTTTTACTCGTTAAAAATATAGGTAATATAACAAGAAAACAATTAAAACAAACTAGGTTGTGTTCTGTGAAAAACAAGAAGACTAACGATACAATTTCTATTCAACATCATCAACATCAACGGCCCGTTATAGTCCACTGCTGGACTATGAGCCTCCTCCACTTAAAAGTGGAGGGTTTTGCCATAATCTCTACGCTTGGCAGGCGGGTTGGAGATCGCAGATTAAAAAGTTACTGTATCAGAGAGCGCTGCTGCCCGTTCCCTGTTCAGTGTGTAGTCCCTAAGTCGCCTCTTACGATACCCACGGGATGAGTAGGGGATGGTGACAAATGTATTCTACTCTGCCGTCACCACACGGCAATTTCTATTGATCTATTCTATTTATTAGTGATAATTTAACATGGACCGCTGACAGCCTCCTAGTCCTAAAGCCAAGTACGTCCATGCTCTTGTCAGTCTTTGATTTTACGGCGTCACCATCTTCGTCTTCTTTATTTTACCACATCACAAAATGATTCTTCCAGGCGAGACGATAGGCCAAACAACAAACCGGACCGAATGAAAGAGAGCACCATCATATTACCACTGTAGTCATGAAATACCCAATCTGAGCAAAATACACGTTATGTCGATGCGAGTCGGTTTTCCATATTTATTTATTTCCATAGGATGTTAGATCCGTCGTTACATCTTTTTGGGTGAGTTTGTGAACAATGGCGGAATCTGTGGAGAAGAGCTCACCGAAGAAACTCCACAGTCGTCGCATCTTTTGCGTTTCCTTTTTTAAGAGGACTACACGACCTAAACGCGAGTTTTCTGAGTAACAAAAGTAAATGATCCACTGCAGTGAATTAAATGAAAAAAATATATGTTATTAATGGTGGTATATTACAGTTTAATAGTTTTTTCAAAACATGATTCAAGTATTTTGACCCGATAGAAAAAAATCACAAACATACCTCTAAAAAAATCTTATAAACGATTAAAATCGTACTAAAACTTGTTCAATCTTTCTGGATTTTTGGCAACATTTTCTTCAAGCAAAATACAAACATAATAGTTATTTACTTTTTTGATCTGCTGCGTAGTATTCTCAAAAAACCGCTATTTTTGTTTCCGTGATCCGTCATGATCACTACGCGCGCATGTGTGCGTGAACTCCCGTGTAGCGACAGTCTCGGCTAAGGCTTCTTGCTATATGGACGTGTCGCGCTTTTTGCCGCCAACTTAGCCAGACTTATTTTATTATATTTTGTTGAAGTGAATGACTTTTATAAATAATAATGGGGAATAAAATAAAACCCGCCAAGAGGAGTAAAAAGCGCTCATATAAATCAAATGGCAAACATATGATTGACGTAAAAAGGTAAGACCGAATTTATTACATTTCTATCGATGGTCACTGCATTATTTATTTACCTAGTATGTACCTACCTTGTAACTTCGTTCCAATAAAATTGTTTACCTACTTATTTATTTATTTATCGCTGGCAGTGGCATAATTTTATTAAAATGGATCCAGCTCTTTATTGTTTTGTACCTATCGAGTTTTTCGCATGACTCACTAAGGTTGCCGATGGCGTAATATGTAAGGGGATGAACCTAAAAACGGGAAAGCTCGGGTTCGGATCCCACGTGGTGGATGTGCTATTTTAACTTTTTTTTTCTTTTGTTTTTTTATGTATTTAATTTCATTATTTATTCGTTTTAGATATCTATGTGACATGACTTTTTTTTTCAGGAAAAGAAAATTAGAAAATAATATCGCAGAGGATGTAACTTCCAATTGTTCCAATGCGTATGTACCTTACTAAGCATACTTTATATAATGAAACTTTCTTTTGTTATTTTTATATTATAGTATGTAATGTTTTGCTTTCCAGAAAAAAACAGCGTCTAAATAGAGAGCATTGCGAAACAACAGCGGGTTCTTCATGTAACGAGTATGTACCTACTTTGTTACTTTGTTCTCTAGTTCGTTCCAATAACATTATTTACTTATTCATTTTAGGTAAGGTACTTATAAATATCAATGTTTTTGTTTTCAGAAAAATACGACGGCTTTTACAAATTGTAAAATCAAAACTTTCAAAACCAAAATGACGATCTTTTGTACAAAATAGATTTAAAATTTTTAGAGTCGTCAAAGATCAATATGAAAAAAACAAAGTGAAAAAAAAATGAGTAAAAATGAAGAGGAAGACAAAAGTGCCGTCAATGATGAGAACAAAGAACAAGACAAAGGGAAAGATCAATATAAAAAAAAAAATTGAAAATTTTAAAAAACCCACGCTGGATTTTAAAACATATTCAAATAAAAAATATCATTAAAAATGACGACATATTGTTTTCTTTGTGTTTCGATATTGTATATTATGCTAGTAATTAAACATACATAATTTATTAGTATGCCTTTTTAAAACTAACTGGCGGTAATCAAAATGATGGATGTTGTTTGGATTTGGCAGAAATTTGGTATGTGCGATATTGAGACTACTAGTTACTTAGTGTCCAAGCGGCCACCTATCCTCGCTGTTGCAGTATCTCTTTATAGTCTACCGCCATGCGCCATAAAACATGTCCAAGAACCTGATCTGTAAAGATACCGGTTCAGTAGTTTTGAAAACTCCTGTAATGCCAACTTATCTGGCTACTGCAGGGCTCCCTGGTGGTCTACCGCCTCAAAACATATCCAACAACCAGCTCCAAAATAAAGCCTTTTGAATGCAAAAAACCGCATCGAAATCGATTCAGTACTTTTTGAAAACTCCTGTAATGCCAACTTATCTGGCTACTGCAGGGCTCCCTGGTGGTCTACCGCCTCAAAACATATCCAACAACCAGCTCCAAAATGAAGCCTTTTGAATGCAAAAAACCGCATCGAAATCGATTCAGTACTTTTTGAGAACTCCTGTAGTGCCAACTTATCTGGCTGCTGCAGCGCTCATGGTCTACCTCCACAAAACGTATCTAAGAACCCGCTCCAAGATGAAGCCTTTTGAATGCAAAAAACCGCATCGAAATCGATTCAGTACTCTTTGAGAACTCCTGTAGTACTGCAGGGCTCCCTGGTGGTCTACCTCTATAAAACGTATCTAAGAACCTGCTCCAAAATGGAGCCTTTTGAATGCAAAAAACCGCATCCAAATCGATTCAGTACTTTTTGAGAACTCCTGTAGTACCAACTTATGTGGCTGCTGCAGGGCTCCCTGGTGGTCCCAAAGCATGTCTAACAACCAGCTCCAATATGAAGCCTTTTGAATGCAAAAAACTGCATCGAAATCGATTCGGTAGTTTTTGATAACTCCTGTGTTGCCAACTTATCTGGCTGCTGCAGCGCTCCCTGATGGTCTACCTACATAAAACATATCTAACTACTCGGTTACTTAACGTGCGTAGAGGAGAGAATGAATGATGATTTCACGCATGAGCAAGCTTTCTCGGTTCGCCATTTGCGTGATGCTATTTGATAGCGATAGCATTCCATAATACAATTTCCATCAGCAGAGTGTTTTGTGGGATTGTAGTCAGAAATCCGCAGATTGGTGTCTGCAAGTAGGGTTGCCAGACGTCCGGATAAAGCCGGACACAGTCAGGCTTTTTGGTTGCGTGTCCGGCCAAATTAGACGATATCCGGCTTTTGTTAGGCTTTTTAAATTTTACCATTTTATTGTTGTTTCATTAAAATTTAAGATTTTATGGTAAATAATAAAAAAGCCTAGAGTTACTTTTAAAATTGTCGTGTGAAGACTAAAATAAGGGTCTTACTACCCAAATGTCTGGCTTTTCGGTTTTAAGACCTGGCAACCCTATCTGCGAGGAACAGTTAGGAAATCAAGGATCGAATCTCGTAGCCAAGGATAAATTCAACCCTCTGTAGTGTAACTTTAGAGATGGTAGTTCAAAATATGTTTACCAATCTTCATGTCCTGGCCTTGCGAAGTCACGGGCGATGAGTGGCAGGAACGTGAGGAAACTGTGTATCTTGACATCACGTCCGAGCCGAATAGATGAATTCGGCAATAGGAAATATGCATAAAAATATTAGTTTTTTTCATAGTTCATCTGATACTGAAACTCAAAACAGAATCGTAACTGATCGAAAAACAAACTAGAATCCCTCTTACGAATGGCGTATGGCGGATGTATGGCCCGTGTGACTGACATATGACGTCACATGTCACGTCGGACCTCTGGTCTAACCATTAACTTAGAAGCCTTATAACTTTGTTTCTGAGCAAGATATTTGAAAAAGTATTGTTGACGTCATCAAGCTCATAATGTGATTTGATGTGTTTATCTGGAACTTGAAATATTTCGATTTATGAATTAGAAAAAATGTGCATATTCCCTATTTGGCACATTACTTCCCCTTTCGTCCTCCCTACCATGTTGTTTATTTATTGTTACTGGGCGCATCTGTAGGTAACACCTGGTCAATCGCAGCGACGACGTCGAATCCATAAGAAATAAAGTTGGTAATGGTTCCAACCCTGCAAATATTTCTACGGTGCTTCCAGCGCTATTAGTTGATTGTTATTAGTAACTCCTCGTTTTGTTTATTTCCCATGCTGCTGGCCGGGCATCAGCTTCTGTATCAGTCTTGATGTAATTGTTAAACTGTCAACCAAATCTCTGGTTGTTTGTAGACTCTGACTGACCTAGTTTTAACTGGAAGTGGACAAATTGAAATTGATGCGGAAGCTCCGCCATTGCACAATCGTAATAGGGGATCGGACTGTTCATCATATTTTATGAATTATTTTTAAAATATAGATTAGTAGCAGACGATTCGCGAAGAAAAAAACAGAATCGGTTGAAAAACCAATTTACAGTGATTTTTAAAGTTTCAATTTGTCTGTCTCTTACAAAAACGATTTTTTGTATGGAGATTATATGGCGTTACTAACAAATGACGTCACAAGTGGGTATGTGTCTCTCTGTCTAATCTTGAATTTCAAACTTTTATAACTCGGTCAATTTTAAAGATAGAGCAAAAATTTTTTTTGTGTTTGATAGCAGAAACTAAGAAGTTTGTATTTATAAAATTAAAAAAAAATAGTCCGATCCCCTATTGCATAGCCCTCTTCGCGATGCAGGTTTTGCTGTACCAGGTTCTGCTCTTTAGCCAAGAACGGGTAATACTGCAGCCTTCAAAAAGTCAGGAAGCCAGGCAAAAAGAGAAGTAATACGGAGATATTAGCCATGATAGAGTCTATGCAACTGCAGGCTGGCCGCTGCTGATGTGAATGATGATAATAAAATCCGGCTCGTGCGAGCAGAATATACGTTTGTATAATATCAATATCGCTCTTCATTCAGGCGCCCGCGCCGTGTGAGTGGAATGTAAGCAAGCTCTAATCTGAACTGATTAGTTAGTGAAATTGTACACCTATTTACAGTATAATTTGTCTAACATACACACAAAGTCGTAGTGATAAGCGGTTAAATAGCAACCGTAGATATTTCTTTGAAAGCGTTTTGCTATTGTGACATTATAATATGATATGCTGCGTCGTAAGTTCAAAGTTCACTGGAACATCGGTTGCATATTATTATTCCTTTTTATAATGTTCTAGTTATATTTCTGACCTATAGCAATTTTTTATGCCTATGCGTCCTCGGAATCGGAATTGAAACAGTCGCCGTGGCCGAAATCGCTTGGGATCTCATCATCATCATACGTCCTTACTAATATTATAAATGAAAAAGTAACTCGGTTCGTCTGTCTGTTACACATTCACGGCTGAACTACTGAAACGATCCATGGATAGACGGTTACTTTTGTATAAAAACGGAAATCATGTCCTGCAGGTACTACACTGCACAGCTTTTGTTCTGCACGACAGACACGGGCTCTGCCGCGGGCGTCATTTCATGATATGAGGAAAAATGTTATAATTATGTTTTACATTTGCATTGTTTGGGGTTTGAACTGAATAATACCCACCATGCAGGACGTTCAAATTGATATTTTAATGTTGTTATAACTTGGAGCAATAAATAAGAAATGTTGAACCTTACAAGCCGTACACATTCAAACTATGTCTCAGATACTTTGAGTGGAAGATGTATATTTTTGAACCCATTATTATTTCGTATAGTCAGACAAGGTGATACAGAAGATCAATATAGCATAATTTCCATTCAACTCAATGGTCTAGCTCACAAATATTCCATTCTAACCTTGCAGCCAATGTTGTGATGATAGGCAGCCATCAATATCAGCCATTTAATATTCAAGTGTTTATAATCTGTATCACATTACAGGCTGGCTGCTTATATTATATGTATAAGCCTCTGCCTATTCTTAAAACAGCATTGATACACTTCGTAGCCTTTTTTAATACACCAACCAAGCCATGTTCCAGAAACATTCTCACAATTCGCGGGTTTGTTACCACGGTAATATTTAATATTGTTACCCGCGAATTGTGAGAATGTTAGTGTAGTGAACAACCACGAAAATCTTAAAACATATATGTTCCAGAAAGCCTCAATACAAGGAAGCCTTGTGAAATACTAGGTAGGTAGTTAAAATTGTGGTTTGGAATTTTAGCTACATACCTGGAAAAAGATACTAATTCTCGTAAAACTAAAACTATTATGAAGAAACGGTTCATTGGCATTTCGTGGTTTATTCATTCGTGGTTAACTAAATTTTTAAGGAAAATCAAGAATAAATTGGATTCTATCTGTAATTAATAATTATTAAATAGATCACTGATAATAAAAATATGGCTTAAATTACGCTAATTAACTATAGTTTCATAGGTATGGAAAACATCGCCCTGTTTTTATAAAATTTATAGTAACCGATCCAAATCTCATACATCTCAAGTCACTGAATCTTTATTTAACGATACCAAAATAACAACACACTCAGCAGTTGTCTCTAATGACATTTTTCTCTATTTCTTTCAATTTTTGTTAGATATTTACCTATGTAAACCACCTAATACCTAACCCTTACCTTGTACTATCTGTGCTTGTACCTAATTAGCCATTTTTTACATTCCAGATGTGCGGAAGATCGTGGAGAATCCAGTTTTGTACGACAAGTACGAGGAGTTCAGCGTACGGCGAGCGCTGGCCGCGGACCCTGACACGCGGTGGTGTCCAGCGCCTGACTGCAGGTAACCCAACCCAACGTGACCTCAACTCGGGACAGGATCACTTACAACCCGGTGTCAATTTACATTGGTCTAGCACAGAATATTATGGAATTACTGTCGTGACTCGTAACCCGAGATAGCACGGGAATTATAAGATTTAATACGTAATAGTAGTAAACAAGTTTAAGTTGTATTTGTAGCTTATCTACTTAGGTATGTGCATATTTACGGAAGAGCGATTTCTCCTGACACAGGCATATTAGCTTAAAAGGAGACATCGGTTACTGTCATAGTGCACAATTGTAAGAAATGCCCAAATGTATATTTTTTTATTATGTAAAATAAAATATGCTACTATACATTAAGGGCAAATAATAAGTAAATACAATAATATGGTCCGATAGAAATTGCTCTTAGCAAAAAGGTTCAACAGTCTTTTTGGGCTGCAAAGTCAGAGCTCATTAGTAGCGCAGATCGCATAAAACACAATTCTTTAAACTGAATTCAAACAAAGTATTAATTAAAACTTTATTAAGCAGGAATCTAGCACACTATTTCATGCGAAAAACCACGAACTTCTGCAGGAAAGAAATTCCTAAATCAAATTTTTAACATCGACTCACCTGGTTCCAGTTTCGCGGTAGTGGCAACGGGATGCGCGTCGTGTCCGAAGCTGACCTGCTTGGCCCCAGGGTGTGGGGCGTCGTTCTGCTACCATTGTAAAGCGGCTTGGCACCCCACGCAAACCTGTGACGCGGCGAGACGATCGCGCGCGCCGCCGCCCCGCCAGCCGCAACCCTCGCACACAGACCTCGATAACGGTGAGTCCAGTAAGTACCTACGACTTGTTGGCACTTGTCGTAGCTGCATGGGTCAGGAACTAAAGATGTTTCAAGCCGTGAATGGATGGGTGCTATGTCTGTTGAAGGCGTGAATGAAATGGTGTTATTTCTGTTTCAAACCGTGAATGAAAGTGTGTTATTTCTGTTTCAAGCCGTGAATGAAAGGGTGTTATTATTGTTTCAAGGCGTGGAAGAAATGGTGTTATTTCTGTTTCAAGCCGTAAATGAAAGCGAGTTATTTCCGTTCCTAGCCGTAAATTAAAGTTTGTAATCCCTGTTTAAGTCATGTTAGTGGCCTTTCGCGACTCTAATACTGTCAACAGGGATTATGAAATCAGCTGTCGACATTCAAGACGAAGAATTCCTGCTTCAAGCCGTGACTGAAAGTGTTATTTCTGTTTCAAACATTGATTAACATTATTTTACTCTTTCTATTATTATGATTGTGTTTTTTATGTCCATGACATCTCAGCATCTAAAGAGCCGGTATCTTATGAATGTCACGGGCCTAAGCCTTATTATTAATAAAGTCGTGTTATTTGTGTTTCCAGGTGAAGTGAAGCCGTGTCCGCGCTGCTCGGTGCTGATAGTGAAGGTGGAAGACGGCTCGTGCAACCACATGGTCTGCTGCGTGTGCGGCGCCGAGTTCTGCTGGCTCTGCATGAAGGAAGTCTCCGACCTGCATTACCTTAGGTAACTGTTACTATTAAGCCCAAGGGTCAGTCGGGTACTTTTTTATTTTTTTTATTCTGAGAACCAACAGCACGGTACTTAGACAAACGTAAACAAAGCCATTAGAGGTATTTACAAATTGTATTTGGTACTAACATTATAACAGCGCTGTGTACCATTTTCGGATGGTTCACAGCATAATGCTGGGTTAGGACCATTCTATGGGTGCGATACATTGTTAGTTTGTTATTGTTACTTCGTTGTTTTGCTTTTAAGCTTCATTTTGTACTGTATTTATAATAGACGTTTTATCGTTTAGCTATCTATCATTTGCCTGTATACAATAAAAAATATAGAATATAGACTGTCAATATTATTATTAATCCGGTCGGTTGTCGACCTTACAACCCACACGATGATGATGATTATTATTCGGGATTAATTGCGATTAAATAAGAGCGTCGATGGTCTAGTGGTTAGGGCCGCTGTCTTCCGTCCGGGAATTCGTGTTTTCGAATTTCGAATTCATATGTACGTTTATTCGACGTTCTTATGGGGAAGGAAAACATCATGATGAAACCTGCACACTCTCTGCATATTTACCTATCTATCTATGTTAGTTTCGTTTCGACCAGTTTTTTGGCTATGGATAGGTACGTCAGTAGGCGGAACAGTGTTTTGCGGGGAAAGGGTGATCACCCGCCCGACCGGGTGGCATGGCTCGCGGACCGAGGTCCAACTGATGGTGGTTGGAAGCTGTGTTTAAACAAACATCGCGAAAAACTTTGTAAGCGCGTTTTTAGCCGTGCGTCGTAATTGGCAATAAATAAATAAATATGTGGGGACATCTTCACAAACGGCCATCTGATCCCAAACTAAGCAGAGCTTGTACTATGGGTACCAGACAGTTGATATACATTACATAAATAGATAAATACATACATATAACCAGACACAAGGCAAACACAAGTGCTCATCACACGAATGTTTGCCCTGGGCGGGATTCGAACCCGCGACCCTGTGCGTCGGAGGCAGATACACAGGCTACAGAGCCGTCAATTGCTTCTTCTTATGTTCCGCTCCGCTATTTGTAGCACAGATGTGGCTACAGTTTCTTTATTGGCACGCTTATAACTATCACTTTTATTCATTCCAGTCCGAGCGGCTGCACCTTCTGGGGCAAGAAGCCGTGGTCGCGCAAGAAGAAGCTCCTGTGGCAGCTGGGCACGCTGGCGGGCGCTCCGCTGGGCATCGCCGTGGTGGCGGGCGTAGCCCTGCCTGCCTTGTTAGTGGGGCTGCCGCTGTGGGCCGGGCGCCGCGCGCACCGCCGCCTGCGCAAAGCCAAGCCGGCCAAGAGGCGCGCCGCCACCGCCGCTGCTGTTGCTGTTGCGGTTAGTACTTACATTCACTTGATTGATTTTTGTATTTTCTGTTTTGATGATGGTCTCACGTACCTCTGATCGATCGGTTGAGTGTAACGCGTACTGGATGGAGCGGATCGTTCTAACCTTTCCTATAGTGCCGTATTGCCTATGCAAGGCCTAGCTGGCTAAAAGGCCAAGCCAGCTAAAATGCTACAATGTAAAAGTACAAATGTCGCTACTCGACCGCCCGGTGTCGCCGGCGTATTTCTTTTTTGATGCTGGCCAGATGTAGGTGTAGTTAAATGACCAATGCTATCGTCGATGTGGTCATTACACTAGTTTTTTTTTATTCTAGATGCGAGTGTCTCTAATCTATCAATTCACAATTGAAAATTCCATCTTTTTCTAAGACATCCTTTTTCAATTAAAAACGCTATCTTATTTTTTTCTTCCCAACTAGTAGAATCGCCGTTCTGGCTGCTCTAGGAAATACCCTATTGAAAAGGTAGAATCGGTCAATTCAAAATCCTGTCCCTTAAAATTTTCAGTAAACTAAACCCCGACTTTTTATTTAACTAATCCTAAAATGTCTCCCCAGTTGATAGTATCACCGCTCGTAGCGGGCCTGGCGGTCGGCATCGGGGTCCCGATCCTGCTGTTCTACGTGTACGGCGTGGTGCCAGTGTCCCTGTGCCGCGCGGGGGGGTGCGGCGCCGACCCCCCGCGCCCCCACCACTTCGAGGACGAAGCCCCCCCCGATCAAGACGCTGCGTCGCGCCGGCTCGAGCCTAGTATAGGTAAATATTCCTTATGTGAGTTTGTGTTTTATTACTACTTATCATATTTATATCACAATTAGCTTTTGTTTCGATGGGGATAAAAACTAGAACCTAATGACGCCACTGTTGAGTGTTCCTAAATGTATGCGGTTGGACAGTATAACTTTAAAAAATTATTGTCTCGTAGCAAGAGTTATGAGAAAAGAGAAATAGTAAGTAGATCGAGACGGCGATGTTGTTTTTTGGAAGACGGATGAATAGTGAATCAAATTTTCCAGGCTCTTGTTAGTAACCTAGCAATGCTAATATAGCAGTGATGCATGCTCCGCTACAAAATTATCTATGAAGTGGCCAAATTTTAAACTACGGCGATTAGTATGGAAAGAACTGTCGTGATTAGTTGAAATACACTTTTGTATAACTACTAGCGCCCCCTTTCATTTCACAGGTAACTTGGTAGGTTTGGTTTGATATCCGTCGGTACTAGCATATTGTTTGCCCGCAGGCGACGCGTCGCTGTCGGCGGGCTCGCACGGCACGGAGCTGGCGCCGTCGCTCGCCGCGCTGTGCGGCTCGCTCGCGGGGGGGGAGGCGCCCTCCCCGTCGCCCGCGCCCGCCGCGCTGCGCCTCGAGGTGACGGCCGACGTGGCGCCCGAACACTCGCCCCCCACCACCGAGCAGCGGTCAGTACCTCCTATAACTGGGGGCTAGACCCCCCCCCCCCCCGGCTGGCGGGGAGCTAGAACCCAACAAATTTATTTAAATTAATTGTACAAACAAAAAGAGAAGATAATTTGCAATGTAAAGGAGGTTTTTTTTTCCTTTTTTTCCACGAAAGGTTATCCGCCCTCAGTGGGTGTTTATTTGTAAGATAGATAAGGACCAGTTCAGATCCTCGCTATTTGATACGGGCGATCTGACCTGGCTTTGGACAAGTGACTTAGAGCTATTTGTTATAATTTAATTAGATACTACGGTAACAATTTGTAGGTTCTGCAATTCACAATTGATGGATAATGTAAAGGAGGTTCGGGAAATTTTACTGGTCTCTGAAATTACAACTCGTATCCTGAACAACGCTGACCTAACAAAACACCCCTTCACAGCTCGGCGCGCCTGCGCAGCCTGTTCCTGTACGGGTCGGCGGTGCCCCCTGTAGACCTGGAGGCCGGCAGCTCCACCGTGTCGTCGGGCCCGGGCGCCGCCGCCGAGCTGACGGCCGCCTGCGAGACGCGCGCGAGGGACCCGCCCACCGCCTCGTAGCGCCGGCCCGGCCCGCCGGCGGGCGGCGGCGGGGCCCCTGCGGCGAGCGACACCGAGGACAGCGACGAGTCCCTGCGAGACATGGTCGAGAGCGGCGACTCCGCTTCGATGTGCGACATGAACACTCTGAACGTGACGTGCGGCGAGGTGCCCGCGCGGGTGTCGAGGAGCGCGACCCCGCCGGACTCTGAGTGCGAGTTCTCCCCGCCGGGCTCCCTTTTGCTCGCGAGGCGCGCGAGCTCGCAGTCCGCGCCGCTGCCGCTCGCCCCCCCGCCCCCGAGCGCGCGCCCCGCGCCGCCCCCGCTCGCCCCCCCGCCCCCGCCCCGCCGCCGCTCCTGGCATGGAGACGCGATAGCGATAACAAACGAATGCTGAAGTCTATAAGTCAGTTACACCTCTCTACATCTAATGACTAATTCGAATTAATTGGTAGCATTTGAAACAATAGGTCAGTGCTGCAATGACTGATAGCCATCGATGTTTAGAGAAGTGTAATCGACGCTAATAGCGTACAAACTCGAGGCGACCGCTAAAGAAACAAACATGTACATGATAAAGCAAGATTAATATCATGTATTCTCACACTTTCGTATACGAACTGCTGCCTGCCTCGGGTTTATACGCTTATTTGTATGTAAATGTAAACCTCAATTATTAGCTAGCCGATGAAAAGTGACAAGTATGAAAATATCTGAAAAATTACCTTCTATTTTACTGTACAAGGTCGAGTTAATACTCTAATAATTTCGGCTATCGCTTCGTCATAAAGTTTCTTTATAGAAATTGACATTGTGGTAAGCATTAGGAGATTCGGAAGAATATTGCTACGCAAATAAGGCTGTCTGTTTGTACTAATCTTCGTCTTTTCTCAGTTTATTGTGTTCCTGTATAGAATATTCTATTGAAGCCTATTTGTAAACGTTAGGGGTTCTCGATCGATGTTTTCCCATATGCAAAATAATGTGAAATTGGTAGAGCTTTATACAATGGCCTCGATTCGGGATGTCACGCTCTAATCCTTAATTTAAGTTAGTCGGTCCTTTTTACCTTTTAAAGTTTGAAAAGGGACAGGAGAAGGTCTTCTTAATATTAGAGCTGCCAAACATCGAATTTGAACCTTAAGGCCGTGTCGATTGCACAATTTTAGAGAGCACTTAAAACATGCGACTTAAAAATCTCTACAGCTATGTCCTTATTTTAGGTTATCATTCGTTCATCACCTCTTTCATTGGTCATAAAAACGAAAGGGATAGCTGGATTTTAAAATTAGAATTAGAGCATGACATCCCGAATCGAGGCCAATGTATGTTTTAATTAAATTCTTACTTACTGTCACATTTTATTGATTGGCTATTAATATGGTATGGTACAGTCGGTTTCAAAGCGGTATCAGGGTATATTGTTTCCCTCCGAGTCGTATTCGACGGTTTTGTTCTTGCAATATTACGCATTGAAATGAAAAAAACTAGAGGGCGCGAAAACGGTGCACATTACATGCACTGAAAGATATACTTTGAATTCGATTGTACTTGTATTTAATTCACTTTGAGTTAAAGTCAAGAAACAAACATCAAAGTGAAACTGCTTTATGTACGCTTCATTTTGTACGTGGTCTGTGTTATTCCCGTCTGAATGTATAAGCACAAAATAATTGGTACGTAGCTCCACACCACTCGAAGCGTCTGATATGTGTGAATGCGACTGATATGTGTACTTATTGTGTGTTGAGCATCGACTGGGGATTCGTTTGTTTACCCGTGTAAGATAATATACACATCGAAGTGATCCGTCTAGTGCGTGGCGTACGCTGCGCGCGGCCGCGAGCCCCGGAGCTGTGGACGCTATAGATGCTGCGCGCGGCCGCGAGCCCCGGAGCTGTGGACGCTATAGATGCTGCGCGCGGCCGCGAGCCCCGGAGCTGTGGACGCTATAGATGCTTCGCGCTTGCAGTGTACTCGATCCGATATTTGTGATACTTTGAATAATAATTACTATTAATGATCTAAATTATTTAATTTTTCACGTTTGTAGGCAAAAAGTAATCGTAAGCGATATTATGTTATGTGAATCGTTTAAAATTTAAACTAAGGATTAAAATGTGATTATAACCTATTTCGTTGTTTCAATGAATACCTCTTGTTGAAGCAAGGAAGGACTGTATGTTGGTCGCTGGTCTGTCTGTAAAGTCTAATTATCCCAGATATCTACATGTGGGCTTAATGTTAAACTACAATGAGCAAATAAATACCTTTTAGGCCGCCGCCGCCGTTCAGGGTTCCGGAATCCAAATTGTGCTTTTATGACCGTCTGTTTGCACACACGAATCACACCACGCACAGCACTAACACAACATCGAAAAGATTTAGATGTTTTACACTTATAGGAAAATGCAGTTCAGTTTTTACGGCCGACACGCACACACCCGAATATCAACTCGGTCTCCCGCCGTCTGGCGACCGAGACGCGCGCGAGCAGCGAGCAAGAGAGCGCCGCCACGCGGACCGTCAAGGAACAAACCGTGGCTGGTTTGTAATGTCTATAGAGCTCATAGTTGCAGCCGTGCTCCATAGGTGGCGTTAGTATTTGCCACATTGTAAGAAAACAATAAGCCCAAACATCCTCCCCCCGAACCAAGGTTGACCTTGGTTGACCTAATCATGTAAGGGAAGCCTACACAATTTTGAAACAGGGCGCAACAATGTGCCCTTTTGGGTTTGGACATCAGCTACCCGAATGGTCCCATCTTTTCCAGGCAAAAGTTTTGAAATTCTACCCCGTTTCCATTCTAAGGGAGGACAGTTATCTTCTTTTATTAGAACTAAGTCATCAATTCGAGGAGGATCAGTATGGTCATTCCACTTATGCCGCATTTGCAAGGTGTGCAAGTACTCGTCGCGCCACCTATGCCAAAAATGTTGCGAAAGTCGTTGAAGTAGTTGAAAACGATTAAGTCGACCGACATTAACTTCTTCGTAATCATATTCGGGTAATGCTACTAACGGCTCCCCTATTAGAAAATGACCAGGCGTCAAGACTTCAAAGTCAGTGGGATCCGAGCTAAGCGGTGTCAAGGGCCGAGAATTCATAACCGCTTCTACGCGAGTGAAAAAGGTGGTAATCTGCTCAAAAGTTAGCTTTTGTTCGCCTAATACGCGCCGCATATGATTTTTCGCTGTTTTAACAGCCGCTTCAAACAATCCGCCCATGTTCGGACTACTGGGTGGGTTAAACAACCACGTCACGTTTTGTTTAGCTAACTCTCTACTAATATCCGTGTTACGATCACGTAAAAATACGAACAATTCAGTTAAATATTTGTCAGTTCCGGTAAAATTTGTGCCACAATCCGATCGAACGAGAGATGGCAAACCTCGTCTTGAAGCAAATCTGGTAAAAGCGTCAACAAAGGCTTCCACGGATAAACTAGATACGACTTCCAAATGTACCGCCTTGGTGGCCAGGCATACTAAAATACAAAGGTAACATTTTTCGACCCGTGCGTTTCTGAGTGTACTAGTTCGAATATAAAATGGTCCGGCAAAATCTGTACCAACGCCTAAAAAAGGTCGAGCACATTTAACTCGATCAGGCGGAAGATCTGCCATGAACGGCTGAGTCAAGCGTGGACGTGCTCTGAAGCAGTTGACGCAACGGAACGTCACACTTCGTGTTACGCGACGAGCCGAGATGATCCAGTAATTGCGCGACAGTATGGCTGCTAACGCATTCGCGCCAACATGACAGTAGGTTCGATGCCAAAATTCAACTAGAAGACGCACGAACCGACCCTTCCCCGGCAGCAGAATGGGATGCTTCGCATTGTAAGGTAAGTCCGAGTGTACAATCCTACCACCGACCCTGATCAGATTATTACCGTCGATAAATAGGTTAAGCTTTTTCAGTGGAGATTTAATGTTAGTTTTCAATTTAATTGCAGATATTTCTTCCTTAAATGATTCCGCTTGTACAATTTGAATTAAGCGTATAAGAGCCTGTTTACGTTCAGTAACCGAGAGAAATTTAGTCTTAATTTTTGAACCAGGATTTTTACAATTATGAATAAATCTCAATAAGAAACCTGTTACATTTATAAGTTTTTGATAACAACTGTATATATTAAAAATATCAAAGTCCGTATCATTAGTTAATAAGTTTACTACAAATTTGGATTTTATACCTGGGAGTAAAGTGTCAGGGAATTCTGGTCCTCGACTGGGCCATGTAGTAGGTGGCTGGGTAAGCCAATTAGGATTTAGCCACAATGGGTGATCTATAAGTTCCGCGGCGGAAGTTCCACGCGAAGCAGCGTCCGCACAGTTTTGTTCACTCGATACATGTCTCCAAGTAATCGGTATTTTCGAAGAATTTATTTTAGATATTCTGTTTCCTTCATAAACTTGAAGTTTGTGCGGTGGAGTCCTAATCCAGGCTAAAACTATGGTGCTATCACACCAACCGAAAATCTCGTCAATTCTTATAGACAACTGATCTGTTAGTGTATCATAAACATGATTTAATAGGGATGTTAATAAAAGAGCACCATTCAACTCTGATTGGGGAATGGTAACCTTTTTCTTTAGAGGAGATACTCGTGACTTCGCCATCAATAGTCTAACCGTAACTCTACCGTCTTCACCGAGAGAACGCAAATAAACTACCGATCCGTGACCCAAGGAAGAACCGTCGCAAAAGCCGTGCAAGGTGTAGGTGTTATTTCCTACGGGTCGTATACACCGAGGTATAGATAATTTAGTTAAGTTAGGTAAATCCGTCAATAAATCTCTCCACTGGTTAACTATTTCGATTGGAGCTGGTGAGTCCCAGTCGACTAAGCCACCATTCGCACTGCTGCTGAGCAGTGATTGCAACAATAGTTTAGCACGAAAAACTACTGGGCATATCCATCCAAGTGGATCAAACAATTTTGCCGTAGAGGATAATATGATTCTCCTTGTAACTTTAGTTTGAGTTGGGATATTGACCTCATACAGGATATTATCCGATTTAGGTTCCCACTTGATACCTAATACTTTGATAGAACCGAAATGATCGTCTTTATCAAAGTTACAAGCAGTCTCACAGTGTTCCGAAGGTATGCCATCTAAAATCGAAGGATGGTTTGACGACCACTTGTGCAATTCGTAATTTGCCGTATTCATTAATGATATAAGCTCATTCCGAATGTCCACGATCTCGGGTATGGAATCCGCCCCCCCACTTAGATCATCAACGTACATCCTATGACGTAAAATATCCGCGGCCCTAGGGAATCGATTACCTTCATCATCAGCCAGTTGCAACATACACCGAATCGACACAAAAGGGCTCGATTTTAAACCGTAAGTATTAGTCGTAAGTTGGTAAACTTTAATAGGTTCCGTCGTAGATGCACGCCACAAAATCAGCTGATATTTTCTATCTGCAGGGTGAATCCAAGTTTGTCTAAACATCATTCTCACGTCCGTTGTAAAAACATATTTATGAAACCGAAATTGTAAAATAATCTTTGTAATGTCATTTTGTAATTTTTCGCCCGAATATAAACAATCATTTAACGATATTCCGTTTGAAGATTTACCGCTCCCGTCAAAAACAACACGTATTTTAGACGTGTCACCCGAATTCTTAAACACCCCGTGGTGGGCAAGAAAATAATGTTCATCAGAATAATTTTCAAAGTCCGATAGCTCCATGTGTCCTAATTCAATATATTCGTTAATAAAATCCGTATATTTCTTTTTAAATTCAGGTTGCATATTAAACCGTCTCTCCGTAGCTTGAAACCGCCGGTAGGCACTCTGCCTAGAATCACCGAGCCGAGAATGAGTAGGTATAAGAGGAAGCCTAACCGTGTACTTTCCGTCTTTGCCCCGTTCCGTAGTTGTTACGAATAATTGGTCGCACTCAATATCCTGAGGATCCCTAATAACCGCCGATGGAGGTTCCTCACAAGCCCAAAACCGTTCTACCGTTTCTATCAAAGTGTTACCCGAAAAAATGTCGTATGAAGTGTCCCGCCGATTAACTGAAACCGAAATAGCATTTAAAACCGATTTTAAATTCAAGCCGTTCTGTTTACAATCCGATACCATATCTGAATAATCCGAAGCCGTAAAATTATTAAAATATTCCGCCCTAACCGTATGTGAACTATCGTTGTTATTATTATTATTACAAACCGATGTTTCAACCGGACCGAAAATCGCACTATCAAAAATTGTATCTAATACGTACGGACCCCCTGGCCGTAACGTTAATGTCCCGCTAGTAAGTATTTCTCCTAAAATGTCACATCCGAAAATAATGTCTATCCGAGACAAGTGAGGATAATCGTCATTTAAAATCGCGTGAGTATCCGACTCACTAAGCCGACCGGAAAGATAAGAAGTAGGCGTCTTCATTACGATCGCCGGTACCGATAGGTATTTATTGAAACTCTTCTTTGAAGTAAAATTTAACATAACGAAATGTTTAACTAAATCCGTAGGAATTTGTCCCCCGACTCCCGTAATAGGTATTGTGCAGTCATGTCGCTTTAAGCCTAATGTGTGCGCCAAGTCACTTCGAATTATCGTTATTTGAGAACCGAGATCTAATAAGGCTCGCGCCGGAACCAAAATACCACTTTCTGCAATGGTATAAACAATTACAGTAGGTAAAATTACATTGTTAATTAACTTGGCCGAGGCGAGGGAAGCGACATCACTGCATATTGGTTGCTATTGGGAATTATTACCGCCGGCTAACGGCGAAGGCGCGAAAGGAAAAGACCGGCCGCTAGGTCCCGCGTCCTTGCCGCCAACACCACCAGCAACGGGGGGCGGCGGCGGCGCCGAGCGGAAAGACCGACCGTCACCACCCGCGCTGCCGTGATCATCACGAACGTACCCTGTGTTTCGTCCGTACTGTGGTCCGCACTCCGCGGTTCGCGGTCCGTGTCCGTATGTATTATCCGTTCGTGCATTTATGGTGCGATGTTTATCACCGGAATCCTCATAATAAAAATTTGGATTATTTTCGTTGTAATATTCTTTTTCGTCCTGCGAATAATCCTGTAATGTTCCAATATTTATTTGACGCGGCTTGTAATAAGACGACATGTTTTTGTTTTGGTTGTTGTTAGGTACTTCAACTCCGTGGTTATTACAATAAACACAAATTAATTTATTATGACCAGTATTACCGCAATACGAGCATGCAATATTACGCGTGCAAGATGAAGCCGAATGATTACCGAAGCACCGAAAACATAAATTTTTGGATTTCACCCAAGCACGTCTATCCTCACGTGAAGTTTTATTAAATTTCCAACAATCCAAAAGTTTATGTCCGATACCCGAACAAAACGAGCACCCTAACTCACCGCGCGGCCTGTTGATACCGTCACGTGGCTGGTGGGACCGTGGTGGTACACTACGATCACCTCGTTCCGCACGCTCATCACTCGCAGAAAAGTTCGCGGCTGATTCAATGAAATGGCATTCATTTTGTAAAAAATCTATGAAAACTTCGAATTTAGGTAATTCGTTTTTGAGGCCACCGTGTTTTTGTTCAAATCGTGTTTTCAAGCTGACCGGTAATTTATTTAGTAAGATAAACAATAGCATGTAGTTTTCTACGGGAAGCCCTAGGTTTTTCAGTGCCCGTGTGCACTCTAAAATTGGGTTCAGAATACCTACACGCAGATTGCGAACATTCTGTAAGGCCTGTAGGTTCATTAACCTCCCGAGGTGTCTATCTATAAGCATGCGCTTATTTTCATACCTAGATTTTAGGATCTCAAGCGCAATATCAAGCGACTCGTCTGTCATAGACAGGTGTTGAATGAGCGATCGTGGCTCTTTTTGTACATGTGAAAATAGGTAATGATATTTTTCCGTTTTCGACAAATCTTTACGAGATAAAACAACCGATTTGAACAAGCTAATGAAACTGTACCAGCCGAAGATATCTCCGTCGAACGTTTGTAAATCCAACGTAGGTAAACGAGGCTGGGTCGCACTCTCCATCGTATTGTACGAGCCGTCCTGACGCGGGTACTTGGCAGACAACGCATCCAACTCATTATGGTATATAGTAGCCGATTTAAACTGGGCATCATACTTTATTATAAATTCCTCATCAGTTTCAATTTCTAACAAGAGCATATAGGCCTCCGAAAGATCTTTATAATGATCATCTAGTTTCCGTAACCGAGCCGATAATACACAAGAAGAATATTCCCCCGACTTAATCATCATCATGGAACCGTTAAACCAATCATAAGCAATTTTAAATTTTATTTCTGCTTTTTTCTTCTTATCCGCCATTTTGAAACGCGACTTGCAACGTTGCAACTAGTGGAAAAAACCTAAACCGAAAGAGCTCGAATGGACCAAAAATATGTTGAAGCAAGGAAGGACTGTATGTTGGTCGCTGGTCTGTCTGTAAAGTCTAATTATCCCAGATATCTACATGTGGGCTTAATGTTAAACTACAATGAGCAAATAAATACCTTTTAGGCCGCCGCCGCCGTTCAGGGTTCCGGAATCCAAATTGTGCTTTTATGACCGTCTGTTTGCACACACGAATCACACCACGCACAGCACTAACACAACATCGAAAAGATTTAGATGTTTTACACTTATAGGAAAATGCAGTTCAGTTTTTACGGCCGACACGCACACACCCGAATATCAACTCGGTCTCCCGCCGTCTGGCGACCGAGACGCGCGCGAGCAGCGAGCAAGAGAGCGCCGCCACGCGGACCGTCAAGGAACAAACCGTGGCTGGTTTGTAATGTCTATAGAGCTCATAGTTGCAGCCGTGCTCCATAGGTGGCGTTAGTATTTGCCACATTGTAAGAAAACAATAAGCCCAAACACCTCTTCTCATAAAGATAAAGCGGCTGGGAGTGTTTAAGAAAAAGACTTCCAGTAATAGGAATGTGAAAAGAAACTGTGTCTTCAAATTTAACGTAATAATGACAAAGTTATTTTAATTCGCAATTAAAGAATGCATTTGATTTGTTTCTCGTTTATTTCAATCAATATAATTCAACGCTACAGGACTGTCTGGACTACTTACGCCGTTTTAATACGGTATTTGTAGGCACTCGATTTTAACCCTTTTTCGTTAAATGGCAGATTCTGGAAACGGCAGATTCTGTAAATGGCAGATTCTATAAATGGCAGATTCTTTGAACGACGGATTTTGTACAGTCGTTAGCTAAAAAGAAAATGTACAGCGATTTTAACAAAACGCAAATAGATGCATAATTATAAAATTGTCATTTTCTAAATGCAACCTTTTTGTTTACTTACTTAATTTTTTGTCTATTATTAGATCATGTGTCATTTATTACTCATTATTTTCGTCAACTATGATGAATTAATAATAAAGGCTTAAAAAATAAAGTGTTACGTTTATAAATATTCATAATATAAATATAAAATGGATTCACAGCCGGCTGGACCGAGTAGTGGTGTTTCTGAAATAAAATTTATAACAAGTCAAAAAGGTAGGGTGTCACTTCTACACGCAGGTTACAGATACAATTTTGTAAAAAAAAACAAGTCGGGAACATCCAATTTCCGATGTAACCAAAAAAATGAATGTAATTCGTCAATTACTTTGGACATAAAAAACAATATTGTCAAAGAGGCTAAGCACACATGTACGCCAAATATAGTAAGAAACTGCATAGACGAAGTAATGGAGGAGTGTAAAAAAGAAGTTTGCTCCAATCTCGGACCTGTTCAGAAAATATTTGAAAGTTATTTGGACAAATTTTCTGAAAAAATATCAGCAGATGACCTACCAACTTTTACAAACAAAAAAGATGGATTATATAATGCACGTTGTAAATTTTTAAAAGTAGACAAAACAAGATGTAATAATTTCAAATATATAAAGTTACCTGATCATATTGTCAACGATTTCTTTTTATACGATGATGGTATCGATCACAAGATTATAGTATTTGGCACTTCAGAAGCAAAAAAATATTTAAAAACCGTCGACACATTTTACGGTGATGGCACATTTAGAGTGGTGCCAAACCCATTTTATCAACTTTATTCCTTGCACATTGATTTGTCGAATGAACATGATACTGTTAACTTTGTGCCGATCTTGTATGTGCTTTTGCCAAACAAAAGCGAAACTACATACGTACGCCTATTCAAAATTATGAAAGATCAACTATATTTACAAATGAAAGTTTATCACTGCGATTATGAAATTGCGGCTATAAATGCTATAAAACAAGTGTATCCTGAAATACAAGTCAGAGGTTGCTTTTACCACTACACAAATGCTATTTGGAAAAATAGTAAGAAAATTGGACTTCATGATTCTCCAGAAGGTGTCCACTTTACGAAACTTTTTGCAAATTTGGCTCTTCTTCCTAGAATCATAATTCCAGAGGCATTTCTTGCGATTTGTGAAATGGCGCCAGATACTACCGAATTTAATAATTTTAAAAATTATTTTGTGAAACAATGGATGGAGCTAGTAACATACCCCATTTTCTGTTGCTATGGTCATAAGTTTCGTACAACAAATTCAATTGAAGGGTGGCACCGTCGAATTAATGGATTGATTCCAAAAAAACCATCCCTTTATTATTTTTTACAGTTATTAAAAAAGGAGGCAAATTATCAAGATGTAAAATTGAAGAAAAATGATTTGTATGTAAAAGGGAAGAAACGTAGTAAATTCGACTTGGAAAAAGATCAAATGATAGAAAAAATTATCCAATTGACATTGAATAATGAAATATCTACTTTAGACTGCTTAGAACGGTTATGTCGTGTGAAAAAAAGTTAATTTAATAATAATAAAATAATAACGGTGCACCGGTTGGATTTTCGTTATTGAAGAAGTTATTTAATTTTAAGAATTCTTTAATTTGATTTTAAGTTATATTTTAATTGTAAATATTTATTAATAAATAATGTATAGAATTACGACGTTGTTTGGTACTGTACTTCTGCCGTTACCAGAATTTGCCGTTTAAAGAATCTGCCATTTACAGAATCTGCCGTTTCCAGAATCTGCCATTTAACGAAAAAGGGGATTTTAAACGCTAAATAACAAATTAAAAAATACACAATAAAGAACGTTGTAACTACCTACGTACTACGGCAATGTGAACAGGAGTAAGATTGACAGTACAAAACAAATAAGTAAACAAGTATTATAAAAAAAAATGCGTAATAAATATAAATTATATCAAGGAAACTTATTTTTTTTAGTAACAATATTAATACGCTGCCGTTTACATTGCACGTAGTTGTATCACTACACCTTTCTTTTGAATGTGTTACCAAAAGGTACTCTTGGTTCATTCATAATATTTTAACCATAATGATAGGTAAAGGTAAAAGTAATCCATAAAAAACAATGCCTATTTAAAATTTTCAACAAAAGTTTTACAACGATATGAACGTTTGTATATTACAAATATTGATTATAATTATATTACAAAATGCTTCAGATTGCAAAGAACGGTAGTAAAGTGAATTTAGTGCCGAAACATTTCTCAATAGGCCTCAATAATTTTGAACAATTACTAAAGATAGGAATGTAAATATTAGGAAAAGACTGATTCGCAGAAACATACTAGACCTAAAATTTTGTATTGCTACTTAGTTAGTTTTCTGAGAAATGGCTGAATTTTTTATTTTTAGGTTTAGTTTGTATCTGTAAGAATCAACCCAAATATATAAAATTAACTAGTGGAAAGGTGATAAATATTCACATAGAGATCTCTAAATTAATACATAGCTGCGGTGAGTTGGTGCGCGGGCAAGATAATGGTCAAAAAGCCACGCGCCAAGTCATCGCGGCCGAGTATACATTTTATTATACCCTATTCCAACTATGATGCGTGACAGCTTCATTGAAAATCTTCGTCTTTCCTTTTCGCACGCATTTATTACGTATCGTTCTTGTCTACTGTTACGCATATCATCATAGTTGGAATAGGGTATAATGCAAATAATAATTATATTGTCATTTCACATTGGTGTATGCAATGCAGGGAAAAACAAACAAGAGTTAATCAGATTTTCTTAATTTCTCTCAAGCCACAATTTTCTTGTAACTTTAATATTACAATAAACAAGTATTACTTTGTGTGTGATGCCAATTTGTTAACCATTTTCCATAGTAACAAGCATGATTTTGAAAGATCATTTATTACATTACTTATCTGATTATTATATGAATATATAATATATTATGTATATATTTTGTATTTGTCTGGACATTACCTTAATTTATTTAATAGTTATTTTAGTAATTTGAATTTAACAGCATATAGGCTTGTTCAGGCCGTTTTAGCAAAAAAAAGCATTTACTTACATACCATAAAATTTTTTTTTTCTTAACTTGGCTCAAAATTATAATACAATTTAGATTTTTATGCATCAGAAAGAGGCAACGAGCAAGAAATGCAAGCATAAATGTTGTCTAAAGTGTTAATTGCTAACGTTGTCGTTTCTGAGCGTTGAGACTGTTTTACATTATCTTACTCTTTAGCTAGGAGAGTGTGCTAGGAGTGCAAGAGAGTTCATTAGTAGAAACTGTAATGTATGTATACTAAACTAGAGCACTCTCCTAAAGATTTAAGATATAGTAAATCGGCCACTAGGTGGATGTACTCTGTCTGGCGTCAGTTCTAGACTGATGGAGGCGCCAGCGCCGATATGAAAGAAACAGTGGTAAGAATATCTCGTTCTTTCATATAGGTGCGTCCTTTTCAGCCGATCAGGGCCAGGTTCCTTTACGCGCTTAAATCACGGCGATCATATTGTATGGGTTTCGCCTGCTGACAGTATGTACGCGCTTTGAGTGCGCTAAAATCGATTTCAGCGCGTCTCGGAACGCAGGGCAGGTGGCAGATGGTGGTGGGGCAGGGTGGGGGGATCAGGGGGGGGGAGGACTTACCCGCCAAACCGAATAACATCTGCCATAGAAAAGTATTAGTTTGTGAATTATGACCCTCAAATCTCAGAAATACTCGTATTCGGGTACTTGTTTGGATTACCTTACTCAATTTATTTATTTTTTACATCAATAATTACTACACATAACAAGTATAATTCTTACCCTTGATTATCTGTTATAATCTTTCATCACATAGTACTTATCTTAATTTATGTACAACACGATCGTAATGGTTACAATAATTTGTTTTTATGTTTTTTTATATTTTAGTTTAGTTTTTGGCTTACGTTTTTAGTTATTCTATTAACAATAACAAAGTTTACATACACAGGTGTCATAATCATATTGGAGTTTTTTCATATATAGAAGAGGAAACCTGCTGGCTAAATTTGACAGAGTGGTTCATTTTATTCTCTCTAAAAAATCTCTCCTGAGGTAAATACGTTGTCCAAATATCTACCCCTTTGTGGATAAATTGATTTTTATGTACGTTTCCAAGAGAGATTTTTCGGAGTGGATAAATGGACCTAATCATGGGCCTAATCGCCCTAATTCAGGGTAGGCTCGAGCCCCTCGGTGAGTACATATATGAGTGCTGTTGATGATAAATGGACGACTGGATCGACTGCACATAATAATATATATAGACATTGCCATCATTATACAATCAACAACTCCTCCACCTATAACTTTTAACCCTTGAATGCATGATTTTTCTTTTTTTAATAATACTTGGTATTTAAGCTTGGTTTTGGTCCAGAAAAATGGGAAAAGTGAATTTTTTTATTTTTATTTTTCGGTAAATTTTAAAAAATGCTGTTAAATAATAAAAACACTTTTTTTCGGCTTTTTCTCTTATTTTTTCTATATGTATATTTTTTTTAAATAAAAATTGATTTTATTCCCTACTCAATACAGTTTATTTGGTATAGGACATTTGTAAATATATTTTTTAAATTGATTTAATTTGGAATTTGATTTCTGACTTCATTTTGGCGGCAAACAATTTTTTTTTTGGTACTAAAGAAGATCAGCAAAGCTAATAAAAACAAAATAATAATAATAAATATTAATAAATAAATAATATTTAAGATCTATAGACAACAGTATGCATTTAAGGGTTACATATAACTGTGATGAACTTGTCAAAATTACACCAGAGGCTTCTTCTGTATCCATGACAACAACATCTTTCATCATCATCATCATCTCTCATCATCTTTATAACAACATTTTTTTATACTACTTGGCTGGCATTTGAACGGATCAGCTCTATAAGTATACATTAAAAAAGGGCGCATTACCTATACTTGGGTTACTATAGGATGAGCTCTGACAGATTAAAATTTTAAATACTTATTAATATTATTTCTTTATTTAATTATTTATTAAGTAAAATAACATACTGTTTAATGATAAAATAAGAGGTGAAGTTACGTTTTTTTAATATTTTAGCTATTATGGTTTTTAAACTGAATATTATAAAAAAAAGTTGTTAACGTTATATGGAAAAATTTGAAGCTGTCAGAACTCATCCTATAATAACCCGATTATAATAAAATAATATAAACAGGTAAAACAAATAAATGCATTTTCAAAATCTCATAAATATTTCACAGGCCTCAAAACAATTTTCAAATGCGATTAAATTGTAAAATAATTAATAACATAGAAACCATTGCATATCTAGTAGCATAGTTTAGTTAGTAAAGTATTATAATTGTGTATAGTAATGCTAATAATATTCAAAATAGCAACCCAAGAGACAATGGAATAGGTAAAAAAGCTTTACATATTTACATAAGACGTAATGATAAATTACACTAAGGCTAGAGAGAGTGAGCATGCTTATTGGAACGTTGTCAGCTCCCATAGATCTAACTAAATTACACTAGAGCGCTTGCGATGGGTCTCTATCAACGAAGTACAATAGTCAAGAAGAGTAACCGTCTAGTAAACGCTACAACATAGCACCTAACTCGCACAATTAATTTTGACAGACGACGACGACGACAGACAGGCAGATGATGTCGCTGCTATACTTTGAAGCTTACTTTCGACGTTCTTACAAACCGAGTCATATAAAACATCATTGTACCGCGTATTCGAATGTGGTATGGTATAGTTTTTTTTTCCCGGCTTCTTTGGTATTCATTTGGTGGGGTCAAGTTTGAAGCGTAGTTATGTTTCTTGACTATAGATAATTCGTTGGTCTCTATTGATACCAAATTCTTAAGATATGTATCTGTCGTGGCCATATCGTAGAATTGACCACATCATAAAATTATCGATCATTTCATGAAATGGTCACATTTCATAAAATTTTCACTGTCCATTGGCCACAATCATAATGTGCCTTGGCCAGATCAATGATAAGAAATCGTTTGTCGATATGTTCAACTAAAAACGCAGCTACTTCACGAAATGGTCAAGATTATTTGATCATATCGTGAAAATAATTACATTAATTGCCGATAGAGGCGCTGGAAGCGCTTTGTTTATGTACCAACATGGCGGCCGCATTATTTCTCGCAGTGAAAAAGTGAATAATTCGTTATTAAAATGAGGAACCATTTCATGAAATTATCGAAAATTTCATGATGTGTTTCAAGATTCACGACGTATGCAAGGTGTCTCAAAACGGTTTTCTTTGGATTATTTACGCTGGTTTGTGATTGTGGATCGAAGATGCTGGTAAATAAGATTTTGTATAATATGTACGTACCTGTTTTATAATTAAGCTAAAATAAAATAATTACATGGGTTTCGAGCGGCCCTGGATACATATCTTAGGGAATTGAGACAATATAGTTTGACTGTATTTTGACGTGTGCTCAGCTACGAAATATCTACGAATATCACCTATATTATTATGTTCAAGGGTCGAAGGTGCCACACAGACGCGATCCCTTTCAAAATGTATTTTTGAGTGCATTCCAAATCAGACTGTAAGCGCTCAGAAAAACAGAAAATTGTATGGGTTTCGTGCGCTGACTGCATCTACACGCACTCGCACTAAGCTACGTGTAAACCTGGCTTTATGACAATGACAACACTCGCAGTCGCAGCGCACCAGTGTAGGTACAGCTGTAAGATGATTTACAGTGCCACGATACACTTATTATGATTAATTTCAATAAAGATTAGTTCAGACTGTCGCTAATACTCCAAATAATATAAAATGCGACCAAACTTTCACAGGAAAATATTTTTCCTCTAATCTTATTTGACTGACAAGTGAGAATCGTGATAACGAATATTCTTTTGTCTTTTTTCAAATGTCTGGTACTTTCATTAGTTTGGATTTTATCTGGTATTTATGACTGAAGCTTGTACTGTTACCCTTTGCTAGTGACTCAATAGTGAACTTGAATTTATTGTAAGTAACACTAGAACTAAAACGTGGCGTCATTGTTGAGTGACGCAAATATATATTAAATGTTTGCTTAGGAACACTCGAAGCTAAGCAGTAGTTCGACGACTTCTACGATTGAAAAACCCTAAAATTTCAAGTTCAGTAACCAACTAATGAAACTAGTATTTCAGACCACAGCCATTCACATTAGTCTAATCTTCACACAAATATTTACATGTGAATTTTCAATAAACTAAGTAATTATAAAGAAACTATACATGTTTCATCACATCCGAAACGAAATCAAAGGACCAAGGTACTTGATATCGTCCAGAAGTGTAGCAAGCTGAAGTGGTCTGGCCACGTCTGTACTTGAACCGACGAGCGTTGGAGCAGACGGTTCTCGAATGGAGACCGCGTCTCGGGAAACGTGGTGTGGGACGCCCCCCTGCCAGGGGGACTGATGACCTGAGGAAGGTCGCTGGTGGTGGCTGGATGAGGAAAGCGGGTGATCGTGCGCTTTGGCGTGCCCTTGGGGAGGCACACGTCCAGCAGTGGAGTGCAATAGGCGGATTGATTGATACCTGTTTGTATTTTATCCGTTTTAGAAAATAAAAGTGCGCTCAAAAGTCTAGATACGAGGATCAAAGGAATAGTTGACGTGCCGTAACGGCCCGACTACGTATGCCTGGTTTACAAGGAAGTCCACTGCCAATAGTTTTCCATTTATTTAGATTTTTGGAAAAATAGATTCCCGTTGACCACCTCAGGTGACCACAGTGTGTCGAACTTTAAACGCGACCCGTGGCCAAACCATTCCAATGGGTGACAATTTCAAAATAACTGGAAGGAGTACACGGTAGATCCGTCCTTCCAGGATGATTTAACCCGACGAGATAACAAACGCAAAGAAGGAATTACGAACGCAATCTAAGACATAAGACGATGCATGCAGCAAAGTTGCCAAATTAAAAACAAGGAAACAAAGGATCGGTGGGGACGTATATGACCTGTTGATGATGATGGAACAAAGGATTGGGACGGCCCAACAAATGGTTTTAATGGCGACTTTAGTTTACAAGAACAAAGCGGTCAGTCACCTTAATACAGCTGGAAGTAGTAAGTGGTAGACTCGTCCTTCTAGGTTCATCGGCCATTTTAGCCTAAGAACGAACACGGACACGTATATAAGAACTCAGAACATAGCGGTATAAAAACAAACCGTAGTCAAACAAATTCACCAGGAAATGGCCAGTCACCTTCTTATACAGCTGGAAGTAATAGGTGGTAGATTTATTCCTTCTAATGGGTTCGTTCGCCACTTTGGTTCAACATATCGGACACGTAAGAATTCATTCAACGCAAGGCGTGGTCGACACGAAATTACCGAGAAATGGTTAGTCACAGCTGGAAGTAGTAAGTGGTAGAGACCCGTCCCTCCAGATAGGTTCATTGGCGACTTTAGTTTAAGATATAAGAACAAATCGGTAGTCAAACGATCCATCAGGCGATGATCACCTTAATACAGCTGGAAGTAGGTGGTAGATTTATATCTACTAATGGGTTCGTCGGCCACTTTAGTCCAACATAAGAACAGAACACGTAAGAGCTCATTCAAAATTTAAACTCAAAATTTTAACACGATGTTATCACTAGTCACCTTAATACAGCTGGAAGTAGTAGGTGGTAGAGCCGTCCCTCCAGGTGGGCTCGTCGGCGACCTTGGCGCGGCACAGCGGGCACGTGTGGTCGCGGTCCAGCCACGCGGAGATGCACAGCTCGCAGAAGATGTGGCTGCAGCCGAGACGCACGGGCGTCGTGTAGTCGTCGTGGCAGATCGGGCACGAGTCGCCGGCTGACAGCAGCTGCTCGCCTGTTGGCTTCGTGCCCAGGTTCTAGAGAGGACAACGTTGATTCTAATTTCGCTTCAAAAATTAAAAATATGCAACCCTGTTTACTTGTGGAGAGAGCGTCGGTGATCTAGTGGCTAGGGCCGCTGCCTCCCGTCCGGGAGATGTGTTTTCGAATTCCGAATACATATGTACGTTTATTCGACGCTCTTACGGTGAAGGAAAACATCGTGATGAAACCTGCACACTCCTGCGAAGAAATTCAAAGGTTGTGTGTGAAGTCGACCAACCCGCTCAGGGCCAGCGTGGTCGAATAAGGCCTAATCGCCCTAATTCAGGGTAGGCTCGAGCCCCTCGGTGGAGACGTATATGAGCGGTTGATGATCCTTGTTTACACGTGAGGAGATTCAGATTGAAATCCAGTTCAAGATCGACAAAATATTTAGCTTAATTTAAAAGTATTAGATATTCGCTTCTATCAGTAAACTAGTAGTTTGTTTTGGCGAGTTCACTGCACCCTCTGTGGAGGGATAAGAACTCGCCGAAGAAACTCTTCAAAGTATCATCAGCGGCCCGTTACAGTCCACTGCTGGACTATGAGCCTCCTCCACTTAAGTGTTTGGTTTTGCCATAATCTCCACGCTTGGCAGGCGGGTTGGAGATCGCAGATTAAAAGGTTACTGTATCAGAGAGCGCTGCTGCCCGTTCCCTGTTCAATGTGTAGTCCCTAAGTCGCCTCTTACGACACCCACGGGAAGAGTAGGGGTTGGTGACAAATGTATTCTACTCTGCCGTCACCACACGGTGTATAAGTTCAAAGTATAAGTACTAAACTTGTTATCTATCTATCTATTAATATTATTTTTTTACTAGCCTACGCGATCCCACTCCTGGGCAAATGCCTTCCCCGATTTTTTCCACTGAGGTCCTGCGCATGTTCTGGCCAGTCTACGCAAAAGGCATGCAAGTCGTCACGCCATCTCTTTTTGGGTCTGCCCCGATGTCGGTTAATTAATTAATTGTTTACAAAATTTGTATTAAACCAAAACCGATAATACGCATGTTTATACGGATTTGAATAAAATGTGGTAGGTAAATAGAATCGTGGATAAACATATAGGTCCAGCGCACACCGAGCGCGGCGCGGCGAAGATACTGAGAAGTCAACAATTTAAATTAAACCCTAATCCCTAACTTATAAGGTTCGCGCGCGCCGGCGCTCGTGGCCGCTTCACTGCGCCGTGCGCCGCGAGCTCTTATTTATCTTTGCCTGGCGTTTTCAACCTTATAAGATAGGGATTAGGGTTTAATTTAAATTGTTGACTTCTCAGTATCTTCGCCGCGCCGCGCTCGGTGTGCGCCGGGCCATAGGCTACTTATTCCCACGGGTAAAACACCCAATATCTAAAAATTCACTCCATAGCAGTATCAATTTCTTTACTCACCACACTTTGAAGCAAAGTCCACGTGGCGCTCTTGAACAAGCTCAGCCTGACTAGCACCTCGATGATCTTGGCGATGACGTAGATGGAAGTGAGGAACATGCCGACCATCTTCTCCGAGTTGGTGTAGGACTGCAGCAGGAAGAACACCCAAGGCTGGATGGTCAGCAGGCAGCGGTACAGCTGGGATATCGCTTCGATAAACAAGTATACCTTGCCCTGGGAACAGGAAATACAATTTAGTTCAGCGTTATTATTGTACTAGCGATCCACCCGCGGCTACGCTCGCGTTATGTGTTTTCCCGGTAAAAAGTATCCTATGTGTTAATCCAGGGTACAAACTATCTCTATTCCAAAGGACAGAAACCAAAATGTTTGACCTCTGGGCTATTGAGCCCATAGGTATTGCTGCTTCATATTGATGAACATAAAAATTTTGTTATAATATTGACTGTTTTGAGTTGTCTGTAATAAGGATATCACATAAATGTCGGAATTTTAGTATCAAAGTTCTTAGTGACTTTCGTCAGAATGTATTTGACAACACTAGTTTTGGCGTTATCAATCGATGTGTCTTACAAAACATTATTTTTTTGCATTTATTTTGATACTCCCATATAGACGGCTAAATTCATTATATATTATTTCAAAATGTTTCGTGATTTTAATTTTTATTGCTGTGGCTGTTCAAGGCTAAGCCCATTTTGGTTGCTCCCCTTTCATCCAAATCCGTCCAGTAGTTTAGGCGTGAAAGCGGAACAAACATCCAAACAACTAAACATCCAAATATATTTTCACATTTATAATAATAGTGTGATGTGATTCGGCTGCATTCAATCTATTGTCTTAGATTTGAGGTTTTAGAGGTATAGCTAAATCAATCAATCAGAAACTTTTACATCTGATGCTTTGAGTACAAATACTCTGATGTTCTTAATCTGCTCCAAAAATGTGCAATCGACGCGTCTAATTCTAAAATTCAAATTATATGTTCGACAGCTCTAAAAATAATTTGGATAAGATGTTTATCTTATGTCCGAAGGCCAAAGAGACAGCTGAACTAGAGCATAACTCTCTGAATTAGCCCTATTATTTCTCTTATTATTTATATCTCATCATCAGCTATACGTCACCACCGATGAGCTCGAGCCTACCCTGAATGGGGGGGATTTTCCGACAACCAATTTAAAAAAATAGTTCATATATTTTCGATAGATGGCGTTGACGATTCGTGGATCCGAAGAAATCCAGCGAGTCACCCAGGGCCATAAAAGGATTGGCGCCATCTATCGTCTTAATTAGAACTATTATTTTTTAAAGAGCTGCCAGAAAACCCCCCATTAGGGTGATCAGGTTATCTACCTCTCCAAAAAAAAAACAAGCAAAACAAAGTCCAAACTCACCCGCTTCTGAAACGGCAACAAGAAGGCCGGCATCATAGTGACGAGGATCTTCACGTTGACGGTGATGATCTTGACGATGAGGTCGGTCAGCACGACCAGCCACAGCAGCTCCCACACGCTGATGGGGCTGGTGTACCCGGGGAACATTATCACGTTGGGCAGCAGCCGCCCGTGCCCGCAGAAGAAATGGATTATCGTCACTAAGCACGACGTCAGAACTAACTCGCAGAACAACGCTACTATACTCCTGTTCATTTGCTTGCCGTGTTCTCTGCAAGGAATATGATTTCTATGTAATGATGATCTTATTTTGTGCTATTATTCTAGTCACTAGATTCTAGTGATATTGGAAGCAGTAGAAAAAATAAGGCGGTACTATATCCGGCATACACAACCCTATCCTACTTTCAGATTAAAAGCTAACACTGTTCTTGTAGCTCCATTTCTGGCTTCGAGAGAAGCGCATCAAGTAAAGAGAAAGATACTTCAAGAGATGTTACTTGATTTTGTAGAAAACCACAAGAAAACGCTCACTCTGCTCGACGAAGCCCAATTTCGTATGACGTGCGCCATTTTTCTTTCTGCTGTCTTACCCCTACTGCTATGTTATGCCTCGTGTGCCCGATGTCAAGCCCGATTCAGAGAAGACGTACTTCGATACAAGGAGAAGAAATAGGAGACTTACCTCCTCACTAAACTGTTGCAATGAGTGAACGTGCAGAACAATAGACAGAAGGCGAATATGGCTTCTCTGCTATCGTACATAAACTTTATGAACAGAATGAAGTAGAATGGCGCGTATTTTATCAATAGGTTGAGAGTTCCTCTCACGTCTACCACCTGAAATGAAAAAAACATTGTTTAAATATGGCAACATGTTCAGCTGGCGACCGACGACACGGCAAAGACGTGTATTTATATACTTTAAAATAGTTGTTTTGATAGAAACGGCAGCGGCGTTGTATATTCACTTAGCGTGCATATAACCAGAACCAAAAACCTTAATATTTTAATTATTGATTCATTCGCTGTAAAATTAATTATGTTCTTAAATACTAAAGTGATTAAATACTTTGTAAATCTCTGCCATGCCATGTATTGTTTATAATTACGTAACATTATGAATTTTGTATTAAAAAGGCTACAAATATAACTAGGTTTCGGTCACTAGGACATTTGGAGGGAATTCCTTAACTTGGACGGTAACTTCTTGAGGAATATTAAGATTTATTTTTGTGAATTTTTCAAAACATCGTACCTGTTGAGTCCCATCCTCACTATGACTATCATTGTCACCCTCATCGTGTATATTGTTGTTGTTCGCCGGATTTACCGACGCGTTAATCTCAGGATGCTGCTGCATCCCATCTGACAGGTTGGAGTCGTTTGAGGCACTATTGCTGACTCCGTGCGAGGTCTGCCTCTGCACCGGAGGGGCGACGCGGTCCGTCACTATATAGGTCTGCGCGTTGGGGCCTAGGTTCACGTGCGCTATCGAACTTTGCGGTCGTTGTATGCTGTCAGGCTGGTGGGTACCCGGTGGATTTCGCGGAAGCCAAGTCGGGAGGGACAGTCTGGCATTGTTGCCCTGTGGATAAGAAAAAGCTTTATCAGCTTATACCTATATAAATACGTCTCCCAACAGCTGGATGGGCTTGATGATTGATGCATGTGTCGCAAAATCGACGAATCGTGCGTAATCGGATTTGTAAGAAGCAGAAGGATCCATGGTTCTTGCCCCTAAGAATGTAGATAGTGAGCCGTAAGGAGCTTACTTGGAGTTTCAGACCTCGGCATAAGACGTTGTCAGGATTACAATCGCAAGGGAGAGAATTGTACCTGATGGGGCGGTCCTGGATTATGCAGAACGGGTCTACTGCATTCACGCCGGAGGGTGCGTCTGCTCTCTGAAAGGCATTTTGAGGAGTGTGCTCTGTTGATTTCCTTTACAGCAATCATGTTAAGATCATTGAGATAGGAGAGAACGTGCTTAGGCGTTTGAATCGCATGGTAGGATGCGGAAAGAGGATGGACTACGGTCGCCGGTACGCTAAAAGCCGCCAGCACATTGTATAGGAGCTGTAAACTTACTTAGATTGCGTAATCACTGGAGCGTGGGTTGGAGCGTCGAGCGTATCTACATAATATGAATACGTCATTGTATTCTCGGCCGGCGGAGTAAGTGCTTTGAGAGCTAACTTGCAGATGTCACAGATTTCAATTACTTATAGTGCGAAACAATAATTAAGTCTTTTATTTACGACAATTAAGCCTAATTTGTGAGTTGCCCGTCACTGAATATTAAGGATTGTACTCATCAAGTAAAATCCATGACTGAATATGTCAAATATAATAAATGTATGAATAAATCAAGTATACAATGCATGGTGTAAGCCTATCTTTACTATACTTGGGTTACTGTAGGATGAGCTCTGACAGATTAAAATTTTAAAAACTTTTTTATATTATTTCGTTTATTTATTAAGTAAAATACATACTAAATTAATGATAAAATAAGAGGTGAAGTTACTTTTTTTAATATATTAGCTATTATGGTTTTTAAACTGAATATTATTTAAAAAAGTTTTTTAAATGGCTTCACGTCTAGATTGGACGTATTTTGCCAATGACAACGTATACACTCAACATAGCACAAACGAGAAGAGAATGTTCGGTGAAAAATTTCGAAGGTTTAAACAAATAATATAAAAATAATAAACGATAAAGTATAGACACAAATATAAACATAAACATGTAAATAAAGAAATTATAATTTAATATCATGAAATTCAATATACTTAATTAATAAAAGAACAAAGGAAGAGTTTGAATAGGTGAGAAGAGAGTGAAAGTTGATAGGGCGAGGAATTTCAGAAGGAAGAACATCATATAAAGAGAAAGAAAATTTAGGACAACAGAAGAAAAAGTTGTTAACGTCGTATGAAAAATTTTGAAGCTGTCAGAACCCATCCTATAATAACCCAACTCACACATAAAAAACCTAACCTAATTATGGTAATTGGGTCAACTTATTCTTACTTTTCAAGAATTAGGTTGTGATGTTGTAAGCATGTCACAAACATACCATTCGAATAAGCAACTATCAAGAACCACCATCACTGCCTTATTATTTTTATATTTATCTAATTAAATGTACTCAAACACACTAGTGTGACCTTTATTATAAACACTCCAAGGTGCGTTGGAGTTTCTTTGTTCTAAGTAAAGGTTTAGCTTTTTCAATAGGATCAATCAGTTTCTTGAGAACATAATGTTTATGTCACTTAAATAAAAATACTTGGAAATATGTTATTCATCAATTTATTTAACTGTGTCAGTACTTATCGTTTTGAGGTTGATAAGTAGTCAAAGATGAGGGCGCTGTACAAAAATAATTGGAAACACTGTTGTTTTTGAAGCCCATCATTGCCACTTCCTATAGTTGATTACCAATCAATGCCAGTTTATCAAGTGTAGCCTGCCATTGGTAACAAACCTTTATGAATTAATATAAAACAATAGATTAGTAGGAGACTTCTAGATTCGTGAAGAATAAAATAAAATTGGTCGAGAAATTTTATTTGATTTGGCAGTGATTTATTAAAGTTTCAATATGTCTGTCTTTTTCTAAGACACTTTTTTGTATCTAAAATGTATAGTGCTACTGAGCTGTGACACCACTGGTCCAGTATTTGCCTCTCAGTATAATATTAAATTTCAATTTTAAAAATAATAATAATAAAAAAATTCAATCAATTTAAAAGATATAGCAAAAAATATTTTACTGTTCCATAGCAGAAAAGAAACTAACAAGTTTGGATTTATACAATAAAAAAATTCAAATACCCTATTCCATGATTATTATTAATATTATTCTAGTCTTTTGTCACACTGTGATATCTAATTTTATTATTGTGCATACCATTACATACATAGTTTTAAACCTCTTTGTAGTTATCAATCAGAGGCACCACATCAAGTATCACTCTCTTAGCTCAAAATAATGCTAGTGTTTATATTCATTCTGAATTCTTCTCTTACTCATTACTGCAGAAAATAAAATACACAATAATGAATCTTCATAAAAGAGCCATTGATATTATAAATAATCTATATCTAGTAATAATGAGATGTGATGACTAATCCTATAATAATTACACAACTTAGACAAATACTTTTTTCGATCTCTAGCGATTTTAATGATATCATTTAATGAACTAAAGTATATACCGTGAAATTTAATTTATCTTTATTTGAAATAGATAATGATGAAAATAAACGAATTCGAAAACCTTCGTGTCGTGTTATTGTGGCGCGCGAAATGACATAAAAAAGGCTGTTTACCATTCGAGCATGTTCAACGAGTGGCCTGATTTCCCTGAAGACGCTGTTGAGACGGTCTCCGAGCCCTAGGTTACTTCTGTTGGCTGGTCCAGGCCGAGAAACTGAGTCCAGTCTTTGCAACGTAATGTTTCGTGGTGTACCATCCGATGGTATCTCCTCATCGATATCCAGGGTCACCTGATTCGTCTGTGCCATTGTAATTAACTAAATAACTACTAAAAATAATCGAAATACAACATTTATATCCAAAAAACTCTCATTTCCCAAATATTATGAACAAAGCACGAAGGTCGCGGTTTGACATTTACTTGACGTATCGTAAGTGTTTTCGTTCAGAAATACAATTTAAAAAAGAAAAATGACATAAGAATATACAGTTATACAGCCATTTTCTTATCAAGCACTTTTCTTGTTTTCGTAAATATTGGTTTACTTTTATTTGTATTTGTTCCTTTGCTCTCTTGAGTAAGATAATGTAATATTTATAAAATTAACTCTGCTACCCCTTAAGGGATAAGAGCGTGACTGTAAAGTTGCCTGGAAGAAATTGCTATTTAGCATTAAGGCCGCCTAATTGTATTTTTATTATTGTTGTCAATTGTCGAGTGTTTTTTTTCTTTGTGTGGTACAAAGTAGGTATAAGTATTCTCGTCTATTCTACGTATTTGGTACGACAGACGAGACGACGCGAGACGCGACGTTACGTAGTAGTAATATATTTTGTTAACAGAATTAATATAGTACTAATGTACAAGACGGGAAGACTTAGAAGTTAAAATTTTAAACTTAGAAGATAAAATAAACTTACTGAAATAAAACAACAATTTGATCGATAGTTTAATATTTTAAATAATAGTCAATAGACCACAATGTTCTAGCCTTTGATACAATGAGCAATTATCACCTATCTTTTTCATAATACGCTGAACTCACATAGTAAACGCACATTTCAGTTTAACACGTTTTTCAGTCTTCGATAATTTTAGGCTTCTCGTCACTGCTACTCTACCAGTAACGGATTCCACCGAATGCGATCGTTGCTGTAAATACTATCTTATAACATCATAACTACTACTCACCATAAAACACACAGCTCGTACCGTTTTGTGCTTAAAATATTTTAAATTAAATACACCATGTATTGGACTTAATACAAAATAATGAACGGTTAAATTGCTTTTGGCACAGTTAGCCCTGTTAGCCCTTATGCTTCGGTGTCAGGTTTTAGAGCTAGAACCCCTTGTGCGTAGAGATCTTTGACGGCTTCCAGCAGGCGTTGTTCTGCGCGCGGGTCTCCTAGCGCCACGTCCACACTACCAGCGCACAGTAGCAGCGCGCGCAAGGCCGCTCGAGGCCAATCTGGCAACAAACCCCGTCTCACCGTCGCTGCTGCCGATGGAGCCCCTAATCTAGCACACTCCTCCTCCAAACGGTTACCATAATCTTCTATCAATTTATCTCCGACAGCTCGCCTCATTTCCGGAGTCAATGACGACAACAGTAGTAACGCGACATCATCCATCGGTCGTCCGAGTGACACCATTTGCCAGTCCAAAGCTATACATTCACTAAAACCTTCGTTCTCTCGAAACAGAAGGTTTCCGCTCCAGAAGTCTGCATGCGCCAAGGGTGCCGGTTCTGCAGGCCTCAATAGCGTGCCAAGTAGAGAAGGAGCACGCGCACTAAGAGCGGACACTGCTGCTGCTTCATCCACGCAATCTGCTCTTCCTCGCAAGAATGCCTCTAGTTGCGGAAGGCCTCGTCGGACGAGACGCAGGTATCCAGCTGCCGCTCGTTCACAAGGGAATAGAAAATCGAATCTCTGATCTAGAGGGCCTTCCCTTTCGCGGAGGGCAAGAGAAAGCGCGTGGAGCCGAGCGGCGGCGTGGAGGGCTGCCCGGGCGCGCTCCTCACTCAATCCCTCTGCAAAGTCAGCCGCTTCATAACCAGCAGATGTGATGTCTTCTAGGACTAATTCACTGTCACCCCCGATTTCATCTGGAATATAATAATAAAGAAGTATTAATCAATAAATCAGTTGAATATATAAGTAATTGTTCGTTGTTATAGTGCCTTAAGTATAGGTACTTAGATTGTTACTGTTATCTCATCTCAAATGCGAGTACCTACGTCCCCACCGAGGGGACATCTTTGCGTACAACTAAATATTTACTTACATAGCCAGGTACATATTTTTTTATATTAACTCTGGACAAAACAACAAAACGTATCTTACAGTTGTTGTTATTGAGTAGAGACCTTGGAGACGAAAATAATATTCCTCAGTCATTGACTCATATTCTAGATATCTAGACGCTGACGTCAGTATTTTATAAAACATTATAATATTGTCTTGTTAACGACCTGCATTTGTTTTTATGATCTTATGTTTTTCTATCAATAATTTAATAAAGACAGAGTAGGTGGACTCACCGGGCAATCTAGCCTTGATACATTTTGGCACAGGCAATCCCTGCCCAGGACCTAGGGCTTCCTCAGCCAAGCTGTTAAGCGCTGGGGCCAGCTCAGTATAGAAGAGAATCTCTCTCGTATCAAATTGAGCCTCAGCTACGAATAATCTCCCGAAGGGGTCTCTAGGCGGGAGTTTGACGACGAGCGGCAGAGACTTGCTCTCGCCATTTTCTTCGTAGCAGACCGTGACCGCCAAAACTCTGCTCAGTGCTCCAGCGACGCCAGCTCGGGATTCCACGTGCACCTGTGAACGAAGTTTACAGATAAATCTGGTGTGCTAGTTTAACCGAATTATTCCGTTTACAATCGAGTACCTACCTGTACTTCTTCTTGATCACAAAGTACCGGCGAAATTGAGTGATTAACAGACTTACGAGTAAGTGGAGTTAATTGAACAATTATAAGAAGTGTCTTGACAGTTTATTGTTTATTGTTCTTGTGGTGCAATAAACGTTTTATCTATCTATCTATCTATCTATTAAATTAACGCTGTTTTTGTTTTCTTGTCTTGGTTTACTCGTCTTTAATATTAACTTATTTTTTAGAGAATTAAGCAGGTCTTTATATATAGGTACTTACCGAATACCGAAGTTTATTAAAGCTTTAGAAATAGTTCGTGATTTATTACAGTAATGAAAAATGTACCTAACAATTTTTTTGTAACGTAGTTGGTAAATTACTTAAAATTTATAAAAATATGAATTATTTATAATGAAAAGGTATAAAAAAATAAGTGTCATAATTTCATTAGGTATATTACCTACTTATTAAGAAAATGGAAATTCTGATAAATTTCTTATTTTCTGTGGAAGCTCACCTCATGCGGCGAGACCACACCCTCGCCGGCTAGCAGCTCACGGGCCCACTCCTCGGTGAGTGCTGCATCCGCGTCGGGCTCCGCCAGGGGCTCGCACTCCGAGTCCTCGCTGCCACTGCTTGCGGCCTCCGACACCGCCACACTGTCCGCGCCCTCCGCCCCGGACTGCATCTTTCACCTACTCACTCAAAACACTCCAACTACTAAGAGCGAACACATTTTCTAAAACGCCTGCTGTAATAATAATAGTGTGTTTTGCGGAATTTATGTCTCCATCGGCTTGCGGAGGCGGACGGTTTGCGACGACGACGGGCGACGGGCTCGAGTCGCGCGCATGCGTGCTCGATCCCTCAATTATTCACCGGGAGCGGGACTCCCGTCTCCCCAACGTCTCCCGCCCGAGCCTGTGTTGCTTTAATGAGGTCTATGTTTGCGCTGATTACGTGCTACTATTAAGGTATCTAGATACTTACCTATGTGCTTGCTTGGCTTGTATATACACTATACCTAATCATACTACGCTAGGTAAGTTGCGCATCATGTTTACAAGTTCAAAACTACCTGCATGCAATTTGCAACCTGCATGCAAGTTTACGTTTCCATTACTCAAGCTGCATGCAACTTGCAACTTGCATGCAAGCTACTTGCATAATGGAAACGCGGCTTAAGGTTATCAAAGTTCATCTATCTATTGAATAAAATGAAACAATAGTGTGTAAAAGGCACAAAACACCTACCTAGGGAAAAGGAGGGAAAAAAATCACGGTGGTCAAAGCATGTGGGACTGGCAGCACAAGGATTTGATTCGGCTGAAGAACTAGTTTCCGGGCCAGGAACATTAAAAAAAAAAATTGCCAATCAAAACAAATGTTAATGTCAATCAGTCAATCTGTTATCTGTTTCTGCGATCGGTTCCCTTTCTAGGTTCCCTTCCGTAGGAATTTATTAATTTTAAGATATTTGCTTGAATTAATTATTGTTATAGTTTACAATGGGGAAGGAAAAGGCTAAAAAACGAAAACGATCTAAAACCTCCGAAGATAGTTCAAGTTCCAGCTGTTCCGACTCTTCGCTAGAAAAAAAGAAACTTCGCAAGTTAAAGAAAAAATTGAAAAAAGAAAAGAAAAAGACTGAAAAAGTGCTTAAAAAGAAGATGAAAGAGAAGAAGAGGAAGTCTAGAGACAAGCGGAGGAGTAAGAGTGATAGTTGTAGTCGAGACGAGACTGGGAAAACGGACGATGCGGCAGCAGCAGACATACCTATTGGTTCGTCTTTTATATAGTATTTTTTATGCCTGATTCTACTCTATAACTCCACCTACCTGATCTTAATTTACTTACTTGACTCGTTTCAATGTATTACATAAACATTACCTAATTATGAAGCTAATCTAATTATTAAGTAGCTATTGATGTTAAAATTTAGTTATTTTTTAGCTTTGTTGTTTGCTGTATGCATAGGTATATATGAATTTATTTTAGGAGTAGAGAGAGATACAGATATTTTTGACCAGTTCCAATGAAATTATATTATTATATCTTATTGAGTATGGGCCCTGTAGTGACTTGAATTATTTTTCATTCACTACCTGTCTTAATTATGCTGTTATTCTTTTGTTAATTGAATGTGACTCGCCTTTTTATACAGTTAAATAAATAAATTAAGAAGAGCAATTATAAATCAATCACTTTTTCTCCTAGAATTAATGGAGAGATCCAAAGCAATGGCCCCTATGACCAAAGAGGAATGGGAGAAGAGGCAAAGTGTAGTACGAAGAGTGCTGGATGAGGAGTCTGGAAGATACAGGTTATTCTATCATTCTGTATATTATTTCATACAGTTATTAACTCTATTCTTTAATACATATTCCACTGAACTGATAAGAACTTGCATAGTTTACAAACTTAGGCACTAGAAAAAACAGCATGTGGTCTGTATTAAAATTTATTTTTAATTGCTGTTTCCTTTTTCATTTTAGAATATTAAAAGTGTACAAATCTAATTTCCCTTTTTCCCACATTACTGTGCCTCAGTTGTGTGTTTGTTCCAGGTTGATAAAGGGAGACGGCGAGGTTATTGAGGAAATAGTATCTCGTGACCGACATATGCAGATAAATAGACAAGCAACTGCAGCTGATGGAGCCTTCTTCCAGGCAAATACTGTTGAGAACAAGCATTTATGATTGCATGAATTCATGTAAACAATAGCTTGAATTCGAGATATTGGGCATTATTAAAAAGAGTCCTAATTAAGTCGGCTTTCAACACAGCCCTATGGATAGACTAACAGATTATAATATGCTTCAAATTATTCGCCTACCTCAAGATATGCCTGAAAGCAGTTTACTTAAAAATTATATTATTAGAAACTTATTAGGATTAAACTAGGAGAAGGTGTGAGGTCAACCAAAAAGTTCATTATGTTAGGTATACTTTTACCAAACATATGATTATTCATGCATTTATTTAAATATTCTTCCTTAATAAATATTATATTTAAGAGAATGATATACATAATGTAATCCAAGGTGTAATATTTATAAAATTCAATTCAACTATTTTTAAATTTAGCTACTCATACAGCATGTTCAAAGACAAGTACCTTAATATTATCTAATTAAGCTTATTCACTCTTTTATTTCAATAAAGATTGGAAATTATATGAGTCTTTTATTCCTGGTTCTTAGGTGATAAAAGCATAATAATTATAATATATTGCGAGTTACATTTGTAAATAAATCTGTAATGATATTGCTCACTTCTCCTTTGTTTAATATTTCAAATATATAGCAGCAGCCTGTCGCAGCCATAGTTAGTACCTTGGTTGGTTTTGTTGCCTCATCTAGCTCGGGATTGCAGGATATGATGCCGCCCAAGCGCCCAACATTTGGGTGATGAGCTTGTGTTGACCTAGTCTGGATGTATGTATGTATATCACTACCAACAGGATAATAGTGAATATGCATAAAAAATATATTAGTTTTTTTCATAGTTCATCTGAAAGTTTACAAAAATAGAATACTGACAGTCAAAACAGAATAGAAATTGATCAAAAAACAAACTAGATACAACATTATTAAACAAATATATCTGCCCCTCTTACGAAAACTTTTCTATGGCGGACGTATGGCCCGCGTTACCAATGACGTCACAGGTCACGTCGGACCTCGCTGTCTAACCATCAATTTTGAAGCCTTATAACTTTGTTTCTGAGCACGATATTTGATAAATTATTTTTTAATTAGTTTATCTGAAACTTGAAATACTTTGATTAATGAATGTGCATATTCCCTATACACGCTGTGCCTAGATTGTAATCAGATGGCCAAACCAAATAAAAAATAAAGCAGCAGCAGTTCATAAAAATACAGAATTATTTTTTAACAAATTCATTTATTGATCTAGCTATGTAACTGTCTATAGTTCGTCTTTGGCGGGCGCTTCAGTGGTGGAATCTTCTGTGGCCTCCAGTTGTTCATTCACCAGCGCGATGAGGCTCTCTAGCGGCTTGCCGCCGTGCTCCACCAACACTATCTGCTTCTGCTTGTAGAGAATTAGAGTCGGAAGGCCGTTTATCTGAAAATTAAAATTATATATATATAACGTGCCCCGTTATTAGTGTCAAATATTTTTAGGGCTAAAAGAAGTCCTGATCTTCACTTCATAAAAAAATGAGGTCAATTTACACGTTAGTTTTCAAGTAATTAAGCCAAACAACTTGGTTACCTAATCATAAAAAACATTACCCTCAACCAGCTGACCACTACTACATTTGAAACGAATAGCAAGCACACTAGAAATTCATTCATGCACGCACACACGCGTTTCATAATTTCATTCGTTTGATGCGTGTAAACACGTACACGTCTGCACGTACACTCACATTACTCTAGATATTTATCTAGAGGGTGATCTCTTTTTGTCATATTTAATGATGATTTTTTTTGTTAGAAATAAAAACTTTTGAACTAACGTGTAGATTTTCGAAATATTTTTTTTACGCGACTATTATGACTACTACTTTCAGCCCCGAAAATATTTGACACTAATTACGGGGCACCTTATATAGGCTCCATAGCCTAGTTGGTAGTACGCCTGCCTTCCAAGCACAGGGCCGCGGGTTCGAATCCCGCACAGGGCAAACATTTGTGTGATGAGCACTTGTGTTTTATATAGGTATGAATTTATCTATTTATGTAGTGTATATCAGCTGTCTGATACTCATAGAGTACAAGCTCAGTGGGAATGACCCCACATATATATAATTTATATATATTTTGTCCTTTCATGAGAGCCAGGTGTTTTATTTCCTTTGTTCGCATAAGGACAGATTCTCATAAAGACAAAGTACAGTTAAAAATAAATTTATTGAAACAAAATCATTTCAGTTTTGTGTGATGTTAGCATGTAATGAGCACAAAACAATATTCACTTGAGGAAAAACAAGACTGCAGGTTAGTCTAGTAGCAAACAGCCAGCTAGCACTAGACCAACCTGCCTAGTGCTAGGCAGACATACAGACATAACAAGCCTGGATAGATTATAGCCAAATGGCCTATTTTTTTCTTTTTTATATTGTATGGGTTTGCTCTTGACCCCGATCCAGCCCGAGAGCAGGGATGGGATCTACGCTGTAGCGAGCTTACCCAGAAGGAGCCTATTCACTCTGGCTTTAAAGAGAGTCGGATTATATGTGCTCGGAAATACAGACGCTGCCGGCAGGAGATTCCACTCCTTTGCGGTACGCATTATAAAAGATGTTGAGAAGCGTTTGGTGCGCAAGCGAGGAATAGTCACCAAGAGAGGATGGTAACCTGCCGTGCGTCTAAACGTCGCGTCCGATGGAAGAAGGGGGAAGGCGGAATGAGTTCATGCAACTCTTGAGCACACTCCCCGAAGTACATCCTGTAAAAAAACTGATAAGCAGGCAACCTTGCGACGATGAAGCCAAGCTGTGAAGCTTAACTTCCACCAGTTTTTTGTCGCCTATGATTCTCTTGGCTCTGCGTTCCACCGAGTCCAGTACAGCAAGTTGGTATTTGGCCGAGCCGTCCCAAAGGTGACAGCAATACTCCATGCAAGATCGGACTTGGGCTTTGTTAAGAGTTAGAAGCTGTCCAGGCGTGAAGTATCGCCTCACCTTATTCAGGATGCCAAGCTTCCTAGCTGCAGTTTGAGCCTTGGACTCGATGGTTGCGCGCAAGTTGAGGTCGTTTGTCAACTCCATGCCAAGGATCTCGAGCTTATCAGTGAGAGGAACATATGTACCCCGAAAAGTAGGAGTCATGGTGAAATGACTCCGTTTTGCGGTGAACAAACATGCGTCTTGGAGGCATTAAAGCTGACGAGATTATTGTCACCCTTGGCCTTGACTTGGCTTAGTGACCACTTGCGATAGTAGTCGGAATTGAAGCCTGTTACTCACGATACTGCACCGGCCCGTGCGATATTCATACCATACCAATCCAATTAGCCAATATATTAATTGCTCCATATCAATTTCTATGTAGAAACTAGAAACACGAAAATTGTATATAATAACAGATTTTTGACTGACCTTTATCACTTAAATTTTAAACATAATATAAATATGTACTTAAGCATGCATACACGTAAAACCATACGTAACAGAATTGGCGATAAGAGAGAAATTACGTATAACTACTTTCCCGTTAATACCGTAGTAAAATGCGTTTATTAGCCATACTAGATAAGGAACTATTACCTTTTCCATTTCGCAAATAGGCTTTGATCTGACGCAGTCTACGTCGGCTATTAACACCCTGGTTTCGTTCTGGAACTTTTCGCCGAGTTTTATCCACAGGGGGTTCAGTTGCATACAATGGGCGCACCTGAAATAAATGTAGCGCGTAATTTAATCACATGTTTTAAAACAAAGTAAGGAAGGCGATAACATGTTTTTTAATGGCTCTTAATCTCAACTAGCATAAAACTACTTTAGGAATTAGCTTAAAAAAAATTCTAACTAGCCTATATATAAGGATAGTTTGTATTTTTGGTTACTTGCACTGCGCATCCTGTGGTAATTTGACAAAATCTGATTGATTAATATAATATGGGGTCATAAAGCTAAATTGTGCACTATTTTCATAATTATTTACTACTTTTCTATAAAGTAATATATAATGCAAGATTTAATGTTACAAGCGGGACTGTGTATGCAATGAGGGATTTCCTGCCAGCTCTTTAAAAAATAAAAATAATACTTCTAATTAAGACGATAGATGGCGCCAGGTGTACTTCGTGGATTCTTTTTTTTAAATTCTTTTATGGCCCTGGGTAATTCGCCGGATTTCTTCGGATTCACGGGTCGTCAACGCCATCTACCGAAGTTTTATGAACTATTTTTTTTTTATTGACTGTCGGAAAATCCCCCATTCTCTTTCACGAGTCAGCATGATACTGGAAGGGTTTTTGATCATAGAAAATCGCAAAAGAGGCAATTCTAACCAAGGCGCAAAATAGTTGATGAAGACGATATCTTTCTCCAAGAAAGTTTCGAACGTCTCTTCGGTGACCCTGGCCACAGGCAGCACCTTCTTCTTCTTCATGAACTTTTCTGGATCGTGGTTCTCTGACAGCAACATCTTCTCCACATACTCCTTAAGATCGACGAGGGTACTCGCGTCTGATACACCCATCTATGAACATTAAGAAGGCAATTTTACATTGTGTGCTGTGATATTATTAAGTTAAAGATAGGTAGAATGGCTGTCTCAAGATAAAATAATGTACTGTAGCACCATCTGTGATGGACTTAATGTACCATTGTGTTTTTTTTTTTGAGAAAAGGGATCTGTTCTTAATTGCTAAAATAATACAATATTTCCCTGACATGTGAAAGTATTAGAACACTTACGATTCTTCCATTGACAATCCACAACAGGTATGGGTATTGCTTTATGTCAAACATCTTGCAGGTCATTGTATTGTCCATGCAATTCACTTTACCAACTTGGATGTATTCATTATGGGCGTATTGTACAGCAAGCTCCGCCCAGGTGGGGGCTAGTTGCTGTAAAATTGAATAGGGAACATGCATAAAAAAATATTAGATATTTTCATAGTTCATCTGAAAGTATACAAAAATAGAATACTGACAGTCAAAACAGAATCGAAATTGATCGAAAAACAAAAGAAATACATCTGTCCCTCTCTACGAAAACAAAATTTTAAACACATAAATGTCGTCACATGTATCGTCGGACCTCTCTGTCTAACCATCAACTTTATCCTTATAACTTTGTTTCTGATCAAGATATTTGGAAAAATATTTTTTGTGTGTTTATCTGGAACTTGAAATATTTCGATTAATGAATTTAAAAAAATTGTGCATGTTCCTATTATTTACAAAAGTTTTTCTAAGCACAGCCCTTGATGAGTTCTAGTGTAAGTAAATAGCAATATAGGTATTTACTTTATCTAACTTTTTCGGCTTTTTCAGCATCAGTTTTTTGTTATCCAAATTATGTTTGTGTAATTCAGTGATATAATAATAGTAGAAGAAGTGATAAGGGTTTTCCCTGCGAGGTAGAATTATGAAATTTTCAGCATGAATAGAATGCCCTAAAACGATAATTTTCTGATGTGGAGGGAAGTCAGATTCGAACCGGGGGCGGCGGGGGTGGGGGGTGAAGGGGGTCGAAAGAGGCTTCTCGAACATTATTTTTTTGCTGATCAGTAAATGATACTAGAGCATGTGAGATATCGTTTTCGCATAAAACGGACACTAGAAATTCATTTCTGCCACATAAAAAGTATATACAAAAAATCTTTTTTTATACAAAAAGTAAAAAAAAAATTAAAAAATCCTTATATTTTAAATTTACATTGTCATATCTTTCTAAAATCATGATTAATAGAAACTAAAAAAACACTATATGAAAGGACATTTAATCTTGTTTACAAAAATATATACTTCTTTGACACTTGTTTTGCAACTACTACAAGAAATAAATCAAGACTTAAACCATCACAACTCTGCAGTTTCTGCTTTGCGGATTTCTTGTGCATGCGGAGTGCGGTGGTGGCTTTTAGTAAATGAGTAGGTTGTTATAGAAGTTTAAAAAAATGTTTTATGTTTCTATATTTTTTTAATTTCTCAAAAGACGTTAATTCACTTGTGAAAGTATTCAAAGACATTGGAAACCCTTTTTATAGAATTGACTACATTCTAAAGACCTGCTAGGTATATACCAAAGATATCATGAACACTAAAGTGGCTGATTGTGTTTGGAATATTGAGATCATTGGTGGAGAACAAATTCCAAGAGTTTGTTAAGCAGATGCTAGAACAATGCACGATACCTGTAACAAATCCAATTCCAAAAAACAATTTACCTCTGTTTAGCAGACCACCTGTCAAGAATAAGTCCAAACTGAAAGGTCACGTTTCGGCCCTCAAAAGCGATTGTTCCCTATTTTCACGGCTATACATCTCATGCCAAGTCCGTGATAGATACTTAGATAACTTTTTCTCGCACGAGAATCATGCGGCACCACCATCATTGTCAAATGGAGGTAGAATGCGAACTGAAAACAAAGCTGGGAACAGAATCATTTGCAAAGAAGACTTCGCCCACAGTTGACGTGAGTATTTTTGATGGAGCTGCTGTGGTACAAATGTTACATCCTGGTACAGTTAAGACATTCCAAGAGTATACAGATCAAGTTTTTATACCATACATATCTGCTCACTTAGAAAAAACAGTCGCATTGACGTTATACTGGATACCTACCGCCCTGACAGCTTAAAAGCTAAAAAAAGGAGGATGGGGTACAAGGAAAAAAGTATCGGACGGTCCATCACGGACTTGGCATGAGATGTATAGCCGTGAAAAAGGGAACAATCGCATTTGTGGGCCGAAACGTGACCTTTCAGTTTGTACTTATTCTTGACAGGTGGTCTGCTAAACAGAGGTAAATTGTGTTTTGGAATTGGATTTGTTACAGGTATCGTGCATTGTTCTAGCCTCTGCTTAACAAACTCTTGGATTTTTTTCTCCACCAATGATTTCAATATTCCAAACACAATCAACCACTTTAGTGTCCATGATATCTTTGGTATATGCCTAGCAGGTCTTGACTACGTTCTATAAAAAGGGATTCCAATGTCTTTGAATACTTTCACAAGTGAATTAACGTCTTTTGAGAAAAAAAAAAAAATAGAAACATAAAACATTTTTTTTTAAACTTCTATAACAACCTACTCATTTACTAAAAGCCACCACCGCACTCCGCACGCACAAGAAATCCGCAAAGCAGAAACTGCAGAGTTGTGATGGTTTAAGTCTTGATTTATTTCTTGTAGTAGTTGCAAAACAAGTGTCAAAGAAGTATATATTTTAGTAAACAAGATTAAATGTCCTTTCATAGTGTTTTTTTAGTTTCTATTAATCATGATTTTAGAAAGATATGACAATGTTAATTTAAAATATAAGGATTTTTTTCAATTTTTTCTTTACTTTTTGTTTAAAAAAGAAGATTTTTTGTATAAAAATATACTTTTTATGTGGCAGAAATGAATTTCTAGTGTCCGTTTTATGCGAAAACGATATCTCACATGCTCTAGTATCATTTACTGATCAGCAAAAAAATAATGTTCGAGAAGCCTCTTTCGACCCCCTTCACCCCCCACCCCCGCCGCCCCGGTTCGAATCTGACTTCCCTCCACATCAGAAAATTATCGTTTTAGGGCATTCTATTCATGCTGAAAATTTCATAATTCTACCTCGCTGGGAACAATTCCTATCCTCTTTGTATGGGATGTATCTTCTACTATAATAAATAGTAATTGTAAAAGAAAGATACATATTGTAGCGTTGTGTTACGCTTCGGTGTTCGAAACTTTTTACGTGTTTTTTCTCAGTATTTTTTCTTTTTCTAATTTATAATTTTGAATTCGATTTTGAAAGGCTTTTGGTTGGTTTTGTTGTTTTTTTTTGGCTTTCAATTTCTTGACTCGTTATTGAGCTGTCGTGTATGTGCTGCACTTTTTTTTTAATTTTGTGCAATTTCAATTTTTAATTTTGAAGCTCTAGTTTAGAAAGTCAAAAGCTTGTTAAAGCCGTTTCTTGAAGCATTGTTTGTGTGGGAGCAGAGCAGAGCCATCCTATTACTGATAGCCTTGTGGACAGGGCATCAGGTTCGAACGCGAACCCTCGTGAGCGAACGGACCTAGCCGAGTCGTCGGAGTCTGGCGCACTGGACCTGAGGTCGCTTCTGTGGTCGCACGAGTGACTGATCCCGGCTGCAGACCCGCCGCTACATTGGTAACCTGGGCTTTGGTGCCTTGGGGATTGCAGCAGTTGCACGTGCGGACTTTCAAGACCTACGGCTGGAAGTTTGGTTATAGTTATAAGTGTACCTGTTTTACATTTTTTTAAAAACGAACATTTTAATCTCAGTTAGGAACATCTTGTGAACCATCCCTTAAACTGGTGCGTTGCAGGTTTGGTTTGTTATTTCCTAAATTCAAACCGGCTCTCCACGCCACCGTCAACCATTCCTGGCAGAAGACTTTTGGTACTAAATGTTTGACTCCTTACTTAGTCTATAGTTTTGTTGCGCAACGATTCCCTAGACAGGTAGGGCACTATTTACTTCTCTATCTCTGAACTTACACTTGTTGAACTTACACTAATTTTGGGGAACTCTTAGTCTTCAATTCTAAATTATTTTTGTCATATTAATCATCTTCTGTTCCATGTTTCCGTTCTTTGTTTTCTATTTTTTGTTTGTGTTCTATTTTGGTAAGTATCTTATCAAATCTTGGCCTTTTTACCCTTTTTTATAAGTCTAAATTATATACGTGTAAAGTAGTACTTTTTGGCTTTTTATTTTTAACACTACAATATTTTATGAATATTTGTTTATAAAGAAAGTATTTGTCATAGTATGTACAAATGTTATACAAAAATATTTTACCTGTGAAGCCTTACACCAGGGTGCATAGAACATGATGAAATGCTGGCCCTTAGAGATAAACTTCTCTATGTTCTGATCCGTGAGGTAAGCCATGCCACTGAAGATCTTCACTTCTGCAGTATCAGCGTCTGAATCAGCCCCCTGTTTAATATATTTGAAAAAGAAAAAGAAACTTAATCAAACAGAAGGATAAATAGGATAATACACTCAAATTATATAGCAAACTGTTGTTCATAGAATACTTTAAATCCGAGATTTTTAAATTAGTTGTAAAAGCAAACTACAAACCATTCAATTATTTTAGTATTAGCGGTCCACCCGCGGCAACGCTCACGTTGTGTAAGATTTTCCCGTGGAAATAAGACTTTTTCCCATAACAAGTATCCTATGTGTTAATTCAGGGTACAAACTATCTCTATTCCAAATTTCATCCTAATCCGTTCAGTAGTTTTTGCATGAATGAGTAACAAACATCCACACATACAAACTTTCGCATTTATAATATTAGTAAGGATGTTTGAATGCATTCTTTGACATGCTCTGACCATTTGAACTTGATCATTTTTAAATCTATATTGTATGTAATCTTCATTTAATAGTAGTATTTGAATAAATTATTTGTTATTTTCATAAAAAAATTGCATGCCAGTTTTTGGTAGAATATTGAATAAAGTTTTTAATGTCTGTTATCACCAAAGTTTTATGTACCAACATTCAGCAATAAATAAATTGATTTGATTAATTTGTGTAAAGCATACAAGTGTCTAGCCCCTCGGTGGGGATGTATATGAGCTGTTGATGATACAGGTGTAATAGATGGTTCCTGAGATCTGAAGGACACCTTTACATAATTATGTCTTATTCTTACCTCAGTTTTAATAGTGAAGACTTCACTTAAGAAAAGCGTCAAAGAAGGTAGATCTCTTGTGCCCTTGTACTCCACAGGGAAAAAAGAATTTCTGTGGTAGTAGAGAAGTGTTGGATACCCTAAAATATGAGATTTATTTCAAAACTTTACGAAAATTCAATTTTATTTTTTTACCACGCCAAACAAATTTTAATTCACCTGTGATATCATTTTCATTGCAAAGTTTAGCATGGAGTGTGCAATCCACTTGAGCTATAGCAAACTTGGAATCCTTTGTATTTACCAATTCAGCCAGCTCCAGCCAGATCGGGTGGAACTCTGTGCAATGATGGCACCTGCACCATAAAAAATCTATAAGATACCTACTTTACAGATCACTGGGATAGGTGGCTAGGAATATTTTTAGCTGTATTTTATACATACTCACCAAGGCGCATAAAACATAACAAAATTGCCATCCATTTCTTCGATTTGTTGTTTGAAATTTTCTGTCGTATATTCATATACAGCACTTTCTTCAGGGGCAACAAAATTGGGTAAAAATAATAAAAATACCGCAAAGAACGGCGTAAATTTATATTGCCTCATATTTTCTTCTTGACTAGTATAATTGCACCAACAAAAATAGTATCAGGAATTTTCATATATTTTTATTTATTACACAATTTCTCACATAATACTACAATTTATGAGAAATAAATAAATAAAATCAATTTCTACATTCACACCTGACCGTGTTCGATTCGACGAAAGAACGAATGAATTTTTTTTTTTTCTTCTTCTTCTTATAGCAACCGTCTACCCATTTTTGGGGACATTTTGCCAGCGTCGGGTAATATAATTTATTAACAATATATACATGAGTAATGTAAATAAGATAGTGTATATTTACAGACGAATATTATGGTGTTTTAAATATGTACAAAGACTTTTAATGTACAATTTATTAGAAAGGGACAATATGCAAGAAGTATTTACAGGTAATGGAGCTTTCAATGAAATTAGAATATCATACAATGAGACTGGCTGATATTTTGAACATGTGAAGAGAATGTGGTCAATGTCACCTAAACCACATTCACAAGCTGAATTATCAAGAATGGAAAGTGAGCCGGACAGCAACAATGGCCTAACCGGAGACGAGAAATGATAGATGAAGTACATTTGTCCAAAATCACTTTACTAAACCACGGCCGTGAAGGAATATTAGGCTGAAGATTTTTGAAATGTTTGCCTTTGGAGGGATTTGACCACAAATCCCTCCAACTTTGGAGAAGAACAGAGCGAGAAGAAGTGAGTAAATCATGGGTGTATATAGAATTTTTATCAAGTTTGCCCTGTGAGGCTGCTAGCTTGGCCAACCCATCAACCACTTCGTTACCTTCAATTCCCGAATGACCGGGAATCCAAGCCAACGAAACCTTAAGAGATTGGTTGGAACAAACCAACAGCCTATTTTTAATTTCAAGTAATAGAGGAGAAAACGAATTTTTATTAAAAGGGTTCGATAAAAGCGAGTTCAGACAACTTAATGAGTCAGTAAAAATTAACGATTCCTTAAATTCCTTACAAATTATAAAATTTATACACTCTAATATAGCCAAAGCTTCTGCAGTATAATTTGATACAATGTTATCATATTTAAACAGTTTAAAAAACCCTGTATTTTTATGCAAGAACGCAGCACCAACACCTTCACCCCCAGAAGATAAAGGTGTTTTTGATGCATCCGTGTAGAAAATTTCAGAATTCGGATAATTTGAATTAATAAAATCCAACACTAACGAATTTGCTACGACTGATTCCTTTTGCACACCAATAGACAGATAAATTTTAGGAGTGTAAATTACTGTTTCATATGGCCAGTAAAACAATGGATGACAAGGAAAAGTTTTTAAACATGGTCTATAGTCTAATAGTTTTGTGTAACTGTTATAAATATGGGGGACAGTTTTACGAGCCCAGTAACTATTGTTGGAATCGATTAAAGATCTAAGTTGTTCAATTTTACATAAAACAGGATGATTTATAATTTGACTAGTTTTAAAAATGTAGTTGTCTGACAAGAATTGTCTTCTCAACTCCAGAGGAGGATCACAACATTCAACCTGAAGAGCGTTGATTGGGGTTGATTTCATAGCGCCCACCACTATACGAAGACTTTTCGATTGAATCAGGTCCAACTTACGAAGGACCCCTTTACTAGCGGGAGGTAACAAAAATGAGCCATAATCCAAAATACTTCTAATTAAAGCGTTATACACGAGTCTTTGAGATGATGGATGAGCACCCCACCAGACACCCGACAAGGCCCTCAATACAGAAATACTTTTTTCACACTTATGAACAATATGGTTCACATGAGCTACTCCATTTAATTTTGAGTCGAATTTTTTACCCAAAAACATAACTTCGGGAACTTTAGGAATAACTACTTGATTTATTGAAATATTAACATCAGGAACTACCCTCTTACGAGAAAAAATAAAAAAAGAACATTTAGTGGGGGATAAAGCCAAATTATGATTAGCCATCCACAGCTGTATACTTTCCAGGTCAGATTGCAAGGCAATTGTTGCTTGATCAATAGACTTGTGACAGGCATAAACAAGAAGATCATCTGCATATTGTAGGATATTACAACCAGCAATTGCATTATCTAAATCCCTAGTATATACATCATACAAAAGAGGACTAAGGACAGATCCCTGAGGAACACCTTTCCAAACTGTCCTGCGAGAATCACTTACACCTGCAAGACGAATTGATATGGACCTACCAGTAAATAAATTAAATATTAAATTTACAAATTTGAGTGGAAAATTTATGTCTAACAACTTTTGTTTTAAAATTATTAAATCGACATTGTCGTATGCAGAACTTACATCCAAGAAGGCAGCCGTCACCACTTCATTTTTGGAAAAAGCAACAAGAACGTCAGTTGTCAAAAGAGAATGGTTGTCTGTTACGCTTTTGCCCTTTCTAAACCCGTATTGGGACACAGAAAGTAATTTATTGTGCTCCAAATGCCACTCCAATCTATTTTTAATCAAATGTTCTGTTAACTTACACAGAGTGGATGCCAATGCAACTGGTCTATAAGAGGAAGCTAATAAAGGATCCTTATTAGGTTTTAACAATGGAACGATAAGGTGATGTTTCCAAGCGGGAGGTATATTACCTGTCGCTACTATAACGTTTATAATATTGAGATAAACTGACTTGGTAGATTCATTTGAGTTAGCTATAAAAGAGTATGGAATGCCATCATCGCCTGGCGTTGAATCTGACACCCGTTTTAAGACAAATAGTAATTCCTGCATGGTGAAAGGTTCGTTTAGATAGCCAGAATTTATAGAAGAATATGTAAATGGAATTTGATCTGAAGAAGGAACAAAATCGACTGCAAGAGAACTGAAGAACGAAGGAACCCAATCAAGTGATAAAGCAGAAACAGAGGAAGCCCTCAATGAAGTTCTAAACCGCCGGACACTATTCCATATCAAAGATAATCAAGTGTTCGGCGAAATAGACTCGCAAAAAGACTTCCACCGCTTCGCAAACGACTTCTTCCGCTTTTTCTTTCGTAAAAGTCGCTTAGCAGCTGCTTCCTGATTTTTGAAGTTATTAAAAGTAGCTAAATCAACAAAATCATGAACAAGTAGTTTCGCGTCATTTCTTTTTTTTACAAGTTCTGTGCATTCCTTGTCCCACCAAGGAGGAGATGGAATTTTATTTCTGGCAACATTTTTAATTGGAAAGGATTCTTCAGCTGATAATAGGATATTTGAGGTTAAGTTATTGTAACTATCAACAATATTATCTTCGGAGACTTGAAAATGAGACATTTTATTATTTAACGAAACAGAAAAATCTTCCCACTTATCCTTAGTCAATCTGAATTTCTGTAAAGGAGGTAAAGCTTCAGTACAACTGTTGTTGGACTTTGGAAACGATATAATAATGGGATAATGATCACTGCCGTATGATAAATTTAGAATATTCCAGGTAATGAGTGACATTACACCAGGAGAACAAATGGAAAGGTCGACATAGCTGCGTGCTTGACCAGGAATCGGTCGACGAGTTGGAGAGCCATCATTTAACACACCAAGATTTAATTCATCGAGTAAATCTGCAACACGAATACCAAAACTATCATCTCTCGGAGCACCCCACGAGGAATGGTGGCCATTAAAGTCGCCCAAAATAACAACAGGAGACTGCAAACCTTGTATTATATTTTTTAAAATTGGAATTACTGTTATATCTTTCTCAGAAATATACACAGAAACATAAGTAGTTCCTGCCACCTGTGCTGCTACTATATCCAGATGTTCATTGTTATATACAGGTAATGTTAAGCAATTAAATAAATAATTTCTTTTTATGAGGAGCGCGGCTCCTCCATAACCATCCCTCCGGTCAGCCATGATGAGGTTGAAACCTGGAACTCTATAATGGGAACCAGGCCCCAACCATGTCTCGGAGATGGCCAGAATGGAAGGATTGTATTTATTTATTAAATAAACTAGTTCAGTGTGTTTAGATCTGACGCTTCTGGCATTCCACTGAATCAGATTGTCCATGTTTAAGATTAAGGATGGCTATTGAGATTGTATTGACAAGAGATAAAGCTGTGTTGTACGGTAAAAAGGAGTTAAGAATAATATTCACTAATTGAGATAAAAGCTCATGAAGAGAAGATGCCTCCTTAGAGGATTCTGATGGATTTTCAACTAAGCCACAACCATTATTCTGAGAAGGTTCTTTAAAAGAATTTATTAAATTGTTATGAGCTTCTTGATCATAACCCTTATTTATAGGTTTTCTTGTTTTAGGCTGACTTATTACAGTTTTTTTCTGCCATACTTTTTTGTTTTCAGTAGAAGATGAATAAGAATAAGACTCTTGGGAAGAGGACTGAGAAGCAACTATTTCAGAAAACGATGGTTTTGATGCCGGAAAAGACTTGGAAGCTTCAAGATAAGATTCATTTTTATCAGACATATGTCTTTTGATGTTTACTTGCCTCAAAAACTCTGGACAATTTTTATCAGTGGCTTTGTGTGAACCAGAGCAATTTATAAAATGGAAAGCCTCTAAATTACATGATCTGCCATCATGGTCCTCACCACATTTCAAACACCTGGGTTGACTTCTGCATTTATCTCTTGTATGCCCAAAACGGCAGCAGTGAAAACATTGGAATGTTGGTAAAATATATTTTTCCACAGGCAAGGAGGAATAAAAAGCAAATACTCTTGGAGGAAGACATTGGCCATCAAAAGTCAAAGTGACAGATTGAGTTGGAATCCACTCAACCCCTGACGAAGTAATAGACTTCCTACACATGCGACGGGAATGAATGATAGCCCCAAAGCCATCAGGAACTCTTATATTTGATAAAATATCTTCATGTGTCCAATCCTCGGGCACACCCTTTACAATGCCCATTCGGCAGATTTTGAATGTTGGAATTGAAGCAATATATTTTTTATTTTTTGCCAGAATTTCATTTTGAATAAAAGCATTTGCCTCCCTACCACTAGAAAACAAGATGGAAAGACGATTGCGTCCTATACGTTTTACACCATTTTCTATGATGTTCCTCATTCCATTTTTATGAAGAAAATAGGAAAAATCAAGTGGGTGCAAAGTAGCACCTTTTTTGTTTTCATCTTCTTGGAACTGAACATGAACAACATATGGACCTGGGTCATTTGGTTCATATAACCTTCTGAAATTTTCTTTAGCAGGTGAAACTGACGTATCCATGCTTGCGACAGATAAAACTTCTTGCGTTGGTACTTGTTGAGTCGTGGTTGGGACCAAAGAAGTATTTTTTAAATTTAACATTGAAGGGTCAAGTAGCAGAACTTTTTTAGACAATTTCTTGTCATTCTTTTTCTTAAAGCTAACGGATTGAATCTTGCGATCCTTTTCAACTTTGTTAGCTGCCGCCACCAGTAAGTCAATTGAAGATTGGTCTGAAGTGGACTCCCTCCCATTGGAGGGGACCATTATGGAGGAAGCTCCCACCAACAGAACAGAAAAAATTACCCTACTCGATGGAAATATATACACTCATAATAGAAAACAGAATTACATAAACTATAGGTACTAATATGAGACAATAATGAATAAAATAAATAGAGCAAACAATTTTTACAACTTTTCAGTTTCCCGCCCAAAAGTCCGAAAAACGAATGAATTATGAAAGAGCTACTTTATTGACAGTTGAATGAGTGATATTATGCGATCGGCCGAATAAACGCGACTAGCTCATGAAACTAGCGAGCTCGGTGATTGTGATTGGTGCATTTACAAAAAAACTTTACCAATAGCGCCATACTCTAATGTCGTAAAATTCATTTAAGTTTAGTCGCATTATACCAGTGTTCAGAGATGCACAATTTTTCCTAACCTGTTCGGATACATGTACTAAAAATATTATTTTGCACTGAAAGATTTATCTGAATATTTGAAAAAATATGAAAATTAAAACTTATGTGTATGATCTTACAAAATTCAGTTATTTTTGTAAAATTTTGCGCATTTATAAAAGATATATTCCACATATAAATAAGAAAATAACAAAAAATAAAGTAGTGTGCGTTTGTAAGCGTCATATTTCCGTAGTAACTCTGAACACACTAAAGAATGTGGTAATTCTTCAAAATGGTCGCTTTGTATGGTTTGCCAACTTGTGTGTTTTAAAGTTCTTTGTTTTCGTAATTCGTTTGATATTATTATATTCTGACGAAATTATATTCAGATTTTCCATCTCATAGTGTATGTGTAATTGTTCTTTATATAATTAAAAGTCAAGTCGGTAAAGAAAGATGTCATCGGTAATGTGAGAGCTCTCGCCTATCGACTTTATTTTACGGGATTATGACGTTTATGATTCCTATTTGGATTACTAAAAAGTGAATAGTGATCAGGTAACTCGGTTTTCTTGTAAGTATCGTAGAATAAATGCTTCATGTGTTGGCTAATATGAAACAAAGCTGCCCCTAATTTTGGCATTCCATAGCTCTGTCATGATTGATTCGTGTTGAGCATTCCCTTCTGCTCGACCTATACTTGCTGCTCTAGCACTAAATTATCTTTCCAAAACAACATTTCACGTAGTGTTTTGCAATTCTGTTTAGATTTTTGACTATAACTGCTCAAGATACTGATAAGCTGTTTGCATATAACTTTTTTTTGTGTTACAATAACAATCCAGTCTGTCATATTAGAAAACTTTAGAGACTTAAAAAACTTCAGTCTTATGCCTCTTTTTTATCTTTTCAGGTGTATAAGAGATCTTGTCGTATTGGCAAACGTGAGAAAGCATGCTAATAAGATATAAACAATAAGTATTCTTAGTTGGGGTAACCTCAACATTACAAGTGTTTTGTGTTTGAGTGCTGTATTGACTGCTTTCAAGCCAATGTTGATGTGGGAAGAGCAGGCAGATGCGAGTGGATGGTGGGGTGTACTCGTGTGATGGGAGGGGTGGGGTGAGGGTCAGCGAGGCGGCTCGGGCGCCATGAACCCGCAGGCGCCCGGTAAAACGGCCACCCGCTCATCTGGGTACCACCAGAAGGCACTCGCAGAGATCCGCAACTCCCTCCTCCCGTTTGCTAACATCGGGAGCTCAGAGCCGCCTGGCTCGTCCGCTGCCAGCACTGTCAGCTCAGGAGTGAGTTCTGGGTTTAGCTCTTCATCAGGAAATGGATTGGATAAGGACTTGAATGTATTACCACAGTCTTTAAATCAACTTATCGCCCTAGGATATGATGAGGTAAGTTAGTTTCCTGTTCTAAGTGTGTAAAGTTTTGTAATGCAGAAAATAATATTTCATTAGCAAGTGTCTTTAACAGTAAGTTTTCAAAACTTAACTAAACCTTTTAGAATTTATATATATTAGATCTTCTTTACTATGAAAGATCAAATGGACGTATTTACACGAAAAGGATCCAATCCACACAAAGTTACTTTTCAGATATTGAAGTTTGAAATTACTTTTCAGATATTGAAGGTATTTGTTTCAAGATAATTTTACGTGTTATGTTTTGTGAGAAACATTAAAACATTTTTATTGTTAATAGTATATTTATGGGACGATTGGTATTATTTGCGGTCAGTTTTGTGTACTAAAGTCATTTTTGACAATGTTGTGGATTGGATCCTTTTCGTGTAACTACGTCCAAATCATGTGATGTATTTCTGTGTTTTGCACATTCTCATATTCAATTTTTTTTCCTTGCCTTGTAAATGATTACAACTGATTTATGATCCTGTTGCTAAGTTATAACTGCTGCAGAATAATTTAACAAACCTTCTGTAAACTCAAAACTGCCACTGTTCCTAATTTGATATTATGATGTTTTGCAAAAATTATTTGTAAATGTTTACAATGTTCAAAAGCATCTCCCATAGCAATTACCAACTAACATCAGATTGTAGCTCTATTTAATGCTTTATTTTGTTCATTCTGAATAGAGTCAAAAGAGACAGAGAGGAAAATTTGTTCTTTTTTGTTACCAAGTCATATTATGCAAACAGCTGTATTGATTTGGATGTTTGGCATTTAGATTGTAATATATATTCTGGAAAATATCCCATTTTAACGGGAAAAACTTAATGTCATATTTTCATATTAAAATAAATATATTTGTCAGGCTAATAGGTACTTTTACCCTGTATGTAGAGACATCTGATTTAATTTATGTTGAAAATAAAGAAAATATGTTTTTTTTCAGGATCTTTCAGTGAGAGCACTGAAATATTCAGGAGGCCGTCTAGATGCAGCCGTCGACTATTTATCGAAACAGCAGGAGCCCCTCAATGGAGTCCTCAAAAGCAGTAACTTGAGTGCTCTCAGCACGAAGCTAATACGAAAGCCGAGTTTAGAGAGAGAGATAAACCTTCATAGGGGTAGTCCAGCGTTAGACTCGGGTGCGGGCAGTTCGCGGTCGGACAGCCCGCGGCAGCCGGACCCGCCACACGAGAAGCTCAGTCGGCAGTACTCCCCGTCCGGGTTCAGCGAGCCGCCGCCGCCGCCGCCGCCGCGATGCCCGTCCACGCCGCCCGTGCCGCCGTCCGTGCAGCAGCTCATGAAGCGCATGTCCCCCGCGCCGCCGCTGCCGCCCGCGCGCGGCACCAGCCCCGTGGCCGCCGGCGCGCCCACCCCGCCCGCGCGCCAGCCCATGATCGTGCAGAACGGGCCCCAGGTGCAGCAACAGCTCACGCAGCAGATCCAGGCGCTGAGCATCTACCAGACGGGTGCCTCGGCGGCCGAACTCCCACCTCCTTACCCATTGTCGGGCGTGCCGCCGCCGCCGTCGTATTCAGTCTCGATGCAGAACCGGCAGAGCCCCACGCAGTCGCAGGACTACAGGAAGAGCCCGTCGTCGGGGATCTACTCGGGCGGCACGTCGGCCGGCTCGCCCAGCCCGATCACGGTGACGCAGTCCCCCGGCGCCACGGGCATGACGCGGCCGACGCCCATCCAGGCGTGGACGGCGCGGCAGGCCGTGCAGCCGCCCATCATCATGCAGTCGGTGAAAAGTACTCAGGTGCAGAAGCCGGTGCTGCAGACGGCGATAGCGCCGGTGGCGCCGCCGCCCGTGGCTGGGGCGCCCGCGCAGCCGCCGCCGCCGTCATACGCGAGCTCGATCCAGCAGAAGCAGGCGCAGACGCCGCCGAGCTACCCGCTGGCGCCCAAGCCGTCGTCGCCGGGCTGCACGCCGCCCGCGCTGCCCGGCGCATCCGCCCCCGCCGTGCCCACCACGGAGCCCCCGAGCTACGCCATCACCATGCAAGCGCTGGCCGTGCAGCGCCAGATGCACCCCGTCCCGCCGCCGCCCTACGGCAACCAGAACGACAACACCACCACTGTCAACTCCCACAACTCGCCGCTTCATAAAAAGTTCTCAAACAACTGTGATCCTAAAGGTGAATCGTCTAAAGGACAGTGTCCCAACCAGAACTGCAACCTTCTAAAAGACAACGTCACCGCTTCGACCTCGGATAAGAACATGAACGGCTCGACGGAGCGCCGACATAAGCCACCGGACCAAAAGATCAGACACCAGTCGCCTATACCCGAAAGAAAGAATATCAGCAAAGAAAAGGAGGACGAGAGGAGAGATTGTAAAGTAAGGAATTACTCTCCTCAGGCTTTTAAATTTTTCATGGAACAACACGTCGAGAACATCCTAAAGTCATACAAGCAGCGAACGTTCCGACGCATGCAGCTCGAGAAAGAAATGACGAAAATAGGTTTGAGCGCGGAAGCGCAGTGTCAAATGCGAAAGATGCTATCACAAAAAGAGTCCAACTACATCAGGTTGAAGCGCGCAAAGATGGACAAGTCAATGTTTACGAAAATAAAACCGATCGGGGTCGGCGCTTTCGGGGAAGTAACGCTAGTGAGGAAGATTGATACTAGTCATCTATATGCCATGAAGACACTTCGGAAGGCGGACGTGCTAAAACGAAACCAAGTAGCGCACGTGAAGGCGGAACGAGACATCCTGGCGGAGGCGGATAACGAGTGGGTCGTGAAGTTATACTACAGTTTCCAAGACAAGGACAACTTATATTTCGTGATGGATTACATCGGGGGGGGAGATCTAATGTCGTTGTTGATAAAGCTGGGTATATTCGAGGAGAAGTTGGCTCGGTTCTACATCGCGGAGCTGACGTGTGCGGTGGAGAGCGTCCACAAGATGGGCTTCATCCATCGCGACATCAAGCCAGACAACATCCTGATAGACCGAGTCGGTCACATCAAGCTGACCGACTTCGGACTCTGTACGGGCTTCCGGTGGACGCATAACTCCAAATACTATCAAAGAAATGGTGAGTTGGACTTCTCAGTTTAGGTTTACAGAATTTGGGCCTTGTTGGTGGCTTTTGACGGCTCGATATCTCCGATACCAGGATTTCAGAGGTTGGTTGTCGATCTTACAACCCACACGATAAGAAGAATAAACAAAAAAAAATATTTACTTAGTTTTAAATTCGGTTATTGTTAGTAATGTTACGGTAGATGACCTTATCATATGGATTCACATAGGTAAAAATACGCATTTCTGCAGCATGCACCAGAATAATATTTAATGAAATTTTACATAACAGAAAACCAGCTTTACCTTGATTTGGTAGTAAGTTTTCACAACTCCAATTGTCATTGCAGATCACGGCCGACAAGACTCAATGGATCCAGTCGACGGCGAATGGGGTGCGATGAGCGAATGTCGGTGTCACCAGCTCAAGCCTTTAGAGAGGCGACGAAAGAGAGAGCACCAGCGCTGTCTCGCTCACTCGCTCGTGGGCACGCCCAACTATATCGCGCCGGAGGTGTTACAGCGGACGGGGTACACGCAGCTTTGTGATTGGTGGTCCGTTGGAGTGATATTGTACGAGATGCTGGTTGGATCGCCACCGTTCTTGGCGGCGACGCCAGCGGAAACACAGCTTAAGGTTAGTAGTTTCATTTATTAAATAGTTCATGTCTGTGAATGAATGTGTGAAAATCTCTTAAACTAAAGCTTAGATTCACAAAAATATGTTTACAATCAGATTACAACAGATACAATTAACATTGCGATTGCGACTTTTATACAAATATAACCTATCTCTGCTGGTTTTTTTTATGCTGTGTTATTTATAATTTTCATTTTTTTGAAAAAAATTGTTGTTTGGGGGTTTTTTTAAAGTGGACTGTATGAAATATTTTACGATAATAACAAATAAATAACGAGAACAAAAAAATGAAAGTTTATAAATAGTGTGCACGATTGATAAGAAATTTGGGAGAACTCACCAGTAGCCAGCCAGGAGAGAAGAACTCCAAGTCCTTCAAAATCTACTCAGTTTCAGTACGTCAACTTCGCAAACCTGTCGGACTTACACACCTAGCTTTTTCTCCACACACAAATCAATGTGCACTACTAAATAATTCGAAAGATATAGTTAATTTGAATAGCGGATCGAAAAGCAACCGCTTTTCATGGCGACACGAAAACGAGAAGAGACAGAATGAATGTTCTAGAAAGATCAAGACCATAAACTAAAACTTTATTTTTTTTTTATTGTTGTAAGCTGAACTAAGCTAAAAATCGATATTTATTAAAAAAACCGATATTCTTAACATTACCGCCCACCAAAATACAACGTATTTTCAAAAGAATGAATAAAAGAGACGAGAAAATACTACTAACAGTTGGGTTTCCTTATGAATTTAAAACGATAAATATTTAAAACTTACTTAAAACTAAAATGAGAACTATTACAAGTTAACACAGACAGTTAGTTTTCTATAGGAAGTGGACAGATTTTGACAACGGGTCTTTTATATTCCCCAGAACCTGTGCGGACCGTTACTACCCTACAGATTCCGTCTGTCCCCCTGTGTAGTTGAACTATTCTACCAACTTTCCACTGGAGTGGACTACATTGTTCATTGACAATGAGAACGAGAGTACCGATCGAAATATCTTTTTGATCCCTAAACCATTTATGCCGTTGTTGTAATGTATGCAGGTATTCTATTTGCCACTTACGCCAAAAATCCTGATGAATCTTTTGCAATAGCTTCCACCTTTGCAAAACACCAACTTTGGTATCTACTAAGTTACTTTCAGGTAAAATAGTGAGAGGCTCCATTGTTCAAAAATGACCAGGGGTCAAAACCGAAAAGTCATTGGGATCTGAACTCATAGGAGATAGAGGTCTAGAGTTTAACATAGCCTCTATTTGAGTCAGAACCGTATAAAATTCTTCAAAAGTTAGGCGCTGAGAGCCTACGACACGCGATAAGTGAGTTTTTACTGACTTTACGCCAGCTTCTGCTAAGCCAGAAAAATGTGGACTGCCAGGAGGGTGAAACACGAAATCAATCTGTTCAGAGTGGGAAGCAGTAACCATCAAGTCATGCAACAAATTACAAGCACCAACGAAATTCCTACCTTGGTCAGAGACCAGCCGAGAACAACGACCACGCCTAGCTATGAAGCGCCTTAAGGCTGCGATATAGGCTTCAGAGGTTAACTCTGAAACGAGTTCAAGATGGACTGCTTTCGTTGCTGTGCACACGAAAACACAAATGTAGGACTTGAAAGTACGTAAACCTCGACCACGTGCCAAACAAGTATCGAAAGGACCTGCATAATCCACGGCAGCAGACGAAAAAGGCTTTATTTGATTAATACGAAAAGCCGGTAAATTGCCCATAATAGGAGCCGAAGCAACCCTAGGATGGGAACGAAAACATTTCATACAAGATGAAATAACTGAATGCACAGCCTTCTTTGACGACAATATCCAAAATTCTTGTGCCAACAAATTTTGTAGAGTTTGTAGTCCAGGGTGCATGAAACGACAATGATAATCCTCGATGATTAACCTAGTCAACCTATGATCACGAGGCAGAAGAAGCTGATGCTTAACATCATAATTTAGGTCTCCTTTTGAGAGTCGACCACCAACCCTAAGCAAACCATGATGGTCTATAAAAGGACATAATTTTCGTATGGGCTTGGGAAGGCTTCCAGACGAATTCTCCTTCGACAAATGATGGAGTTCTGATGCGAAAGCACACTCTTGGACGTGTTTAACGAGAAAATGAAGAACTTTTTTTATGTTTTCACCTGACAAGGTAGAATTAAGGACTTTCGATGAAGGGTTTTGCAAATTGTGCATATAGCGAAAACAATAAGCGAGTACGCGCAAAACACGTTTAAGCGACGAGAAGCGATGTAATATTTCATCGACGAACGACAAGTTAGAAGCTGTAAAGAGGCTATAAATCTTTTGTTCATCAGAAGCTGCTTGATCAACGACTAGCTCTGACGATGGCCAAGTCTCTTGAGGATTCGAGAGCCAGGAAGGTCCCGCCCACCATGAGGTATTCTGGATTAAGGCAGCTGGAAGCAAACCTCGAGAACCGCAATCAGCTGGGTTATCAGAACCAGGGACATGGTGCCAATTTTGAGGATAAATATTTTCCTGAATGTGGGAAACCCTATTCGCAACGAAAGTTTTCCATTTTGATGGACAAGAGCGGATCCAAGTCAAGGCCACACTTGAATCTGACCAAGCGTAGACATCGTCAAAATTGTAAAATTCTTTTAAAGCTTCTGTGAAAGCAGTGAACAAGTCCGATAATAAAACAGCAGCTAATAACTCCAACCGAGGGATTGAACACTTACGAAGAGGAGCAACTTTTGATTTGGCGCAACAAAGACGCACAACGACAGAACCGTCATTTTTAACGACACGACAATAAATGGCGGCACAATAACCTCTCTCCGAAGCGTCACAGAACCCATGGAGCTGTAACGACACGAAATTTTCGATCATTCTGCGTGGAATGCTTAGTGAAGTCAAGGACGAAAGCTGTGATTTAAACTTCTGCCACTCTTGAGCAATAGCGACAGGTACTTCACTATCCCATTCAACACCAGATAACCACAACAATTGCATCAAATACTTTGCGAAAAATACAACTGGCGACAATAACCCTAAAGGGTCGAAAATCTTAGCGATATCCGAAAGGATCGATCGCTTTGTACAACGATTAACATTTGAAGAAGTCTTGAAAATAAAAATATCATCCTTTGGAAGCCACGATAGTCCTAAAATCTTTAATGAAAAATCATTAAAATCTTCAAAATTCCGAAGTTGCTCCGAATATAAGTCAGAGATCGACACATCTTGTAGGAATTCAGGGCTATTAGAAGACCATTTACGTAAATGGAGATGAGACGACGACAAAATTTCCATGATCTCCTCACGTATCTGCTTAGCACTCTCAACAGAATCTGCGCCTGTAACTACGTCATCAACGAAAGTATCTCTTGCAAGAACTGCAGCACCATTAGGAAAACGAGAAGAGAATTCCTTGGCTAACCTTGAAATACACCAGAGAGCCTGATAAGGAGCACAAGAGACCCCAAAAGTCACAGTGAGCAAACGATAATCTTTTATAGGCTCATCCAAAGACGGACGCCACAAGATGCGCTGGTAATCACAGTCCTTCAAATCGACGAGAAACTGACGATACATCTGCTTGATGTCAGCGGTGAACACGACAGCATGCCAGCGAAACCTAGTAAGTAAATCGAAGATATTCTTTTGCAACTTAGGGCCTGGCAACAAAACATCATTCAAGGAGACACCATTAGAATCCTTGGCACTAGCGTCAAAGACTGGGCGCAAAGGTGTGGTGACAGAGTCAGGACGTAAAACTCCGTGATGCGGTATATAATAAAAATGACCACTAGGCGTTAAAGGAGGATCAACTTCTTCCATGTGACCACTCTTCAAATAGTCAACCATGTATTCGATATACGAAGATTGAAATTGAGGATTTAATTTAAACTTCCTCTCTATATTTAAGAGACGCTTGAGAGCTGCCTCACGAGAATTAGAAAACACAGGCTTCTCCTGAGGGTTTACGAAAGTCAATGGTACCACCATCTTACCATCAGGATTACGAAAATAAGAAGCTTCCATATGGTTTTCACACGACAATTCAGATTTCGAAAGAACGACAGGTTTAGGACAATCTACATTTTCCAACTCCCAGAACCGCTTTATATTGTTGTCCAAAGACAAACTCGACACGAGAAGGCAGTCCTTATTAATAACGCTGGAACCATTGCGAGAACGAGAACGAGAGGAGTCAACGCCAGTAGCACACTCACCCATTACTATCCAGCCGAAAACAGTGCGAACAGCAATAGGCTGACCTGCCTCGCCTTTGACAAGACCAGGTACGAGCGCTGAAGCGAGAAAGTTGACGTTGACCAACATATCAATTGGTCCAGGTTTATAAAAGGAGGGATCAGCGAGATCTAAGTCCTTTAAATGACTTAATAACGAAACATCAATTTGACCTGATGGCATATCAGAACAAATCTGCGACAAAACGAAAGCATCCAACGAAAATTTGCATGATAAATCACCATTTGAGGGGAATATATCACAAACGACAGAACCGAGAGTATCGGTTGATACTTGACCAATACCATTTATTGATTGGCTGTTGCTCTTAATCACAAGTCCTAGCTTCTTTGCACAAGTCGAAGTTATAAAATTGCATGCACTAGCACTATCAAGCAAAAGACGTATAGGAATTAATTTATTAAATTTATTTCGAATTAAAACGATAGCAGTCGAAAATAAAACTTGACAGTCAGCACCTGGTACAGTCAACGATGTTGGAGAAGGTTGTTGATGAACTGTTTTGTCATTACTTCTATCAAAATGAAGTAATGTGTGATGTTTGTTTTTACATTTATCACAAGACTCATTTGATCGACAATTTTTTACTGTATGCGATGGTTGAAAACAAACAATACACAGTCTTTTTTCTTTAACTGTAACAAACCTTTCATTCGGAGTCAACTTTATAAAATTAGGACACTTGTCCACACCGTGACCAGACACCGAGCATATAGTACAACAACTGACAGGTGGCACGATAAAAGATGGCTTGGGTTTATTTACCTGCTTTGTGTTTACAGCAATAGGTTTAATGCTAGAATATTCCAATGCTCGAGCTCGCTTCTCAATAAAATCACACAAGTCATCGAAGCTTGGTATATCAGTATCGGAATCAAGTTGCAACTCGAAAGCCTCCTTAGTTGCAAAATCTAGCTTAGACCAAAGCAAGTGAAAGAGCATAAAATTTTTATCAGGCAAGCTATGTTTTTTTAAAATATCAATGTTTTCCTTAAAAGTTTGATGTATTCTATTCAAATCGACACAAGTTTTTGACTTCACAGGTTCACAGTTCAACAATTTTTCATAAAAAGTAGTTGCTATCACTCTTTCCCTACCATAATGCTTTTTCAAAGTGTTATAAGCAATTGTATAGTTTACTTCTTCAAGAGGATAATTTTTTATTAAATTGTAGGCTTCTCCCTCGACATTTGACATTAAATAATGCAATTTTTCTACTAATGGGATATCCCTTTTATGAATTAGTGAGTCAAAAAGTTGAATAAACGATGTCCAATTCTCAATTTTTCCATCAAAAGGCTTTATGTTTATTTTAGGTAACCTAGCACTTGTACTAGCCGTATTAGGTTTCTCATCACTAAGTAATTTATTTAAACGACACTTTATTAATTTAACTTTCTGTTGAAACTGCATAGAATGTTCGATTTCACTATTCCTATCACTTTTCGGAAGCGCCGATAACAACTCCAACTGCGCTCTATGAAACTCATCCTCAATATCCCTAATATCCTGCAAACAATAACCCTGCAAGTCTGAACGTTCTATATGCTCCACACGTACAATCGCATAATCACGGGCGATACGAATTTTATCACAAGATTCATCCCCATTTTCCATTGTTTACAAATCAATTCAATATTATGGATAGAAAAGTGAGGTTATATGACTGACTGACGCAAGACTGACGCCTGACAAGACAAATGTCAAAGTGACTTTCGTTCAGAAAAAATATGAAAAGATTACCATGAAACGAAACGCAACTTTTTATTTTTTATTACCATAGATCACGACAAGTCGAAAGTGAAACCCAACGACGTTAGCCAAGATTTTCTAGACTTACCCGCGTAATAACATATAAAATAAAATATGGAAATATGATGTAAATTGGTATGGAAAACACGATTAACACACGAAACGATACGAAAATAACGAAATAACACGATAATATCTTTCCTTAGTTCGCCTTTCAACAATATCAGGCTCGAAGACCAAAATGTTTGGGGGTTTTTTTAAAGTGGACTGTATGAAATATTTTACGATAATAACAAATAAATAACGAGAACAAAAAAATGAAAGTTTATAAATAGTGTGCACGATTGATAAGAAATTTGGGAGAACTCACCAGTAGCCAGCCAGGAGAGAAGAACTCCAAGTCCTTCAAAATCTACTCAGTTTCAGTACGTCAACTTCGCAAACCTGTCGGACTTACACACCTAGCTTTTTCTCCACACACAAATCAATGTGCACTACTAAATAATTCGAAAGATATAGTTAATTTGAATAGCGGATCGAAAAGCAACCGCTTTTCATGGCGACACGAAAACGAGAAGAGACAGAATGAATGTTCTAGAAAGATCAAGACCATAAACTAAAACTTTATTTTTTTTTTATTGTTGTAAGCTGAACTAAGCTAAAAATCGATATTTATTAAAAAAACCGATATTCTTAACAATTGTTAATCAAATTTTTTTATCCATCCACCCATTTCAAAAATAGAACAAACGAGTTAATCATGCTTGTACAATGTTTCAGGTTATTAACTGGGAGAACACACTCCATATCCCAGATGCGGCGAACCTAACGCGAGATGCCAAGGACCTCATTCTGAAACTGTGCTCAGGCCAGGACACCAGACTCGGCAAAGATGCGAACGAAGTCAAGAACCATCCGTTCCTAAAAAGCGTCGATTTCGAGAAAGGCATTCGAAGGCAAGTCGCTCCTTACATACCCAGAATAGAGTATCCTACAGACACCTCGAATTTCGATCCTATAGACCCAGACAAGCTCAGGAACTCCGGCAGTTCTGACTCCAATAAGTCAGATAGCGAGTCCCTGGATAACGGGAAGACCTTCCACGGGTTTTTCGAGTTCACATTCAGAAGGTTTTTTGACGATGGTTATACGAACAAAATTAATCTTGATGACAACGACAATCAAGGCCCCGTTTACGTTTAGCATGAGGTGTATAAATTGGTTTTAAAAAGTTAGGCCTAAAGCGTAAAACGCGGTTTTTTGATAGCGATGGACGAGTCTTGTTTTAAAAGACTAAAGTCGTATTTTCATGCAAGGTTGGGCGAGTTTGATTGGTGGTAGAAACACGCCATTCTCCTCGAATTGATGGTCGATTAATTTGAAATTGGCGAAAATGGTACGAGATGTGCGTAGTGAAACCCTAGGCTTTGGACTTCGACACAGACAAAGAGACTAACTTGCAGAATGTTTTTTAAAAAGTGTGTGCCTCTGACTCTCTCTATTAAAACATTAGTTTTCATAAACGTAAAAAATGTAACGTATTTAAATTTAATTAAAACCGTATTGTTAATAATCCCGGTGATAATGTTGTAATAATGTATCGTTATGTATTTTTAAGAGTAATCTATAGTCATCGCACTGGGAGAATGCCGTCCTGAAGTTTATCACGTGACCATTTTTATGTGATGTACACTAACCTTGAATTAACGCTCCATGAAGCCTGGTCACATAAAATAGCATTTTGCGTACAATTTATATTTTTATGTATTGCACTAAGTACTATGTATATATTAACGAAACACTTTATTTTATTTGAAAATCAAATACAAAATAATAAATTAATCAATTATTTCAACGTGTTTCCCGAGATGAAGTTATGAATGAACGTCGATGCAAGGTTAGCCCGTTGGGTCCGCTTACGGTCCGCTGTTCCATTTCGATTCCGAAAAATATTCGAATAATCGTATAGACTTAAAATAATTGGTATGGTAATACATACTTAGATGTTTAATATCAAATTGTCAATGAGTTAAACCGAATCCGATAAGGTAAAAAATAAAGAATTATACGTAATTTAATAATTTGTTTGAAATTGCGCAAAGTGAAATAATAAGAAATGGCAACTGCGGTATTTCAATTAGCATGGTAGGATTCCAGTTGAGACTTAACGTTAAGAGCTATTAATCTATTGTTGTGTGATTATAAGCTAAAAAAAATCTCTAATCATACAAATCGATTTTGAAAACTAAGTAATTAATATCGATTTGGATATTTTCGTATATTTTCATTACTGAATATTTTGTGCTACATCACTAAAAATAATGACGTGATAAACTTCAGGACGGCATTCTCCCAGTGCGATGACTATATTTGTGTAATATATATGTAATGGATGGAAAATGGTAGTCGTAGTCTGTGCAACTATGGTGCTATTGTCAGAATAGAGTTGACTCTCCAACTAGGACTTCTTTTGTTTTAAAATATTGTTTGGTACAGTCAGCAAAGGAGATAGGCAGGCCGCTAGAAACCAATTAGTTTTCTCAGGTAGCTTTGACATGAAATTTCGTATATTTGTGCAGATAGGTAAACTGTACAAGTATATAAGGGTCGGGCCACACTTATCGACGGCGATCGACGGTTTGCCTATACAAAACGCGCGCAAAGTATGGAAATCCTTTCGCATCATTCGCCGCGTCCGATGCGAAAGGATTTCCGTCGATCGCCGTCGATAAGTGTGGCTCGACCCTAAGATTTCATGTAAAAATATATATAAGTCTTCTGAAAAACTTTATCGGTTTCAAGCGGCCTGCCTGATTATCTCTTTGCCGACTGTATGTAAAGTCGACCAATAAATTGGTTTACCACCCTAAGGTTGAATGTCAGTTGCAAATTATAGAACAACAAAGATTATTTTCGTTTGCAGATCTATCTGTCAGATACCGAGTATAAACCTTTTTGAAATTTTCGATAACTAGGAAATTGAATGAAAAATGGTAAACCACTTTCTTGGTCGACCTTACATGCGTACGAGTGACATTACGATTATAGAACATAAATCTGGAATAGTATTTAAAATCTGTAAGAAACAAAGGATCGAAAATTTTTGTCATTTTGCAAGAATTTATGCAAAATATATGCTAGTTGGAGATACGGTCCTATTCTCAAAGGGCCGGCGGCGCGGCGCCGTGTGCGCCTGAGTGCGGTCGGCGTTCCATCACTGTATACTATTTTTGTAATGTAACTAGAGAAATTATTTATGAGATAAGAACAAGCTTACTTGGATTGGGTTGGCCGTCCACGTACAGGCAGCTGCATTAACGTAATACAAATTATGAATGGCCACAAAATATGAGTGTGATCTATTGTCATGAATTAAGTAAGTTGTAAACAGCTTATGAAGAAGCTTTTGTATGGAAACTTGTGATAGGTGCACTGATTTACAGACTAGCCGCTCGTGGACGACCAGCCTTAGCGAATGATTTAATATTGACACTATATTTTCTTATATATTTATCGAGGTAGTTCGCTTGTGTGTTTGTTTATAGTAAACCGTAACTTATGAATTCATCAACAGTCGCATTCGAAATAGTAAAAGACTGTATTGTGCTTCCAAAGCATCAATCTGTCTTTGTGACAAGCTCATTGTGTGCCTTATGATGCAGAAGAAAAGGGTCATTATTATTACTGATAATAGTTGGATCGAAGTTAGTAATTCCTCGAGCATCTAGCTCATATTTAATACTTTATATGTTAAGTGTTCCGACTGTTCTTCAATAACATTATGCACATTCAGACACAACACTGATATCACAATAAGTAGTATGGCCGAGTTTTGATACTGTGCCTATATTAGTAATAATAATAACATATCTTACTGTTGTCACAATACCAACTTTTGTACTCACGTATTTTGATGAAGTTCTTTTGAGCTTCCATAGAAAGTATTCATTGATATTTCGAAAACATTTGTATAGTGCAATACATATTTATTAACACAAACAAAACTTATTGTTCGTATTTTATTTCGATGTTGACTGAGAGTTTTAGTTCTAAATCTGTTTTAAACTATCACACTGTATATTCTAGATATCATTCAGTCATTTATGAGTTTTCAATTTTGTTTTTTCACTAACAATATCCCTAGTAACATTATTTGGCAATTTAAAAGTGAGCTGTGAAATGATCCTTTCACCTTCTCTGTTGACTTGTCAACAGATTTCTGAAAGAGTGACGGATAAGTCTCTGGCTCCTTTAAGTTTGTCAAGTATTTATAATGTCAGCACAAAGCGATGTTTGCCTGTTCATTCGTCAGATACCTAAAAATCACTTTAACTTAGCTGTTGAGTACAGAGTCAGAAGAAAGTGCCAAGAAACATCTTTTTTATTTTATATAATGTTCATTGTTTAGTACTTTCTGCTTAAGTTTTAGCGAGTTTCGGGTATCAAGGTTCTTTTAATTATAAGTGTGCATGGTTGTTCAAGCGGTTTCATACAAAAAGACCAGATGAAAGATCTTTTTGTTTGAAGTTGTTTGAAAATCTTTTACGCATGTTTTTGAAAGAGCCTGTATGGATTGAGAGTTTGCTGGTTGTGTTATCGGGACGTTACACTTGTACAGTACGATATAAATGAGTCAGTTCAACCTTAAATTATGTGTTATTGAATGTAAATTGTTTTATTCTGAAATGAAACATGCTTATAAGAAGAAAATAAAATATGGGAATTAATTTATCATCTTTTTATACCAACTTTCAAAATACACATACAGATATACATAGTTGATTGATAACAAAAGCATTGCAGTCAAAATGCATAATAAAATAATGATTTCCTGTAAATATCACATAATATCTAAAATCACCCACTTTAATGATCACCTAGAATCTATATCTTATATTTATCTTACAGACTATTTACGATCAAACCACCAACTCCCTAGTTTTAAGTTTTACTTGAGCAAAAATTCTTGAACCCTTTTGTTGAAGTCCTCAGCATAGGCCAGGTGAATGTTGTGCTTCCCATCGGGATAAAGATGTATTCTAAACAAATTAGAATTTGATGTTAACAATATTTTTTTATTTTAGGAATTTTCCCATAAACAAAGTAGTTGATAGTGTTGGTATGGTAACCAATTTACTCTAATTTAAAAAAGTTTACCTTGATCCCTGGATATGTGTATGGATGTGTGAAACATGTGAACTGTCCACCATTGGATCCTTCTGGCCATAAAAGATCAGAGTTGGGCACCTGAATATCAAAACAACAAATCAGTGCAGTGCTGTACAAAATAAAACAAAAGAAATAAAACAACAAGCGATTGCTTACTTAATATCCTTCAGGATCGCCGAACAAATGTCTCCGTTCTTTGCTTGGTACAGTTTCTCCATGCCGTCGACCCACTCCGACCACAATTTGCGGAACGTGTCTTCTCCGTAAACGGCGATCATGGGCTCCCTCATGCGTTTGGACCATGAGTCGATACTTCTGATCTCTAAAAGTGAAAATTAAGTCTTCATACATAGGTGTTTAATAAACAGATATAAAGTTGGTCTCATCCTAATTTGAATACCTGCTTCTTTCTTTAGACCCAGATTCCTCCTCTAGGACTATAAATGTAACTAGCTGTCCTACCGTCGTCTGTTGGTGGACTTTCTCTGTTCGCTAAACTACTTGAAATAGCACTGTCTATGAATGCGGAGATACAACCAATATATAGGTAGTTTTGAGAGTGTAACATAGATACCACTGTTAGTTTTAGTAAACTTACTACATACATTGTTATTCTGCAGTAAAACGTAGCAAAATTGAAAACTTAATTTTCCATAAGATGCTGCGAAAGCGTAATAGACAGACAGAGTTACTTTCGTATTTATAATATTAGTAAAGATAACAAAAGAACTTGCTTTGCTTTCAGTACCATTTTAAAATATATGATTTAGTCTAAAGTGGATAACTATTTATTTATTCAAAACTGCCTACTAACTTTTATAAATCTCTAACTCATGTGGCAGGATAAGAGAGTTAACTCCGATCACAACAAGTTTGTTAATAGCATCAGGATATTTTGCAGCGAAGATCATTCCACAGATACCTCCATCACTCCAACCCAAGACTGAGTACTTCGGGATATTTAGAGCCTGGAAAAGAAACATTATGGTGCCAATTTCAGGTATGAACCTAACACAATTTTCCATGACAGTGCATCTAGTGTATTTGGATATTTTGTATTTTATTGATGGCGTCGCCAAATTAGAATTAAATATATTTTTTGTAACTATAGATGCTTTTACAAGGTGGCCCATTTATATAGGTAATTCTGAAACTATCATAATCATTTATTTGATGCAAACATGTTAAGCCTTAACTAATACATGTACCCTGTTTAGTAGGGCGTAGCAACAACTACAAAGTCTTAATTTATAAGACAAGTAATGGTGTCTATTCCCGCAACTATAAGACATAGACAACTATGGACCCATGTCATTTATTTTAGTAACAAGAAAATTACATTCCACCCTTATAGTGTTTTAGTTTCTTACAAACTGAAAAATTGATAAACTTAGCAAGTGCTTACTTTCATAAACTCAAATGCATAATCGGCATCCTTTTCAAGAAAATCTATTGGAAATTTCTTATTTGGTGGTCTACTCTTGCCATAGCCCGGTGGATCCCAGACTACTAAAGTGAACTTTTCTTGGTCAATGCCTTCAATCTGCGGCTTGAAGTCGGTCCAGATGGAACCAAGAGCTCCGGGCATGCAGAAAACAGTGTTAGGACCATTGCCAACCTTAAGGTAATTTATTTCCGAGTTATCTATCTTAACCCTTTGTTCCTGAAAAAGAAAATAGAAAGTATTTTAAACATCCAAGCCAATTTCAATGTGAATGAGATGATTACAAGGTATAACATCTATTTAAGTCTGAATCCCATTAAACACTGATTACAAAATATTAAAATAGTGCAGTAATCAATTGTAGTACTTAGTTAATGTAATACACAATTAACTACTACAATTAAAATAAATTTGCAAAACTAATGCAAAAGCTATTCTCTTTACCTTTGAACCAGCTGTTGATGAAAATAATGCACTACACACTTTTAGGTTATTTACTTTTATAAATGGTAAAAATATCTTTCTTACTGTAAACAACATTTTCGCCACTAATTAGTTGTATTGTAGATGAATCTTCAATTCATAATTATTTTCTTATCATATAAAATGATGATAAGGAAATGTCAATTCAATGTGAATAGGAGGGGATGGAAGCGAACGAAGAGTCGTCATCGTCTATTGTGCATCTGTTTTTGCCAATAAGATAAGAAAGAGATAGAATAGGTGTAGGGAGTGACAGTTCGAGTATGTTTACGAAGTACTCTAAATAAAAATCACGCTTTTTATATGGATGATACATAAGTACTCAAGATAAAGTTTATTACTTATATAAAAATCAGGATTCAAGATTTTCTGTCAGTCCCGCACTACATTTTAGGTTATTTACTTTCAGTGCTTGCTTGCTTGTTTTACTGAAAGATGGATGCTGGTAACTTCTCCCAGATGCGCTCCTTCCGCCTAGTCAAATTGATTTGAACACGAGGAATTTTGACATTCCTCGTAGACAAATTCCGACGACCCGTCACAGTCACACCAATTTACCACGCCAATGCGACTTCAAGTAGTAGGAAAGTGTTAAAGCTGCATCCCTAACTGCTCTACAGCAGTTTGTATAGTGGGTTTGTTTTGTAAGACTAAAAAAAAAACAAACATCAAAAAGTATTAAAATTAATTTTATTTCATACGCTCTAGCTTTAAACTAGCATTAATGTTAAAAGCAATTAAAACCACTGGTTAAATAAACATATTTCTTTCTTCAAGAATGGATTTCTATTGTAACATAACCCTGCTTAATACTTTTAAACTGATCTCACAGAGAAATAGCGAGTTAATTTCAATGTATCTATCACCAGCGATAGGTAATTTAAATAATACAAAGTCCTTGTTTTAACAGCAATCAGGCACCTCAAGCACACTTCATAGTATTCTGATCTCAGTATAAAGCCAACCGTGTGAATTTGTATAAAAATACGTAAAGGAAGATACATAATTTTATATGTGAATGTGTGTGAATTATGAATTATCTTTTTGTGATACTAATTTAAACATGCTACCAGAAATAGCTGTTTTCAACTTTATAATCTTCGACGCACGTATTTAGATATTCTCTCTGACAGTACACGAAGTTTATTTTGTTTTAACAAATATTTTTGATTACAAGTCATATTTTCGAACACGCATAACTTTTTGTAGAGAGAACAAACTAGTGTGCAGTGACATTAAAGATTATCTCATCATTATCACCCATCTTCATCTATATGACGCGCTCTGCAAATCTTAATGCAAGGACATTAAGATTTTATAGATTGTGGATAGGTGTAATTAGATCCTTGACGCACGAGATGAGAAATTTGTGATAAGATCGACCTTGATATTGCAGTGACAATGCTTAGCAAAAATACGAAGTTCTATTCATGGACACAAATAATTACTTGGAATAACATCGCGCGCGTTGAGAACTCAAAATCACTATTTTATGAACAGTATCACTACAATACCACGTCTAGAAATTATATTGAACCACTTTATGAATAACATTTTATAGAACGCGCAAGTATACTCACCGGCACAACTAACCGCCCACCCTTCATTTCAGGGAATACTCGTGATTCTTTATAATTCTATTAGTTACGTTAAGTGGTTAATTTAACGTTTATTTAAGTGTGTTTAATTTATTGTAAAATTATCAATAAATCAATTGTACAATAAGCGTAGTTTAAAATTAACCCGAAATACAAGGGTGGGCGGTTAGATGTGCCGGCGAGTATATTTTATCAGACGACTGAAGTTGGCACTGCATCTACAGCGACCTGAAGTTTCAATACCAACTTCACCTGTGCAAGTTGGTTGGCGCGCTCTCAATGAGCCGGGTGCAGTGCTGAGACCCGTCCCGTGCTGTCTTAGAGATCGCCGGCGTTGCAGGCGTCTTCGTAGCTTTTCCCGCCCTTCTGCTCGGGGTCGAGTTTGATCATGTCGTCGATGCGCAGGATGGTGATGGCGGCTTCGGTCGCGAACTTCAGCGACTTCACCTTGGAGATGGCCGGCTCCAGCACTCCCGCCGCCAGGTTGTCGCGCAGAGTCCCTTCTACCAGGTCTAAGCCTACCCATTTGAGGTTCGCGTGCTCTACCTGAGGGATGACAGGGAACGTTTAGTTTCATATAATTTAAATAGGTCACATAATTCAGGAGAAAGACATGATACTGGCATACAATTTAACTCAAACTTTATATTTATGAAAAAAATTGGTATTTAAATCTCGAAAAGCTTTAATGTTTTACAATAAAATTGTATTCTATGTATATGTCACCGTAAGATTGTGAACGCCGTTAGTTTATAATCTTACTTGCGATATTATAAACTTACAGATAATTGTGAACTGACACCAACCATTTACAATTTAACGTATTATTTCTCGTTAGTTTATAATCTTACGATGTCAAACCGTCAAATTGTGAACTGATTAAAAACGCACCTCGCACGCTGATTGGTTAAACATAAACAAACGGCGTTCACAATCTTACGGTGACATATATAATAGTAAGTCAGAAAATAATTGCTATGCTTGATTAAATTTGATGCCGGTGAGTAGATTCAGAATATAAGTAGCTTAATGCCGGCACATGCCGGTTAATTTATGGACAGTAACTGGCTACAAAACTTGATCTGGGTTAATCTAGCTTACTAGTTATTAGCTTGAAGGGTTGATTACCTTGGTCTGTGAGGAGTTGTGGTAGGCCCGTAGCTTGGCCACTAGGTCGGTGGCGTCGCGCGCCGCGTTCACTGCGAGCGTCTTGTCACTACCTTGGTCTGTGAGGAGTTGTGGTAGGCCCGTAGCTTGGCCACTAGGTCGGTGGCGTCGCGCGCCGCGTTCACTGCGAGCGTCTTGTCACTACCTTGGTCTGTGAGGAGTTGTGGTAGGCCCGTAGCTTGGCCACTAGGTCGGTGGCGTCGCGCGCCGCGTTCACTGCGAGCGTCTTGTCACTACCTTGGTCTGTGAGGAGTTGTGGTAGGCCCGTAGCTTGGCCACTAGGTCGGTGGCGTCGCGCGCCGCGTTCACTGCGAGCGTCTTGTCACTACCTTGGTCTGTGAGGAGTTGTGGTAGGCCCGTAGCTTGGCCACTAGGTCGGTGGCGTCGCGCGCCGCGTTCACTGCGAGCGTCTTGTCACTACCTTGGTCTGTGAGGAGTTGTGGTAGGCCCGTAGCTTGGCCACTAGGTCGGTGGCGTCGCGCGCCGCGTTCACTGCGAGCGTCTTGTCACTACCTTGGTCTGTGAGGAGTTGTGGTAGGCCCGTAGCTTGGCCACTAGGTCGGTGGCGTCGCGCGCCGCGTTCACTGCGAGCGTCTTGTCACTACCTTGGTCTGTGAGGAGTTGTGGTAGGCCCGTAGCTTGGCCACTAGGTCGGTGGCGTCGCGCGCCGCGTTCACTGCGAGCGTCTTGTCACTACCTTGGTCTGTGAGGAGTTGTGGTAGGCCCGTAGCTTGGCCACTAGGTCGGTGGCGTCGCGCGCCGCGTTCACTGCGAGCGTCTTGTCACTACCTTGGTCTGTGAGGAGTTGTGGTAGGCCCGTAGCTTGGCCACTAGGTCGGTGGCGTCGCGCGCCGCGTTCACTGCGAGCGTCTTGTCACTACCTTGGTCTGTGAGGAGTTGTGGTAGGCCCGTAGCTTGGCCACTAGGTCGGTGGCGTCGCGCGCCGCGTTCACTGCGAGCGTCTTGTCACTACCTTGGTCTGTGAGGAGTTGTGGTAGGCCCGTAGCTTGGCCACTAGGTCGGTGGCGTCGCGCGCCGCGTTCACTGCGAGCGTCTTGTCACTACCTTGGTCTGTGAGGAGTTGTGGTAGGCCCGTAGCTTGGCCACTAGGTCGGTGGCGTCGCGCGCCGCGTTCACTGCGAGCGTCTTGTCACTACCTTGGTCTGTGAGGAGTTGTGGTAGGCCCGTAGCTTGGCCACTAGGTCGGTGGCGTCGCGCGCCGCGTTCACTGCGAGCGTCTTGTCACTACCTTGGTCTGTGAGGAGTTGTGGTAGGCCCGTAGCTTGGCCACTAGGTCGGTGGCGTCGCGCGCCGCGTTCACTGCGAGCGTCTTGTCACTACCTTGGTCTGTGAGGAGTTGTGGTAGGCCCGTAGCTTGGCCACTAGGTCGGTGGCGTCGCGCGCCGCGTTCACTGCGAGCGTCTTGTCACTACCTTGGTCTGTGAGGAGTTGTGGTAGGCCCGTAGCTTGGCCACTAGGTCGGTGGCGTCGCGCGCCGCGTTCACTGCGAGCGTCTTGTCACTACCTTGGTCTGTGAGGAGTTGTGGTAGGCCCGTAGCTTGGCCACTAGGTCGGTGGCGTCGCGCGCCGCGTTCACTGCGAGCGTCTTGTCACTACCTTGGTCTGTGAGGAGTTGTGGTAGGCCCGTAGCTTGGCCACTAGGTCGGTGGCGTCGCGCGCCGCGTTCACTGCGAGCGTCTTGTCACTACCTTGGTCTGTGAGGAGTTGTGGTAGGCCCGTAGCTTGGCCACTAGGTCGGTGGCGTCGCGCGCCGCGTTCACTGCGAGCGTCTTGTCACTACCTTGGTCTGTGAGGAGTTGTGGTAGGCCCGTAGCTTGGCCACTAGGTCGGTGGCGTCGCGCGCCGCGTTCACTGCGAGCGTCTTGGGGATCACCAGCAGCGACTGCGCGAACGCCGCGATCGCCAGCTGCTCGCGGGAACTCTGCAAACAGAAATAGAAAAAGAAATTTGATTATTTAAAATATTTAATACGTACGTATTTTAACACTATACTGAGTTCAACGAGCTCTAAGAATAAAATGTAAACAAATATGACGAGTATGACGTCGTGGAAAGTGTTATAAATAAACGCGTTGGTCAGTTTCTTTGGTATCCTGTCAGAGTATGAATAGTGAATATGTGAATGAATGGGAATGAACGGTTTGTTTACATTTCAGGTTCAGAGCTCCCTGAACTCAGTATTAAAGCAGACATATTTCAGTTTATGTTTCGGGTTGGTTTGGTATCCGATATTAGTAATTTTTATTTTACAGTAGTTTATAAATGTTTTTCAAGTAGCCAATCATTGTTCTCGTTACCCTACAAAGAGACATGGTCTAGGGGCGAGACAGGTGTCTATACCAATATCTACTACATTGATGTGTTTATATCTTTGCATAATTTGTAGACGACGTATGAGGCCTTCACATTTCAGCTTCAATAATACTCGCGTTAGATTTGTCTTCTTCATCTCTTGGTAGTGCTGTGCCGTATAGTTACCAGCGTGGTGGCGAGGTAAATGTTGAGGGCTGCCTCCACGCCCCCCGGCACCAGCTAGCCGGACTCCAGCACCCTCCTGACTGTACTGCACTTACCAGCGTGGTGGCGAAGTTGTCGAGGTAGATGTTGAGGGCTGCCTCCACCGCCCCGCCGCCCGGCACCAGCTTGCCGGACTCCAAGACCCTGCGGACGGCGCACAGCGCGTCGTGAGCCGAGCGCTCCATCTCGTCGCAGTAGGCGTCGGTCGGCCCGCGCAGGATGATGGATGCTGCGGTGCGCGCCGCTGGGCTGCAAACACCAAATCACCGTTCATTCATCTCACCACTGACTTGGCTCATGTAACGACTAGATAGTAGCCGGGACCAACGGCTTATCGTGTCAGTGGCCTTTGGCGGCTCTATAACACTGATACCAGGGTTTGTGAGGTCGGTTGTCGAACTTTCACCACACGATTTTTTTTTAGGTTCATAAAATTGGGTACTATTCTAAATGTGTTAAATTGTTAATCCAGGGTACAAACTATCTCTATTCCAAATTTCATCCCAATCCGTTCAGTACTTTTTGCGTGCAAGGGTAACAAACATCCATACATACAAACTTTCGCGTTTATAATATTAGTAAGGATTTAACAATTTATTGAATGATTGAATGAATATACTTTATTGCACACACAGAAATAACAGATTTATACACAATAAAGATGACAACGACAAAATATATAGTAAAACGACATAACAGGCCTACTAAATTACTACTACTTTTTTTAGCGCGTCGATGATAACCTATTTTGTATCTATCCCTCCCAAAACTGAGTAACAAGTAGTATAACGTTTGCGGGGGGGTGATATAACCTCTGTCTGACTAAAGGGCCCTGGAGACGGTCAAACGGTTTGACTCAAACCTTACGTGTTTGATCAAACCGTTTGAGGTCGGTATGAACGGTTTGTCAAACGGCTCAGCGCAGTCTGATTCTGTACGCTGTCGTAATTACACTTCTGACGCGTCAAACAAAAACAAAAATATGAAATTGCATCAAACACGTAAATGTTTGACAAACCGTTCAAACCACCTTTGTAAACGATCAAACCAAACTTTACGTGTTTGAATCAAACCGTTTGACCGTCTCCGGGGCCCTTTACAGAATCCCTTCAGACGATGAGATGGTTGTTTGCTGTCCCCAACAACTATTTATCGACTTGGATATGTGAGATCGCTCTAGGCTAAGTATCTCAGCCAGCCTGATCCATGAAGTCCTACACACAGTGCCAAGCCGCAGTGGGCCCGGCGGCTTACAAAGCTATAATATAACTGTATGGCGGAACGTGTCGTTCGGCAAAAGCCGGCATGTGTGTAGTAGCCTTAAAATAGGGGACGACATTACATAAATTCGTGGCTTTTGAAATCTAAATAAAAGATTGTAACAATATATTTTTACTATAAATATAACTCACCCCTTAATCAAGATGAGTTGGTCATCACAGATCTGCTCTTGGACTACCTCAGCTGCCTCACCAATCATACTGGCCTCAAACACCTCCTCGCCTAAGATAAAAATAAATTACATAAGTAAGGACCTTGCACACTATAACCATACTATAACCTTCTTGGTTGATGTGTTCTGGTGCGGATTGCAGGCTGACCTGATTATTTTTTTACTGTACTGTAGAGTCACTAAGTAAATAGCTTGTCGATTAAATGTAGACCATGATGTAGACGTTATAATTTTACCATAATTACTAAATAATCGACTACCCTCCCTAATAATATCAATTACATTAGCTGAACTCTTTCTGATTCATTTTAATTTTCGTAATTTCCCAGATACCAGTAACTGGTAATTTTTCCCATCATTCTTATTTGCACTAGAAAATACGGACCAGTATTTTATTTTATTTTTATTTATAGTAGTTTGTAGTATTGCAAGTGATGACGTAAATGTTTAACTCTTTAGTTTATCAATAAATTCCTATTACTAGTGGCTCTGTGAGCTGTAGACCTCGCGAGTACGAGTATATAATATATTTTGAAATGGTTGATTTATGATTTTTTCATGTTTTCTCTTTTTTTTTTAATTTCCAAAAACTGACTCGACAAAAAAAAACTTTTAATTTATCGAGTCTGCTCACAAAATTTCACGAGAATTGGTTGAGAAACGCGTCCTGTAGATGAGAACAAACACATCGACATGCAAAAGCAATTTTGGCCAAGCTGAAACGGAGACGCTCGGTCAATTGTTTGTAGACAAGCAGATACCTACCTTCCATATTAGTCAGCGATGTCAAGAAGGTAGCTCCAGTGGCCTTAGCAATCCTCTTGAGATCCACCTTCTTGCACCTCCTGACGCCCATAGCTCCGGCCTCCACGAAGTATTTAAGGCACAAGTCGTCGATGCCCCCGGAACACAGGATCACATTGACTCCAGTGGCGAGGATCTTCTGCAGACGCTCCTTGGTGATGTCCAGCTCGCGCGCACGGATGGCATCTAGCTTCTCTGGGTCGGACACTAGGACCTGTATGATGGATTTTTGGATAAAATATTTGGTGGAAGTTTATGATTTTTTTTTCCTATAGAAATAAGGGAAACTAGTGTAAAACTATTTTCTATCAAGTTACAATGCAACGCAAAGCATCTTCTTCCTTTCGTTGTCCCATGTTTCGTGAGGTCAGCACATGTATCTTTCGACATCTTCTAGTTCGGGTTAAGTGACAAAGGGCTTAGCCTTGAACAGCCACACCAAAAAAAAAATTAAAATCACGAAACATTTTGAAATAATATATAATGAATGTAGCCGCCTATATGGCAGTATCAAAATAAATGTAAAAAATAATGTTTTGTAAGACTTTCAATCGGTTAATAACGCCAATACTAGTGTTGCCAAATACATTCTGATGAAAGTAATAAGAACTTTGATACTTTTATGTGATATCCTTATTACAGTCAACTCAAAACAGTCAATATTTTGGTTTCTGTCCTTTATGCCGTCCTATTAAGGGGAGGCCTATGTTCAGCAGTGGACGTCTTTCGGATGATGATGATGATGATGATTAAGGAATACTGCAACTCGCCTCGCCAGAGCCTACCATTTATTTAAGCATAATCAAATTCTATAAAACCTAAAATCTAACAACACAACCCATGAAAAAACTGTGTAGATATAAGTTTAGATTCCCTTACCTGCACACCCATCTTCATCTTGGTCTTCTGCAGCGAGAAGTCCAAACAGGCAATCTTAGCGTTCAAAATCTTCTTGGGCATGGCTTGGGAGGCTACAGTGCAGTTGAGGGCGTATCCCTTGACCAGCACGCTCTCGCGCGCGCTGCGGCCGTGCGCCTTGAGGATGTTCACGGCTTTGATGGGGTAGGCCGCGTTGCCGCGCACGTCAGTCGTCTTGATGGCCATTGCGGCGTCTACCACAATTTCAGAGAAGAAATCTGCGTCGCTGTGGGTTGAAAATACTACTTATAGTTGGTGTAATGTACAAAAATATTATTTTTGTTAAATTAGACATCTATGAAATAAGCTATAGACAACCAAAACCTTAAGCTAAGAAAATATAAAGAAATAACAGTAGGTACTTGTTTGGGGGTTTTTTAAAGTGGACTGTATGAAATATTTTACGATAATAACAAATAAATAACGAGAACGAAAAAATGAAAGTTTATAAATAGTGTGCACGATTGATAAGAAATTTGGGAGAACTCACCAGTAGCCAGCCAGGAGAGAAGAACTCCAAGTCCTTCAAAATCTACTCAGTTTCAGTACGTCAACTTCGCAAACCTGTCGGACTTACACACCTAGCTTTTTCTCCACACACAAATCAATGTGCACTACTAAATAATTCGAAAGATATAGTTAATTTGAATAGCGGATCGAAAAGCAACCGCTTTTCATGGCGACACGAAAACGAGAAGAGACAGAATGAATGTTCTAGAAAGATCAAGACCATAAACTAAAACTTTATTTTTTTTTTATTGTTGTAAGCTGAACTAAGCTAAAAATCGATATTTATTAAAAAAACCGATATTCTTAACATTACCGCCCACCAAAATACAACGTATTTTCAAAAGAATGAATAAAAGAGACGAGAAAATACTACTAACAGTTGGGTTTCCTTATGAATTTAAAACGATAAATATTTAAAACTTACTTAAAACTAAAATGAGAACTATTACAAGTTAACACAGACAGTTAGTTTTCTATAGGAAGTGGACAGATTTTGACAACGGGTCTTTTATATTCCCCAGAACCTGTGCGGACCGTTACTACCCTACAGATTCCGTCTGTCCCCCTGTGTAGTTGAACTATTCTACCAACTTTCCACTGGAGTGGACTACATTGTTCATTGACAATGAGAACGAGAGTACCGATCGAAATATCTTTTTGATCCCTAAACCATTTATGCCGTTGTTGTAATGTATGCAGGTATTCTATTTGCCACTTACGCCAAAAATCCTGATGAATCTTTTGCAATAGCTTCCACCTTTGCAAAACACCAACTTTGGTATCTACTAAGTTACTTTCAGGTAAAATAGTGAGAGGCTCCATTGTTAAAAAATGACCAGGGGTCAAAACCGAAAAGTCATTGGGATCTGAACTCATAGGAGATAGAGGTCTAGAGTTTAACATAGCCTCTATTTGAGTCAGAACCGTATAAAATTCTTCAAAAGTTAGGCGCTGAGAGCCTACGACACGCGATAAGTGAGTTTTTACTGACTTTACGCCAGCTTCTGCTAAGCCAGAAAAATGTGGACTGCCAGGAGGGTGAAACACGAAATCAATCTGTTCAGAGTGGGAAGCAGTAACCATCAAGTCATGCAACAAATTACAAGCACCAACGAAATTCCTACCTTGGTCAGAGACCAGCCGAGAACAACGACCACGCCTAGCTATGAAGCGCCTTAAGGCTGCGATATAGGCTTCAGAGGTTAACTCTGAAACGAGTTCAAGATGGACTGCTTTCGTTGCTGTGCACACGAAAACACAAATGTAGGACTTGAAAGTACGTAAACCTCGACCACGTGCCAAACAAGTATCGAAAGGACCTGCATAATCCACGGCAGCAGACGAAAAAGGCTTTATTTGATTAATACGAAAAGCCGGTAAATTGCCCATAATAGGAGCCGAAGCAACCCTAGGATGGGAACGAAAACATTTCATACAAGATGAAATAACTGAATGCACAGCCTTCTTTGACGACAATATCCAAAATTCTTGTGCCAACAAATTTTGTAGAGTTTGTAGTCCAGGGTGCATGAAACGACAATGATAATCCTCGATGATTAACCTAGTCAACCTATGATCACGAGGCAGAAGAAGCTGATGCTTAACATCATAATTTAGGTCTCCTTTTGAGAGTCGACCACCAACCCTAAGCAAACCATGATGGCCTATAAAAGGACATAATTTTCGTATGGGCTTGGGAAGGCTTCCAGACGAATTCTCCTTCGACAAATGATGGAGTTCTGATGCGAAAGCACACTCTTGGACGTGTTTAACGAGAAAATGAAGAACTTTTTTTATGTTTTCACCTGACAAGGTAGAATTAAGGACTTTCGATGAAGGGTTTTGCAAATTGTGCATATAGCGAAAACAATAAGCGAGTACGCGCAAAACACGTTTAAGCGACGAGAAGCGATGTAATATTTCATCGACGAACGACAAGTTAGAAGCTGTAAAGAGGCTATAAATCTTTTGTTCATCAGAAGCTGCTTGATCAACGACTAGCTCTGACGATGGCCAAGTCTCTTGAGGATTCGAGAGCCAGGAAGGTCCCGCCCACCATGAGGTATTCTGGATTAAGGCAGCTGGAAGCAAACCTCGAGAACCGCAATCAGCTGGGTTATCAGAACCAGGGACATGGTGCCAATTTTGAGGATAAATATTTTCCTGAATGTGGGAAACCCTATTCGCAACGAAAGTTTTCCATTTTGATGGACAAGAGCGGATCCAAGTCAAGGCCACACTTGAATCTGACCAAGCGTAGACATCGTCAAAATTGTAAAATTCTTTTAAAGCTTCTGTGAAAGCAGTGAACAAGTCCGATAATAAAACAGCAGCTAATAACTCCAACCGAGGGATTGAACACTTACGAAGAGGAGCAACTTTTGATTTGGCGCAACAAAGACGCACAACGACAGAACCGTCATTTTTAACGACACGACAATAAATGGCGGCACAATAACCTCTCTCCGAAGCGTCACAGAACCCATGGAGCTGTAACGACACGAAATTTTCGATCATTCTGCGTGGAATGCTTAGTGAAGTCAAGGACGAAAGCTGTGATTTAAACTTCTGCCACTCTTGAGCAATAGCGACAGGTACTTCACTATCCCATTCAACACCAGATAACCACAACAATTGCATCAAATACTTTGCGAAAAATACAACTGGCGACAATAACCCTAAAGGGTCGAAAATCTTAGCGATATCCGAAAGGATCGATCGCTTTGTACAACGATTAACATTTGAAGAAGTCTTGAAAATAAAAATATCATCCTTTGGAAGCCACGATAGTCCTAAAATCTTTAATGAAAAATCATTAAAATCTTCAAAATTCCGAAGTTGCTCCGAATATAAGTCAGAGATCGACACATCTTGTAGGAATTCAGGGCTATTAGAAGACCATTTACGTAAATGGAGATGAGACGACGACAAAATTTCCATGATCTCCTCACGTATCTGCTTAGCACTCTCAACAGAATCTGCGCCTGTAACTACGTCATCAACGAAAGTATCTCTTGCAAGAACTGCAGCACCATTAGGAAAACGAGAAGAGAATTCCTTGGCTAACCTTGAAATACACCAGAGAGCCTGATAAGGAGCACAAGAGACCCCAAAAGTCACAGTGAGCAAACGATAATCTTTTATAGGCTCATCCAAAGACGGACGCCACAAGATGCGCTGGTAATCACAGTCCTTTAAATCGACGAGAAACTGACGATACATCTTCTTGATGTCAGCGGTGAACACGACAGCATGCCAGCGAAACCTAGTAAGTAAATCGAAGATATTCTTTTGCAACTTAGGGCCTGGCAACAAAACATCATTCAAGGAGACACCATTAGAATCCTTGGCACTAGCGTCAAAGACTGGGCGCAAAGGTGTGGTGACAGAGTCAGGACGCAAAACTCCGTGATGCGGTATATAATAAAAATGACCACTAGGCGTTAAAGGAGGATCAACTTCTTCCATGTGACCACTCTTCAAATAGTCAACCATGTATTCGATATACGAAGATTGAAATTGAGGATTTAATTTAAACTTCCTCTCTATATTTAAGAGACGCTTGAGAGCTGCCTCACGAGAATTAGAAAACACAGGCTTCTCCTGAGGGTTTACGAAAGTCAATGGTACCACCATCTTACCATCAGGATTACGAAAATAAGAAGCTTCCATATGGTTTTCACACGACAATTCAGATTTCGAAAGAACGACAGGTTTAGGACAATCTACATTTTCCAACTCCCAGAACCGCTTTATATTGTTGTCCAAAGACAAACTCGACACGAGAAGGCAGTCCTTATTAATAACGCTGGAACCATTGCGAGAACGAGAACGAGAGGAGTCAACGCCAGTAGCACACTCACCCATTACTATCCAGCCGAAAACAGTGCGAACAGCAATAGGCTGACCTGCCTCGCCTTTGACAAGACCAGGTACGAGCGCTGAAGCGAGAAAGTTGACGTTGACCAACATATCAATTGGTCCAGGTTTATAAAAGGAGGGATCAGCGAGATCTAAGTCCTTTAAATGACTTAATAACGAAACATCAATTTGACCTGATGGCATATCAGAACAAATCTGCGACAAAACGAAAGCATCCAACGAAAATTTGCATGATAAATCACCATTTGAGGGGAATATATCACAAACGACAGAACCGAGAGTATCGGTTGATACTTGACCAATACCATTTATTGATTGGCTGTTGCTCTTAATCACAAGTCCTAGCTTCTTTGCACAAGTCGAAGTTATAAAATTGCATGCACTAGCACTATCAAGCAAAAGACGTATAGGAATTAATTTATTAAATTTATTTCGAATTAAAACGATAGCAGTCGAAAATAAAACTTGACAGTCAGCACCTGGTACAGTCAACGATGTTGGAGAAGGTTGTTGATGAACTGTTTTGTCATTACTTCTATCAAAATGAAGTAATGTGTGATGTTTGTTTTTACATTTATCACAAGACTCATTTGATCGACAATTTTTTACTGTATGCGATGGTTGAAAACAAACAATACACAGTCTTTTTTCTTTAACTGTAACAAACCTTTCATTCGGAGTCAACTTTATAAAATTAGGACACTTGTCCACACCGTGACCAGACACCGAGCATATAGTACAACAACTGACAGGTGGCACGATAAAAGATGGCTTGGGTTTATTTACCTGCTTTGTGTTTACAGCAATAGGTTTAATGCTAGAATATTCCAATGCTCGAGCTCGCTTCTCAATAAAATCACACAAGTCATCGAAGCTTGGTATATCAGTATCGGAATCAAGTTGCAACTCGAAAGCCTCCTTAGTTGCAAAATCTAGCTTAGACCAAAGCAAGTGAAAGAGCATAAAATTTTTATCAGGCAAGCTATGTTTTTTTAAAATATCAATGTTTTCCTTAAAAGTTTGATGTATTCTATTCAAATCGACACAAGTTTTTGACTTCACAGGTTCACAGTTCAACAATTTTTCATAAAAAGTAGTTGCTATCACTCTTTCCCTACCATAATGCTTTTTCAAAGTGTTATAAGCAATTGTATAGTTTACTTCTTCAAGAGGATAATTTTTTATTAAATTGTAGGCTTCTCCCTCGACATTTGACATTAAATAATGCAATTTTTCTACTAATGGGATATCCCTTTTATGAATTAGTGAGTCAAAAAGTTGAATAAACGATGTCCAATTCTCAATTTTTCCATCAAAAGGCTTTATGTTTATTTTAGGTAACCTAGCACTTGTACTAGCCGTATTAGGTTTCTCATCACTAAGTAATTTATTTAAACGACACTTTATTAATTTAACTTTCTGTTGAAACTGCATAGAATGTTCGATTTCACTATTCCTTTCACTTTTCGGAAGCGCCGATAACAACTCCAACTGCGCTCTATGAAACTCATCCTCAATATCCCCAATATCCTGCAAACAATAACCTTGCAAGTCTGAAAGTTCTATATGCTCCACACGTACAATCGCATAATCACGGGCGATACGAATTTTATCACAAGATTCATCCCCATTTTCCATTGTTTACAAATCAATTCAATATTATGGATAGAAAAGTGAGGTTATATGACTGACTGACGCAAGACTGACGCCTGACAAGACAAATGTCAAAGTGACTTTCGTTCAGAAAAAATATGAAAAGATTACCATGAAACGAAACGCAACTTTTTATTTTTTATTACCATAGATCACGACAAGTCGAAAGTGAAACCCAACGACGTTAGCCAAGATTTTCTAGACTTACCCGCGTAATAACATATAAAATAAAATATGGAAATATGATGTAAATTGGTATGGAAAACACGATTAACACACGAAACGATACGAAAATAACGAAATAACACGATAATATCTTTCCTTAGTTCGCCTTTCAACAATATCAGGCTCGAAGACCAAAATGTTTGGGGGTTTTTTAAAGTGGACTGTATGAAATATTTTACGATAATAACAAATAAATAACGAGAACGAAAAAATGAAAGTTTATAAATAGTGTGCACGATTGATAAGAAATTTGGGAGAACTCACCAGTAGCCAGCCAGGAGAGAAGAACTCCAAGTCCTTCAAAATCTACTCAGTTTCAGTACGTCAACTTCGCAAACCTGTCGGACTTACACACCTAGCTTTTTCTCCACACACAAATCAATGTGCACTACTAAATAATTCGAAAGATATAGTTAATTTGAATAGCGGATCGAAAAGCAACCGCTTTTCATGGCGACACGAAAACGAGAAGAGACAGAATGAATGTTCTAGAAAGATCAAGACCATAAACTAAAACTTTATTTTTTTTTTATTGTTGTAAGCTGAACTAAGCTAAAAATCGATATTTATTAAAAAAACCGATATTCTTAACAGTACTTATTAAAATAAAAAAAGTGTTAAGACTTGAAAGATTCTTGAAACCAAAATTTTACTGTGAAATGAAAACTTACGCTCCAATCAGTTTTGAGGACATAGTGGTTTTAGCAGCATTGACAATAGAGGGTCTGCCTAATGACTCCACGGTCACGCAGAGATTGTCCTGAATGTATTTCACAGCCTCCTTGCAGGCCAGACGGTAGCCGGAGATGATGCTGGTCGGATGGATCTTATTCTTTACTAGCTCATCAGCATTCTAGGGTAGAAAAAACTAATTGAGTAAAACACTCTAAAATATTAGTCATTGTTAGAAAAGAAAATTGCCTGTTAGTACTTTCTAAATTGATTCCTAAACTTAATTTCCAGTACAATACATAATGTCTTTCATGGATTTGAGAGATAAATAATCTGCCAAACAATCGTCTATCAAATTCATTTTACAAATTCCTGAATCTGGTGGGTTCATTACCTTGAGGAGCTCAGCAGCAATGATGACAACAGATGTGGTGCCATCTCCAACTTCTTCATCTTGAAGGTGTGCCAGCTCTACAAGTACCCTGGCTGCTGGATGTTCCACCTCAAGCATTCTGAGGAGTCGAGATGATTAGGTCACAACCAAAATCAATTTATATTTAATCATATTTTTTTGCATTATACGACATGGCTTGTAAAATTAAAGTAACTGTCCTAAATAGCCAATACTCTAAAGTTACAGTAATTTATTTTCAAAAGCTTGAATTAGTCTGTAACTTCTGCTGAAAAGATGTATTTTTTTGAGAGAAAATTACAAAAAGTTACTCACTTGAGAATAGTAGCTCCATCATTAGTGATAGTCACATCTCCGATATCATCCACCAGCATCTTGTCCAGCCCCACTGGTCCCAGGGAACTCTTCACAATGTTAGCAATAGCAGCAGCTGCCATCACTGGTAAGAAAATAATTCTATTAGTTACCACAAGTTTTTTATTAAGCTTATTATAATAAATTATAGAATACTTATGCAAACTAGTAGATATAAGCAGGCTTTTTAAAAATTTATTCAATTCGATTTTATTTGCTATAAATAGCATTTGCTTCTAAAAAGCTTACCTGGGTCAAAGAGTTTTATAACAAAACAGATGTATTGTATCACAAAACATCACCCTTATAGGCATTTTCTATGAAGAGGTTAGGATTCTTTGTGAAGATGTAAAAAGTAGATACAGTGGGCTCACATGCTTTAATCGTAATTATTTACACTGTTTTCTCGGCGAAAATCAGTGATCCAAGACTATTAAACGAATATTTATGAAGATATTTACAAAAGTAAAACCATGAGTACTACCAATGCATGTGATCAACCGGAGTATTATTTCGATTCAGTTTCTCACAGAATACTTACCATTTTGAGTGCGGACGGGTTGGCCAGAGGTTCTGGTTCCCGCTACGGAGAGGGCTGCAGCGAGTGTGGACATTTTTATTTAGTAATTCAACACAAAATTCATGAAATAAATCTAAATCGCCCGTCGCACTTTTTGTTTCTGGAAGGAAGAATGTTGCTAGATGAAAAAAATGGGTGACACATGATTTTTTATTGCCATAATATAAATCTGTATTACTACCAATTTTGTATTAATATAGAGAAAAAGAAATAAATTATCTTCTATTTACTTTCATTTTATTAAATTTACTTTTATTTAACAAATTTAATTACTTTACTAAAAATAGCTTTTTTATGGTCGGGACGATTCATTTCCCGCTCTTCACATTAACGTCGAGAAGCCCAAAGTGAACAGAGGGAATCAACCATAATACAAATATGAAAAACACATCAGCAACAGCTCATATTACCTATGTTTTCATGTTTTAAATTTGTTGTCACACTGATCTACGAAGCGTACAATATTATTATCAAAAACTAGCGCTCTGCCCGCCACTTCGCTTGTATGATCTAAGTTTTATCTCTGAGCTGAACTTCTCAGCACGAAAATTAAAAAGAAGATATTATTATTTATTTATTATAATTTATATGAAAATACAAACTTATAATTAAACACAAAGGGTGCAACAAAAACTAAAAAAAACTTAAACTTAAACATAAATCCGCTTATCAAGATAAAACAAGCACCAGTTTTTAAATTACATCTCCAGCAATACAACCATAGAACAATAAATGAAAACCACTAAGAAAACATGCGCATACAAACATACAGATAGACAAACGAAAATTCTAAAAATAATTGGATTGATTTCTGTTGATGAGAAGGCCGTGTATATTGTATGATTAAAATACTTATTTACTTGGAATTAACTCTTTTATTGATATTTTTCCTTGGACGGAACGAAGACACATTTTTCCTTCTTTTTTACTTGACCACAGAGTAGAGAAAGTATTGCCATACCACAGACAGAATAATAAAATTACTAATATTTAGTTTTGTGATATAACAGTGTTATTTCAATACTCTCCCTCAATGTTACATCATCAAAACTACTTAATTTCTAATACAAACCCATACTTGTAACAAACTTATTTAACTGAACCTTACACAATGGCTTTGTTAATACATCTGCAATTTGTTCTTTTGTTGTAATATACTTTACATTAATGACACCTTCTTCAACTTTCTGTTTTATAAAATTATATTTAACATCCATATGTTTTAATCTTTTCTGATCAGGATTTTTTACAGTTTTAATAGTACTCTGGTTATCTTCAAAGATTGTTACGTAATCAATTTTAATATTTAAATCTGACAATAGTTTAACAAGCCAACATGCTTCCATTGAAGCTTCACAAAGAGAAATTAATTCAGACTCGGTAGTACTTAGAGCAACAGTACCTTGTTTTCTAGACTTCCAAATAACAGTATTATTATACAATTTGAACAAGTATCCAGATGTTGACTTCCTGTCGGTTAAATCCCTAGCAAAGTCAGCATCTGCATACCCAATCAATACACAATTTAAATCATCATTCCCTTTCTTATATATCAAAGAATAATTAATAGTTTGTTTTATGTATCTTAGTACCCTTTTAAGAGCTTTAAACAATTTTTCGCAAGGCTTAGACTGAAATCTACTAAGATAGCAAACAGATGTGGCAATATCAGGTCTTGATCCAATCATAGCATACATTAATGATCCAATTAAAGATCTACACGTGTATTCCCAGCTAAAATCAATTTCACTACTATCAATATTTAAAACAAAATTTTGATCCATTGGTGTGTCACAACCCTTACAATCCTGCATGTCATAAAGGAATAAAATTCGTTTCAAGTATTTGGTTTGATTTATATGAACCTCCCCTGTTAACTTGTCAATAGAAATTCCCAAGTATGTCAACCGATTACTTCCCATATCTTTCATTCTGAAATTGGATGATAAGAATTTTTTTACCTTTTCAATTTCTTGTAAGTCTCTCCCTATAATTAATAAATCATCGACATAAAGCAATAGATACATATCCCCTTTGGTGTATAAGCAATAGTCATTCTGTGATCTCTTAAATCCATACTTTGTTATAGTTTCATGAAATTTTTCATACCAATATTTTGGTGATTTCTTCAGGCCGTATAATGATTTTGTTAATTTTAGTACATGCCCTTCTGGTATGTCTAATCCTTCTGGTGGTTGAAGGTAAACATCTTCTTTTATATTTCCATATAAGAAAGCTCCTTTCACATCCATCTGGCTCATGTGAAGATCCTTCTGAGCAGCCACAGATAATAATATTCTTAACGTTGGCAATTTTAACACTGGTGAGTAAATGTCTTCTAATTGATCCTTTTGTTGAAATCCCCGCACTACTAATCTGGCTTTACAAATTTCTTTATTTTCTATCTCTTTTCTTGTAAATACCCATTTACAGTCAATTAGTTTTGTATTATCTGGTTTAGGTACAATTTTCCAAGTTTGACTTTCTTCAATAACTTTTAGTTCTTCTTTCACTGCATCTCTCCACTTATTTTCATCATCTCTTCCTTCTATATCTCTGTAGCTCATAGGAACATCTTGACATGTCAATAAAGCATATAATGCCTCTTCACTGTCATCACTTAGATTTATCTCATAGTCATCCTGCCATTTTGGTCTTCTTGCCTTTCTTTTCTCTCTCCCTGTTTCTGATTTTCCTTCATTCTGTTTTTCATAATTTTCCACTGATATTTCCTCATCTTTTCTTTTCCCTTGTTTTTGTATCTTCTTAATTCTTCTTTCATTTTCTTCTTTATCTTCTTCCTCTTCTATATTTTCCTTTTCAGATCCAGATTCATTCTCATACTCCTCTTCGGGTTCATTGTTGGATTTTGGTAAGTACACTACGTTTTCATTTAAATTTTCTCTTTCATTAAATAAAGTATTTCTGCCAATTACTGTTCTTTTATTTTCCTCATCATATAGTCTGTATCCTGAAGTACTATATCCAATCATAATCATTCTTTTCCCTGGGTTATCAAGTTTCTGTCTCAACTGTTTAGGTACATGATTATAGGCTACACTTCCAAAAACTCGCATATTTGAAACATCTGGCTTACGTCCATGCCATAACTCGTATGGTGTTTTCTCCCTTCCTGTTGTTGGGCTTCTGTTTGTTACATAAGCAGAGTACAGTACAGCATCACTCCAAAATTCTTTTCCAAGTCCGGATTCTCCTAGTATTGTCCTTGATTTATCCATTATGGTCCTATTCATTCTTTCTGCGACACCATTCATCTCCGGATTATATGCAACTGTGTACTGAATTATTATACCCTTTTCATCACAAAAGTTCTGCAGTTCCCTTGATGTATACTCACCACCGTTATCAGCCCTCAGTTTAAGTAAATTTGTGTTGAAATGATTAGTAACAAGATTATAATAATTTTTGAATTTTTCAAATACCTCAGATTTTTCTTTTAGCAAATATATTATTGTGAAATGCGTGTAATCATCGATAAAAGTTAGAAAGTATCTGTAACCGTCCCTAGTAACTGGAGTGATTGGCCCACACACATCAGTATGTACCAACTCTAATGGGCGCTTAGCTCTATAGCCAATTTTATTAAATGGTTGCCTTGTCATCTTTCCTAACATGCATGGCTCACACAATGTATTCTCATTGATTGGAACATTATTTAAATCATTTAACCCGTTCACTAAATTTTTATTACTTAAAAGGTTTAAATTTCTCAATCCTAAATGACCAAAGCGCCTATGCCACAACTGTATAACCTCTTTATCATTGGATGCAAAGTTACAGCTTGTGTTTGGGATATACTGCATCTTAATGGTGTACAAAGACCCTTCATTGTTTCCTATCAAAATTAATTGGTTATAATAATATACTCTTACCTTGCCCTTGAAGAACTCTATTCTCATATTAGAAGTTTGTTGTAATTTAGAAACAGACAATAAATTTTTTCTCAAATCAGGCACATAATACACATTTTTTATAGTACATTCTGTAGATTTCTTACCAACATAACATACTGCCTTAATATTTCCAATACCAACTGCCTTTAGAGTTATACCATTTTTTGCTGCAGCTATTTCCTTCGGTTTGCTAAGTTCTATGTAATCTGAAAAACAATCTTTATTATTAGTTAAATGATCCGAAGACCCAGAATCTACGCACCAACAAATTTCAGTTTCACAATTATTAAAAGCAACATTGTTATTATCGGTTTCCATGTTTGCACTAAACGCAATGTCTGCATAGTGAGCGTTTTCTCTTTGTTGACTTCCTCTGTAATTTCCTCTATAATTTCCTCTGTGATTTCCTCTGTAATTTCCTCTGTGATTTTCTCTGTAATTTTCTCTGTAATTGTAATTTTCTCCGTTATTTCCTCTGTAATTTTCTCCATTATTTCCTCTGTAATTTTCTCCATTATTTCCTCTGTAATTTCCTCTATTGTTCCCTCTGTAATTTCCTCTTCCTCTGTTTGCTTGTCCATATCCATAGCTTCCTCGTCCATATCCTTGTTGGTGTCCTCGTTCTCTTGTTCTACACTCTGCTTTCCTATGTCCTTCCCTTCCGCAAGCAAAGCAAATAAAAGCATTTTTACTGTGTTCCGTGTGTGTGTTTCTGTGTTTGTTCCTTTTTTCCTCTTCTCCGAGTAGCCTGTCCTTTACCATGTCTAATGTGAGGTTAGGTAGGGACTCTAATGTTGTTACAATCATCTCATATGACTCATTCATGGAGAGCAGTACTGTGTTTACTTTTTCCTCCTCAGAAAGTGGGCTACCGGCGTCTTTTAATTGGTTGAAAATCTTTGACATAGTGTTAAAATGATCAGATAACGGGGTACTATTTTCATATCGTAAATCTGTCAATTGCCGCCTCAAAAACAACCTGCTTCGAGTACCTTTTTTTGCGAACTGATTTTCCATCCTTTCCAGCATGGCATATGCTGTATTTTCTTCACGAATGTAATCTAGGTGGCTGTCCGCCACCGCGCTGATGATTATGTTCTGAGCGCGTGCCTCCGACTTCTTATTTACCGGGTTACTTGCGAATCCTCTTTGCACGACGGCATCAATACAATCCTCTTCTCTTAATAACGCTTGAAGCCTGAATCTCCAGGTTGCAAAATCTTCACCCGCGAATGGTTTTATTTTCCAAAATTTATCACCCGACGCCATTTTTCCGAGACAACAACTCTTTCAATAATTTTCTTCTAACCCAGCTCTTCTACCACTGTTGATGAGAAGGCCGTGTATATTGTATGATTAAAATACTTATTTACTTGGAATTAACTCTTTTATTGATATTTTTCCTTGGACGGAACGAAGACACATTTTTCCTTCTTTTTTACTTGACCACAGAGTAGAGAAAGTATTGCCATACCACAGACAGAATAATAAAATTACTAATATTTAGTTTTGTGATATAACAGTGTTATTTCAATAATTTCTTGCTGTAAATAAAATCTGTATATGCATATCATCTATGCATATTCGTAATATTCGTAATCATCGAGTCAGTAGTAGAACTGCGCGGTCGGGAATCGAATCCGGGACTGAGGTAATGCACAGAGGCCAGGTGCACTGGTTCTACATAGAACCATCGAGTTCACAGAACTGCACGGTCGGGAATCGAATCCGGGACTTCTTTTTTTTTAATCGTGTGGGTTGTAACGTCCTCACCAACCTCACGTATCCTGGTGTCAGAGTTATAGAGCCGCCGCGCCACACACACTAAGGTATTGTGCAAAAGGCAGATGCATTGCAAAGGATACGTGAATCGTAAAATTCATTAGAACTATTGAGCCCTTGGGGAGGCCTACGTCCAGTAGTGGACTGCATGCAATAGGCTGATTTATTGATTGAGTTAAGAGTGTGATATGGTTAAGGCTGCTGCTTCCCGTTTGGGAGATGCGGCTTCGATATGAGCTGTTGATGATTGAGTTAGAGTCAGAATTATTCATTGGGTAAATAAAAATTCTAAAAGGCCGGTCTCGGAATGTTTACACAAATTGTACGAATGCAACATAAACAAAATATAAAGTATATAATCCCGTCCCTTACCCGTTTGCCCTAAGCTGAGTATAATGTATAGCTAGAGCTATTCACACTTATCATTCCTTGGAAGTCCGTGAGAAACTATACATGTTAGGATTACGTGACTAGAGAACTTGAGTGTCTCCAGTTAGTCCACAGTCCAAAATACATCGGGTAAAGAAAATGTACTCCATAGTTTTCCGTCAAATGAAACTATAAATTAAATACCAACCTAAAGAAGACTGAACATAAATCCGACACGTGCTAGAGCTTACACGAAATTAAGGCGAACAGCTTGCGAACAGGCCATAATCGACTACACGACTTGTGCAGGTTGGCCGATATCACCCAACATCTCATGGGATTCAAGAGGTCGGGCCACACTGATCGACGGCGATCGACGGTTTGCCTATACAAAACGCGCGCAAAGTATGGAAATTCTTTCGCGGCGAACGCGCACCGACGACGAAACGCCTGCCGACGCGGTCGTCGGCAGGGATCGAACGCCTCCGTAAGCGGTGGATCAGCATACTAGTGTGCTCCTTTTCAATCGGCAAAGTGCGAAAGGTCGATCAATATGGCCCGACCCTTAGGATTCCATGGGAGTGAAGAGGCGAAAAACTTATCTGTGGATCCCTGGGAGCCACGTCTCGTGGGATCCTAGTGGACGGAGGGAACCCAACTTTTGAATTTGTTTGCAGATGTGTGCAAGTATTTTTATCATTCGGAGGAGGCTTAGCCCCTCGGTGGGGACGTAGGTTCTATATAGCCCTTATATGGATGGGGATACATATTGTTTTTTTTACTAAGGTAAGCCGACGCATATTTATGCAAAATAAGTTTTGTAACTACTTATGAAAGTTTTCACGTCTTCAGTCTTCAGAAGGCTACGTTTTCTTGGGTACTTTTGCAGATTTCGGTCATAAATAAACCAAATCAGAGTTCACTCAAGGGAGGTTGAAAACTTTTACAGCAGGCTAGTAAGGCTAGTTACAAGACAAACAAAGTTACATATATTGTTTAAGAAGAATTGGATTTAATAGGTTTTTTAGAAAGTCTGAACGTTGAATGAAGTATTTGGAGCACCACGCACACACGTGAGAAACACAAATACACCCAGACCCAGAAAAAGATAATTTCAATTCCTCTTTTAGGGCTCGAATCCGAACCCTCATAGTCGGCCTTCACGAAGACGGGTAGTCACAATTTTTATCAACTTCTACATTTCAACTTATTCTGTAGACCAGCTGATGGCTTTGCAACAGCGGACGGTTGGTCGGACCGGTATACGGATTCGAAACAGCACTCGCAACGAACGTGCCTCTCCATCCTTCTAAACTAAACTATCCTACTACCAACACGTAGGTATAGACTTACACTATACGAAGAGGTATACATGCATGACTCTCAGGGTGTGTGCAAGTAATTTGAAGGACGAAGACCTCCTCCATCCATACCACCAAACATTAGTTACCCCGATAAAGGCTAGCCTCATCTAAATTCCCATCAGCGGACCACAAATGGATTACCGTTGCGCTACAATAGCGTTCGTTAAGCCCATATCGTGACGAGAAGTTTCAAAACAAATTCACGAGATAAATTTATGTTTATGCGCCACAGGCGAGATGAAAATGTTTTCAGCTAACAAGCAGACTTTTAAGTCCATTGCAATTCACACAAACTGACGCGTATCTACTAAAGTTGACAATTTGGCTACAGGGTTCAGCTGACGTTCATTAGAATGCTCCGCAACGCGTGCCGTATCCATACCGGGATATAATCTCGTTTTCTGCGGCTTTTAACGAAAGCTCCGTCATGTAGAGTCGCAGAGCAAAACAAATCGTGGGTAGCTGTGCACATGCGCGCGAAGGCGACACGCACGCGCCAGGCGCCGCCGCCGCGGCAGTCGCGCGCCGTCCGTCACCGCGCTCACTCCTCCGCGCGGTTATCCCGCTCCGCGCTCACACCACGCGCTAAATGGCGCCCAAACTGGGACCGTGCTCACGCGGGTAAGTCCTTACATAATCCTTCACAAACATATCACCACCATTCTTTCATTCATGGTGAACATGCAGAGTGGTCCATGACGCAGCATCCGCGAGGAATGCGAGGGCGTGGTAGGCCATCGACTGGGAGGGGGTGCGGAGTCGGCGTTCTGGCGATGCCACCTGATAAGGATGCAGCCCACCCACTGTCAACAAACTCCATTATTTATAAAATATCGGATACTTTGTATAAACGGCTGTTAAAGACGAGAACAAGTGGAAAGTCATCTCGAAGACGTGCCTATTGATTTTCGTGACGCGTTGCTGAGATTGTGCCGCGATCGTTTTGCGCCTGAGGAACAATTAGATATATTGTCGCAGCCTCTTTAGCATTCAGCTGCGGAGCTCGCGGATATCGCTCGAGGAGCCGGGGCTACATCCGGCAATTACTCTCCAGCGATTATATCTTGTCGCGAGTCGCTCTCCTCCATCTTTTTACAACTGCGGCGTGTTCCGCTAATTTTTAATTCATGATTAATTTATTTCAACCCAAATGCTTTAGAAATAAACTTATTTATTCTGCAAATATTATCTCTACGTTCAGCATCCCTCATGGATCACAGTCTGTGACCGAGTAGGTATTAAACGTCAGATAAGGAAGGGTCCTCGTGTATGTGGCGTGTAGTAATCTCATGAAACCCTTCTTAAAGTCAGCCTTATCCGTATTGGAAAGATGTCACGCGCTATTATGAGACATTTTGATAATATTTCAAAGCAGAGGTTTAGTTGATAAAGCTTTCTTGTGATGGGAGCGATGGGAGATTTGACGCATATTTTGGGTCATTCAATAACAACGTATGGCTGGATTATAATGTCACTTATATGTATTTGTAGGGAAAAGGGAAGGAAAACGTTTGCAAAACGTTTATTTTACAGATTAGAAACGTAGACATCAAAGAGTAGTCGGTCGGCTTTAAAAGTACGATCTTTTTATGTTTTTCAATCAGAATGCCGATTACGAAAGCGGCTTTAACAATAAAAGCATTTCATATAAGATAATTAAATAAAAAAAATCGTTTAATAAGTATATAATACATTTATATAAATATTCAATATTTTAATATATTATTTAGATAGGTATTTTAATATCAATATTAATTAATTTTAAAAAAGTAATTGACTTTGATTTGACAGGACCTGTATTTCTTTAGACTATCTAGGCCAACCAGAAAATTTAATTTTTCTATAGTTGTTACATCACTTAAATTCGTCATTACATTATTTTTGGTGATTTTATCTGTGATCGAAGGATTTTACTAACAAAATGTAGCAAATAATATTCGATTAAACTAATATTTTAATTTTTCATTTATTCATTCGCTAACAAAAGACATTGTGTTCGAAATAATTTTACATAAAAATAATCAAAAACATAATTAAATAGGTAAGTACAATTACCATAACTGAAAATTAAATCACCTGGAAGAAAATAAATAAATAATAATATTGCCTATCAAAATCATACAACAACAATCTTGTTTTTATACATACAAAACAATCTATTAAAATGTTAAAAAGTGTACATGTTTTATAAAAATAATAATAATAATCCATTAACGAATGTTAAAATGATAAGTCATTAAAATTTAAAAATAATAATCCAATAAAATGTAAAACACTAACCCAACATAATGTGACACAAGATAATCAAAACAATAACAATATACAAAAACATTATAAAGTAAAAACAATTAAAATAATAAAATATTGATTAAATTCAATAAAAGTACATCATATAATATTTAAAATGCATGATAATTTCATCTTTCTGACGAGGATTGACCCGTACACGTACCAACCCACCCACTACGTACCCACCACATGCAGCAAAGAACAGCATTCCCTCATTCTCTATTATATTTTGCTAGGCAACAATATTTTATATCACCAAAGTATATAACTTGTACTTGTAATCATCGTTTCATCCCCAGGATTTTTTTTTATTACCAGATAATTCGAATGTGTCGCCAAGTATAAATACCCAATCAATCAATTAATGAATCAATCAGCCTATTGCAGTCCACTTTTGGACTTAGGCCTCCCAAAGGGCACGATCACCCGCTAAATATATTTAAAAAAAAAACAAATAAATGTAAATTGGTATACAAAGTAAAAAAATAATCACCGTAATTTATACCCAAAATAAAAGTTTGATCCTCGAAATAATAGATTAGTTACGTCGTCGATAATATTTTTGTTCTCAAAAAGGGAGATCTATCACGTAATAATAATGAAAACTGTACCCATTTTTATCCGTCAATTTTGCTAAAGTAAGCCGACTCTTTTTTGGATTAGAGCGTGCCTTTTGCATTATATATTCTTCGTACGATTAAAATACCATAATTTAGTTTTAAAATCCTAACGTAAAATATATCATCATCATCATCATCGTGTGGCAACCGAAAAAAACATATCCTATAGTGTTATTCAAGCCCGGAAATTTTCAAGATTTTTTATCCTGATAGAGAATTAGAAACCTCTAAATTAGAACAGTAGGTTAGTACATAAAACGTGAATAAACTCAGGAGTCCATATGTAATCTTGGTGAACCGGAAACGGAGTGCGGAGGGCAGTATCAGCGGAATTAGCATTTAGATTAGCCCGGCGAGTTCAGTCAGGCCGCGTGACGTGGGAACGATTATCGCCTGCGTCACACTCAGGTACTTATATGGTCGTGTTTGTTGTATATGGTAGTGTTTGTATATATACAGGGTGTAACAAACAGAGGTACCAATCCGAAACACAGCGACAGTGCTCATGAAACAACTTTTCCCAAGGAACATAGGTCGAAATAAGAAAAAAGTTTTTTGACTTCCCATACGAATTGTTCAATCAGCTGACACTTTTAGTACAGAGAAAGACTCCAAAACCCATGTTTCTTGAGTACTGTTACTGCGTTTTGGTTTGGTATCCTCATTTTGTTACATCCTTTATACTTACACCTTAAAAAGAGCGTCGCTGGTGCAGTGACTAGGGCCACTGCCTCACGTGCGTTCAGCGGACAATGGACCCGCCGACGCGTTATCACGATTGCCATTAGCTCAGGAGGGTCACTTAGCAAAAACAGTAGATTATGTCAATTTGGTAGAGGAATCGATGCCGGTAAATTTTAAAGATATTGCTAATGAGACAGAGCGTGATACACTGTTGTGTAAAATTAAAGGGTATATTCAGTTTGGCTGGCCATTGCACGTGAGCTGCGATGATGAAAAATCGTATTTTGTGAGGAAACAAGACCTAGTGTTAGAATTAGGATGCATAATTTATAAGTATCGATTAGTCATTCCTTCAGTACTAAGAAAACACATTTTAGTAGAGTTACATGAGGGGCATTTAGGAGTCAACAAAATGAAAACATTATCCCGCAGCTATGTCTATTGGCCAACCCTAGATAAAGAGTTGGAAGAGTTGTGTCGAAGCTGCGAGGCGTGCAGAGCAGTGCGGGACGCGCCGCCGCATGCACAGTTACATCCCTGGGAGGTTCCGCTTCATCCCTGGCAGCGGGTGCATGCAGACTTTGCTGAGTGTGTAGGAAAGCATTATTTGATTATTGTGGATGCACATTCCAAATGGATCGAAGCGGTGGAAATGCGTAGTACTAATGCGAGCTTTACCATTGCGGCGTTTAGAAGTATTTTTGCGCGTTTTGGTTTGCCATCGCAACTCGTAACCGACAATGGCCCGCCATTCTTTTCACAGGAGTTCAAAATATTTTGTAAAAATAATTGCATTAAACATGTAACTTCAGCACCTTATCGACCGCAAGGCAACGGGGCGGCCGAAAATGCCGTCAAGACTGTAAAGAAAGCAATAAAAAGAGCAATACATGAGGGTGAGAATGTCACGACCGCTCTAAGTAAATTTTTATTGCAATATAGAAATTGTGTTCACGCTACTACGGGTGTATCTCCGGCAGTGGCTTTACAGGGTCGCAGGCTCCGAAGCCGTTTAGACGCGGTGCGGCCGGACGTGGCGGCGACGGTGCGCGCCGCACAGGAACGACAGGTGCGAGCCGCCGGCGGCACGGCACGCTCCGTCGCCGTCGGAGACCTCGTGCTAGCAAGGGACTATTCTAAGGGCGGAAAAAGGTGGTCTGAGGGCAAGGTAGTTAAACAAACTGGTCCAGTTTCATATAATGTTGATATGGGCCGCGGCGTTCTATGGCGTAGGCACGCTGATCAAATTGTTAAAAATAAAAATAGATACTCTCTATCGCGGGCATCTATCCAACCAGGGGCGGAGGAGGTTAAGTCAAATAACATTCCATCTCCTAAGTCCGCGGGGGAAAGAGTTACTGATGACTCATTTGAAGACACTTCTGATGGCGCTGAAGGTTCGAGTCAGGAGCCAGACAATCCGGCCACTGATGTTGACCCGGTCAGTGGTACTCGGTCTCCATCACCACCGCCGCCATCAGGTGCGTCTGCACGAGCACTGCGTGCGTACAATCGTGCTAAACGGACCGAGGTTTTACCCAAATGATTTGCTGGAGATTTGAATACATTGTAGGTTTAGCATAAGTGCTTTCTAATGATTTGTTTAGTTTTTAGTTATGCAGTTGTTGTTTTGTAGGGGAGAAAATGTGACGTTTGTTTGTACTGTTATATTTTAAGGTGGTGGGTAATTTGCGTTTTCTATAATAAACCAGTCAGCAGCTAGCTCTCGCCTTTTATTGACGTTGCACTGGAGACTTAGGTTTAATATCCACCACGTAACATTGTTGTCGTGCTTTCGAATTTTGAATTCATATGGTCATTTATTCGACGCTCTTTTGGTGAATGAAAATACCGTGAGGAAACCTGCACACTCCTGCGAAGAATTTCGAAGGTTGTATGTGAAATCGACCAATCCGTACTGGGCCAGCGTGGTCGACTAAGGTCTGATCACCCTAATTCAGGGTAGGATCAAGTGGGAACTTACGAGTATATGAGTTGTTGATTGAAGCCTTTAAAAATGGTTTAGTGGGTCTGATCGCTATGTATTATTTAGGAAAAAGTAAGAGTAATTCAGCATTCAGTCGGCTCATAGTCCAGCAGTGGACTGTAAAGGGCCGTTGATGTTGAACAATAAGTTTATTTTTTATGCCAACGTTTCAGCCCAGTTGTAAGAGTCCGCAATATGCGGCCGTAGGCAAGAATGTCATCAGCATAGAAAAAATAATATTAGGCCAGGATAAAAAGGAAATATGTGATGTAGGTAGGTAGGTACCTAAATACTATGTGTAAACTAACGCAAAAGTTGAAACGTGAAATGTTTCAATTGTTGTGAAACAGTCATCCAAAGTTAGTTTACCATCGCTGAAAACGAATTCAACAAAATTTAATTGTAGAAGTATCATTTAACAACTTTTTTTTATAAAAGTAGATATTTTTTTCTTATCTTTGTAAAGAAATAATAGCTACCACGCTGCGTCGTAGCAATGCCTACGTATCGTAGCGCTTTGCTACGACATACCCGACTGTGCAAGATTCAATTAATAAGCAGTTTAGTGTACTCGCAACACCTATAAAGCAAAAAATTAAAAATGTTGTCGATCTTGGACAGGACTCGAACATGCATCTCCTTGGCTATCCGGGCCAGAAACAGGACATTACCAATTATGCCACCAAGCTCTGTGAAACGTCGACGAAACTTGACACTGCTTTTTACTTTAATGCTCAGAGTGCTTTATAATCTGTAACAATAATACTCAATAGTATTATTACAAGATCTTATTCATTATTCTGATTAGGGTCAGTTACTACACTACTATTGACAACAACAACAATTATTTACCCATAGGATTTTAATTCGATTTGTTCTTGTTTACTGATCGATGATTTATCATCCTTCAGCTATGAAAAGGTCAATTTATCCTCAGTGTAAAATAAGAGTATTGTAATTCGTAGAAACACATATCAGACGGCGATTTCGGGGCGATCCCGCAGCTATCTAAATGGTAATGTGGGGTCACTTCGAATTTCCGGTCGGCTAGAGTAAAGTAACGCCGAGTAGACACCGAGTCACACGCCTAACTCGGTGTACGGTTTAAGACCGCACATATTTATTCGTGCTTATACGGCAACCTAGTTACCGCGTCAATACGATTTAATTAGCTATGTAATGTTTTGTTTTTAGTGTGCATTTATAACTGAAGGAAAGAAGTCGCCATAATTGCATATAACTTGTGAACTTTTAACTTAATAAACTGTGTGATTATAAGTGACCCGTTTTCCTGCACCGCAACAAACTTAACTATAACTTAACTTCATCAACATCAACTTAACTAGTCAACTACATCATCATCAATCATTGTTCAGATTGAACACTCGGCTTACTCGATATAAAGTTCACTTTTCGACACAATCGCTACACTTGTAATAACATCATAAACGTACACGATCTGTGGTTCCCGGCATTAGAATAGGATCAATTTGTCTTCTCGTGGGTGTCGTGCAAAACTTTGTTTAGTGCCAATAAAAGAGTTAGACGTACTGGTCTGAGAAATAAAACTACCTAAAACTAAAAACAAGTATGGCATGCGAACTGATGAATATCTAATACCTACATATGTAAATGAACTACCAATAGAACTACAAGAATTGTACCTTAGTAATGGCAAGTGTTGGAGTAGCTTAAAAAAATATTACCTATACATACCTACCTACTTGCATTATTGTTGTACTGTAACACGGTATATAATATACGAGTAGCGACTCTCCTGCACCCAGATAGACCTTGTTGGTTTGCGTGGTACAGGACCTAAGAATAAACATGTTTGTATCCATCTTTACTGTTCAATAAATAAAAATAAAAAAATTAGGCGATAGGCTAGCAACCTATATGTTTTAAGATTTTCGCGGTTGTGACAATTTTAATGGCTAGCAACCTGTACTAAAAAATTTAAAATCTGTGAACCTTTACCGAAACATTTTGCCTAAAAAGGTAAAAGGAGTATTCCTTGGGAGCCAACTAAAACACTGCACTCTCCCCTACGGGGATGGAAGCGAGTCTTGTGTGTGTGTAGGAAATAGATTTCCCAAATGGTACCGGACAAAACAACCAAACTATTGAGATAAGACAAAAATGTATATTTTTTAGTGAATCCATGTCTGCGTCTTGATATATAGATCATATTTAACTGTACGTCTTAGATTAATATTCATTTAATGTTTTTTTTTTAAATCTATGTGAGAGAAGAATAATAAAAATATTTCTAAAATATTTCTATATCTTTCGAACTATTCCTTCAATTTTTCGTCGGACAATGTAAAAATTGTAGCAATGTATGCTAAAGTTGTCTTTGAAGCCCATCGTATACAGCTTGCCTAAGCTGTTTGAATTATTCGGTCAGCCTCAAAGGATCAAGCGGGAAGTTGGGGCTGCCGCGGTTTCTTGACCCTCGTGTTTGGGACACAGGAGCTTAAGTTTACCCGATATTTTGTGTGTAAAGCTTTGTTTACAGCACGCAAGTAGTTAGACTGTGGTAAACGCTTCTTTGCAGACATCATCATTCTCGGCGAACTTGCTCGTCAGGTACTTTATGGGAGGTTGAATGATTGCAGATAAATAAATAATATAATAAATGTAAATTTTATGTTACTCGTATATTCTAAGTTAAGCACTCCGTCCGGTAGTCACCCTATTATAATGAAACCTATGACATTAACAAATCTAGTCCGCGCCCGCTATATTACCGTTTCGATATACATGGCGGTTAGGTGAAAAAAAAAGAAATCAACTATTCATTGAATCTAAAAAAAAAATTACAAAAATCCAATTCTACAGGAAGTTATCGTGTAGTTTTTAATTTAAAAGAACCCGACCAACTTATCAACTTTTTACTCTCACAAAAACGACTTCATTATTCACGCTCAACACAATATATTGCTGTTCGTATCCTCTCTTTAGAGGAGAAAGTTCCTCGCCAGCTTGCATAACTCCTTGCCCGAGTTGTCAAGAGGAAAGTTAACTAAGTGCAAATACGGTGTGGATCTGCATAATAGAAGGCATTCTGGTTGCACTATGCAACTACTCACCTCGTATAGTCAAGCAGTATAGCAATGCAGCGGACTGAAATTCCTGGTAAACTGAAGAGCGAAGATGGATAAGCTAGAGCGGGAATCTACTAGCTAGACATGGTAATAATAAAGGTAGAGTTTGTGAAATTTTTAGATAACGTAATAATATTCTAGTTACCACCTTTTTATCGTGTGGGTTGTAGGTCGGATCACCTTCATCAACAGCTTAAATACGTCCCCACCGAGGGGCTCGAACCTACCCTGAATTAGGGAGAACAGGCCTTAGTGTGTTTTAGTCGACTACACTGGCCCAGTGCGGGTTGAATCACCAGGTTAAGCGAAAATTAAGATTAGTCCATGGTTTGCATAAGGACAATTGGCATCTTAAAGCCTCGGCCACACAGAGCGGGAGCGGCGCGGTCCGGGGCTCTTTGTATGGCGCGGCCACCGTCCCGCTTTCCTGGCCCCGGACCGCGCCGCTCCCGCTATGTCTTCCAGAATTTTGTGAGATCAGTTAGCAACTTCACAACCCACGTATTTTTTGGTCTATGTTATCCATTAAAATAAATGGAACGTAAATTCTTATGGGTATGTTTGTAAAATAGCTACAACGCTGCGTCGTAGCGCTTTGCTACGATATACAAGACTAAAATTCTATTTATAAATATTAGTTAGCACTCGGAGTTTTATCATGTTGAGATCGTTGATTCAGTTTGGGTTTAGTCCATTAGTATAGTCCAACACCAACGTCCATGCGTCAAGAACATGATTGGTGTAAAGTTTAAACTATCTACTCGTATATGCTATAAACTAATTTGTCTAGCGACGTTTAGTACCATGTGATTTTAAGAATATTTTTAAAGTATCGTCGTCGTCGATGAATCCGCACATTACTCACTCGTATCTCCCTCATTTTTTCAAAGCGGTGAGCAGTAATCCGCTGTAATGGCTCGTGCTCGGCTCGATCTCTCTTCTGCAAACCCATTCGAACGCCTGCGTCGATTTCGAGAATCACCCGACATCCAGGATGGATTAGGTAACTTGTGGTATCGAGTTATTCTAGTTGGGGTGTTGCTGCAGCTTTGCGTCTTGATGGTAGCGAGTTTTAGTTAATCATCATAACAAAATTAAACCAACTAAAAACTTAAACTATTTGATGTATTTAACTAAAACTTTTTGATATACATGGACACATTCGTATGCCAATGCTTCTGTTTACTTGCCGAGAATAGCGCTTGCACTGCGTCGTGTAAACGGAAAATATGCAATGACACGTACGGTTATACAATCAGTAATAAGAAAGTCTCTAGGACCTTGCAATAAATATAACTTTGCATAGGGCATTAAGCAAGGCGTATAATGTATCGTTTGAAAAATAAATTGCACAATTTTCATCTCCTGCTACGAAAGTGACCTACCTCGCCGAAAGGTATAAATATTGCATAGTTAATCCTGTCTGTCAGCGATTTATGTAAGAACGCTTAATATGGTGAGTATAGTAAGTAAAGAAAACTCATACTTAATTAGCATTCTAATAATAATTTACTTGTTAAAATTTTTATAAAATTAAGAAACGCATAGTGATAAAAGTATACCTAATGAATGCATTCGTGGCCATTGTAGTCACATATGCATTTAAATCACGCGCAAGCTATATTGTATTAGTCTATCCATGCGACGATTTTGTAAATAAAATAAGAACAAGTCATAATGCCACATTGTAAAACTCTGCCAATTTCCAATTTCTTTACTTCCTTACAGCAACATTTTCAATGCAATACAGTGTTATAAGCAGCAAAACAGTTTTGTCGGTTTAAAAATGTAAGGCGGGTCGAGATTAGAGTCCATTTGCCGCTTGCAGCTCGGATATTACTGCAGTAAGTAGGTAGTGCGATTGTGCTTTGTTCGCTCGTGTAGTGGCCAGTGTGAACCGAATGACGTGGTAGAACGTTCTGTAAAGTGCTGGAAATGTAATAAATGAACATGGCTGAAAATTGAACTAGCGTAGAGTGCGCCAACGGTCGTGTGACGAAAAAATTACTTTGTTAACAGCACTTGAAAGTAGTCTTTGGCAGTCTTCGCCAGAGGAATAGTTTGTTCGTTTTCGGTTCAGTCTGTAAATACTTTCATAGGTAGTGACTCCAATTTTGGTTTTAGAACAGATTTAGCAGGATAGAAGCTTGCCAGTATTATCATATTTTCTGTGAGTTCACTATTTTTACTAGATAGCGAAAGCCGAGAAAATTTTGAGTTATGGCGTTATATTATAGCAGGCATAACATTGAGTCATAATGTTGAGTTCCCGTCTTAAGTAGCATTTTAGAGTGCAGTATGTGAAGGAGGTATTGGCCAGGTACGTTAATAATATCAGCGAGCGCACACATGCAGTGAACGCGCCAACCATGAACACACTTATTTCGTCCTTAGTATTAAAAAAAATACTCTGTGGTGTCTTACTTTGAATAAAAGCTTTTTATAATATGTATTTTCACGTAAGGTGCAACTCATACAACTTAACTCTAGGGAGGATGTATACAAACTTTATGAGAGCCAAGTACGCCCTTTTTATTAAGATAAGCACGTGAAAAATTTACGACACGATAGCGCGGCTGTAAACGTGGGAGCATGTGCTCGAAATACTAATGGAAAAGAAAAATGTGTGCGAAAATACCAGAAACAACCACGAACGAAATGCTTGAAAATTATACTCGAAGAAATCAAAAAAGTTAAAAAAAGCCTTGTTTTTGTAATTATGGACAAAAATAAATAAAAACGTGTTTATTATTGCTACGATATTATTTTAATGTCATTTTTTTACACATTTTTCTTTATCTTTTATTTATAACAACGTAAGTGTATGTATGTAGGTATGTAAGTATGTAAGTGTTACTGACATTCTTAAATCTACTCGCAAACATACATCTCACATAACGTAACATCTGGTTCGAAATACAGTGTTGTGCCAGTGTTTAGGAGCCACGTTGAGTTTGAGTGTAATTTTCTTCTGCAATTTTTCACTTGTCACTGGCTAGCAGCAAAACCTTGGCTGACTGCGATTAATCTCCAAGACAAACGATGGTTTTCACATTGTTGCATTCACATTTTTCAACGGACCGAGCTGCTATTAACTAGGTATTTATAAAAATGTTTTGTTTCCATTCACTTCGGTAACTTTTAGATGATTTTCTTCTCATACTTTGTGTGTTGGTTTAGCGTATATCTAGAATAAGTTACAAACAAATGAATGATATGAGATATTGTATAATAACACTTTTTCAGTACCTATTGGGATACGAAAGTTCCTATCAAATCTGCCTATTTAGACACAACCAACAAATGCCATTTGCTTGCTATGAGCACTTGAAGTTTAAAATCCTCACATGTTTAATCTCAAGACTACGTTACAAAATTGCTTCTTCAAACCAATGATATTTTAAGAAAGATACGTCACGTTCTTACTGCACGCACAAAATAAACTGTTCCGCGACACAGACACGCTGTGATGGCTGGTTTACACGTATTAAGTTGTTTAGTAGTTAACTAAATTTTAACTTAATTTTAAGCAACTAATGGCTGGTTTACACGTATTAAGTTGTTTAGTAGTTAACTAAATTTTAACTTAATTTTAAGCAACTAATGGCTGGTTTACACGTATTAAGTTGTTTAGTAGTTAACTAAATTTTAACTTAATTTTAAGCAACTAATGGCTGGTTTACACGTATTAAGTTGTTTAGTAGTTAACTAAATTTTAACTTAATTTTAAGCAACTAATGGCTGGTTTACACGTATTAAGTTGTTTAGTAGTTAACTAAATTTTAACTTAATTTTAAGCAACTTAATGCGTGTAAACAGCGAATTTAGTAGTAAGTTGCAAGTTAAAATTTAGTGTGCAAGTAAACAAGTAGATTAGAACTTTTTCTATTTTTCGGGTAAGTTGGTGGGCGTGGCCTGTCACTTGACACGTTTGGAAAGGCGCGATTTAGTTAATTTTAAGTTAAATGCGAAGTGCGAAGTTAAGTGCGAGTGTTTTATGTTTATTTTTTGGATATATTTTAATATATATTATATATAGGTATAAAAACATTAATGATTAATATATTATTAATATTAAATTGTTAAGAATATCGTTTTTTTAATAAATATCGATTTTTAGCTTAGTTCAGCTTACAACAATAAAAAAAAAATAAAGTTTTAGTTTATGGTCTTGATCTTTCTAGAACATTCATTCTGTCTCCTCTCGTTTTCGTGTCGCCATGAAAAGCGGTTGCTTTTCGATCCGCTATTCAAATTAACTATATCTTTCGAATTATTTAGTAGTGCACATTGATTTGTGTGTGGAGAAAAAGCTAGGTGTGTAAGTCCGACAGGTTTGCGAAGTTGACGTACTGAAACTGAGTAGATTTTGAAGGACTTGGAGTTCTTCTCTCCTGGCTGGCTACTGGTGAGTTCTCCCAAATTTCTTATCAATCGTGCACACTATTTATAAACTTTCATTTTTCGTTCTCGTTATTTATTTGTTATTATCGTAAAATATTTCATACAGTCCACTTTAAAAAACCCCCAAACATTTTGGTCTTCGAGCCTGATATTGTTGAAAGGCGAACTAAGGAAAGATATTATCGTGTTATTTCGTTATTTTCGTATCGTTTCGTGTGTTAATCGTGTTTTCCATACCAATTTACATCATATTTCCATATTTTATTTTATATGTTATTACGCGGGTAAGTCTAGAAAATCTTGGCTAACGTCGTTGGGTTTCACTTTCGACTTGTCGTGATCTATGGTAATAAAAAAAATAAAAAGTTGCGTTTCGTTTCATGGTAATCTTTTCATATTTTTTCTGAACGAAAGTCACTTTGACATTTGTCTTGTCAGACGTCAGTCTTACGTCAGTCAGTCATATAACCTCACTTTTCTATCCATAATATTGAATTGATTTGTAAACAATGGCAAATGGGGATGAATCTTGTGATAAAATTCGTATCGCCCGTGATTATGCGATTGTACGTGTGGAGCATATAGAACTTTCAGACTTGCAAGGTTATTGTTTGCAGGATATTAGGGATATTGAGGATGAGTTTCATAGAGCGCAGTTGGAGTTGTTATCGGCGCTTCCGAAAAGTGAAAGGAATAGTGAAATCGAACATTCTATGCAGTTTCAACAGAAAGTTAAATTAATAAAGTGTCGTTTAAATAAATTACTTAGTGATGAGAAACCTAATACGGCTAGTACAAGTGCTAGGTTACCTAAAATAAACATAAAGCCTTTTGATGGAAAAATTGAGAATTGGACATCGTTTATTCAACTTTTTGACTCACTAATTCATAAAAGGGATATCCCATTAGTAGAAAAATTGCATTATTTAATGTCAAATGTCGAGGGAGAAGCCTACAATTTAATAAAAAATTATCCTCTTGAAGAAGTAAACTATACAATTGCTTATAACACTTTGAAAAAGCATTATGGTAGGGAAAGAGTGATAGCAACTACTTTTTATGAAAAATTGTTGAACTGTGAACCTGTGAAGTCAAAAACTTGTGTCGATTTGAATAGAATACATCAAACTTTTAAGGAAAACATTGATATTTTAAAAAAACATAGCTTGCCTGATAAAAATTTTATGCTCTTTCACTTGCTTTGGTCTAAGCTAGATTTTGCAACTAAGGAGGCTTTCGAGTTGCAACTTGATTCCGATACTGATATACCAAGCTTCGATGACTTGTGTGATTTTATTGAGAAGCGAGCTCGAGCATTGGAATATTCTAGCATTAAACCTATTGCTGTAAACACAAAGCAGGTAAATAAACCCAAGCCATCTTTTATCGTGCCACCTGTCAGTTGTTGTACTATATGCTCGGTGTCTGGTCACGGTGTGGACAAGTGTCCTAATTTTATAAAGTTGACTCCGAATGAAAGGTTTGTTACAGTTAAAGAAAAAAGACTGTGTATTGTTTGTTTTCAACCATCGCATACAGTAAAAAATTGTCGATCAAATGAGTCTTGTGATAAATGTAAAAACAAACATCACACATTACTTCATTTTGATAGAAGTAATGACAAAACAGTTCATCAACAACCTTCTCCAACATCGTTGACTGTACCAGGTGCTGACTGTCAAGTTTTATTTTCGACTGCTATCGTTTTAATTCGAAATAAATTTAATAAATTAATTCCTATACGTCTTTTGCTTGATAGTGCTAGTGCATGCAATTTTATAACTTCGACTTGTGCAAAGAAGCTAGGACTTGTGATTAAGAGCAACAGCCAATCAATAAATGGTATTGGTCAAGTATCAACCGATACTCTCGGTTCTGTCGTTTGTGATATATTCCCCTCAAATGGTGATTTATCATGCAAATTTTCGTTGGATGCTTTCGTTTTGTCGCAGATTTGTTCTGATATGCCATCAGGTCAAATTGATGTTTCGTTATTAAGTCATTTAAAGGACTTAGATCTCGCTGATCCCTCCTTTTATAAACCTGGACCAATTGATATGTTGGTCAACGTCAACTTTCTCGCTTCAGCGCTCGTACCTGGTCTTGTCAAAGGCGAGGCAGGTCAGCCTATTGCTGTTCGCACTGTTTTCGGCTGGATAGTAATGGGTGAGTGTGCTACTGGCGTTGACTCCTCTCGTTCTCGTTCTCGCAATGGTTCCAGCGTTATTAATAAGGACTGCCTTCTCGTGTCGAGTTTGTCTTTGGACAACAATATAAAGCGGTTCTGGGAGTTGGAAAATGTAGATTGTCCTAAACCTGTCGTTCTTTCGAAATCTGAATTGTCGTGTGAAAACCATATGGAAGCTTCTTATTTTCGTAATCCTGATGGTAAGATGGTGGTACCATTGACTTTCGTAAACCCTCAGGAGAAGCCTGTGTTTTCTAATTCTCGTGAGGCAGCTCTCAAGCGTCTCTTAAATATAGAGAGGAAGTTTAAATTAAATCCTCAATTTCAATCTTCGTATATCGAATACATGGTTGACTATTTGAAGAGTGGTCACATGGAAGAAGTTGATCCTCCTTTAACGCCTAGTGGTCATTTTTATTATATACCGCATCACGGAGTTTTGCGTCCTGACTCTGTCACCACACCTTTGCGCCCAGTCTTTGACGCTAGTGCCAAGGATTCTAATGGTGTCTCCTTGAATGATGTTTTGTTGCCAGGCCCTAAGTTGCAAAAGAATATCTTCGATTTACTTACTAGGTTTCGCTGGCATGCTGTCGTGTTCACCGCTGACATCAAGCAGATGTATCGTCAGTTTCTCGTCGATTTGAAGGACTGTGATTACCAGCGCATCTTGTGGCGTCCGTCTTTGGATGAGCCTATAAAAGATTATCGTTTGCTCACTGTGACTTTTGGGGTCTCTTGTGCTCCTTATCAGGCTCTCTGGTGTATTTCAAGGTTAGCCAAGGAATTCTCTTCTCGTTTTCCTAATGGTGCTGCAGTTCTTGCAAGAGATACTTTCGTTGATGACGTAGTTACAGGCGCAGATTCTGTTGAGAGTGCTAAGCAGATACGTGAGGAGATCATGGAAATTTTGTCGTCGTCTCATCTCCATTTACGTAAATGGTCTTCTAATAGCCCTGAATTCCTACAAGATGTGTCGATCTCTGACTTATATTCGGAGCAACTTCGGAATTTTGAAGATTTTAATGATTTTTCATTAAAGATTTTAGGACTATCGTGGCTTCCAAAGGATGATATTTTTATTTTCAAGACTTCTTCAAATGTTAATCGTTGTACAAAGCGATCGATCCTTTCGGATATCGCTAAGATTTTCGACCCTTTAGGGTTATTGTCGCCAGTTGTATTTTTCGCAAAGTATTTGATGCAATTGTTGTGGTTATCTGGTGTTGAATGGGATAGTGAAGTACCTGTCGCTATTGCTCAAGAGTGGCAGAAGTTTAAATCACAGCTTTCGTCCTTGACTTCACTAAGCATTCCACGCAGAATGATCGAAAATTTCGTGTCGTTACAGCTCCATGGGTTCTGTGACGCTTCGGAGAGAGGTTATTGTGCCGCCATTTATTGTCGTGTCGTTAAAAATGACGGTTCTGTCGTTGTGCGTCTTTGTTGCGCCAAATCAAAAGTTGCTCCTCTTCGTAAGTGTTCAATCCTTCGGTTGGAGTTATTAGCTGCTGTTTTATTATCGGACTTGTTCACTGCTTTCACAGAAGCTTTAAAAGAATTTTACAATTTTGACGATGTCTACGCTTGGTCAGATTCAAGTGTGGCCTTGACTTGGATCCGCTCTTGTCCATCAAAATGGAAAACTTTCGTTGCGAATAGGGTTTCCCACATTCAGGAAAATATTTATCCTCAAAATTGGCACCATGTCCCTGGTTCTGATAACCCAGCTGATTGCGGTTCTCGAGGTTTGCTTCCAGCTGCCTTAATCCAGAATACCTCATGGTGGGCGGGACCTTCCTGGCTCTCGAATCCTCAAGAGACTTGGCCATCGTCAGAGCTAGTCGTTGATCAAGCAGCTTCTGATGAACAAAAGATTTATAGCCTCTTTACAGCTTCTAACTTGTCGTTCGTCGATGAAATATTACATCGCTTCTCGTCGCTTAAACGTGTTTTGCGCGTACTCGCTTATTGTTTTCGCTATATGCACAATTTGCAAAACCCTTCATCGAAAGTCCTTAATTCTACCTTGTCAGGTGAAAACATAAAAAAAGTTCTTCATTTTCTCGTTAAACACGTCCAAGAGTGTGCTTTCGCATCAGAACTCCATCATTTGTCGAAGGAGAATTCGTCTGGAAGCCTTCCCAAGCCCATACGAAAATTATGTCCTTTTATAGACCATCATGGTTTGCTTAGGGTTGGTGGTCGACTCTCAAAAGGAGACCTAAATTATGATGTTAAGCATCAGCTTCTTCTGCCTCGTGATCATAGGTTGACTAGGTTAATCATCGAGGATTATCATTGTCGTTTCATGCACCCTGGACTACAAACTCTACAAAATTTGTTGGCACAAGAATTTTGGATATTGTCGTCAAAGAAGGCTGTGCATTCAGTTATTTCATCTTGTATGAAATGTTTTCGTTCCCATCCTAGGGTTGCTTCGGCTCCTATTATGGGCAATTTACCGGCTTTTCGTATTAATCAAATAAAGCCTTTTTCGTCTGCTGCCGTGGATTATGCAGGTCCTTTCGATACTTGTTTGGCACGTGGTCGAGGTTTACGTACTTTCAAGTCCTACATTTGTGTTTTCGTGTGCACAGCAACGAAAGCAGTCCATCTTGAACTCGTTTCAGAGTTAACCTCTGAAGCCTATATCGCAGCCTTAAGGCGCTTCATAGCTAGGCGTGGTCGTTGTTCTCGGCTGGTCTCTGACCAAGGTAGGAATTTCGTTGGTGCTTGTAATTTGTTGCATGACTTGATGGTTACTGCTTCCCACTCTGAACAGATTGATTTCGTGTTTCACCCTCCTGGCAGTCCACATTTTTCTGGCTTAGCAGAAGCTGGCGTAAAGTCAGTAAAAACTCACTTATCGCGTGTCGTAGGCTCTCAGCGCCTAACTTTTGAAGAATTTTATACGGTTCTGACTCAAATAGAGGCTATGTTAAACTCTAGACCTCTATCTCCTATGAGTTCAGATCCCAATGACTTTTCGGTTTTGACCCCTGGTCATTTTTTAACAATGGAGCCTCTCACTATTTTACCTGAAAGTAACTTAGTAGATACCAAAGTTGGTGTTTTGCAAAGGTGGAAGCTATTGCAAAAGATTCATCAGGATTTTTGGCGTAAGTGGCAAATAGAATACCTGCATACATTACAACAACGGCATAAATGGTTTAGGGATCAAAAAGATATTTCGATCGGTACTCTCGTTCTCATTGTCAATGAACAATGTAGTCCACTCCAGTGGAAAGTTGGTAGAATAGTTCAACTACACAGGGGGACAGACGGAATCTGTAGGGTAGTAACGGTCCGCACAGGTACTGGGGAATATAAAAGACCCGTTGTCAAAATCTGTCCACTTCCTATAGAAAACTAACTGTCTGTGTTAACTTGTAATAGTTCTCATTTTAGTTTTAAGTAAGTTTTAAATATTTATCGTTTTAAATTCATAAGGAAACCCAACTGTTAGTAGTATTTTCTCGTCTCTTTTATTCATTCTTTTGAAAATACGTTGTATTTTGGTGGGCGGTAATGTTAAGAATATCGTTTTTTTAATAAATATCGATTTTTAGCTTAGTTCAGCTTACAACAATAAAAAAAAAATAAAGTTTTAGTTTATGGTCTTGATCTTTCTAGAACATTCATTCTGTCTCCTCTCGTTTTCGTGTCGCCATGAAAAGCGGTTGCTTTTCGATCCGCTATTCAAATTAACTATATCTTTCGAATTATTTAGTAGTGCACATTGATTTGTGTGTGGAGAAAAAGCTAGGTGTGTAAGTCCGACAGGTTTGCGAAGTTGACGTACTGAAACTGAGTAGATTTTGAAGGACTTGGAGTTCTTCTCTCCTGGCTGGCTACTGGTGAGTTCTCCCAAATTTCTTATCAATCGTGCACACTATTTATAAACTTTCATTTTTCGTTCTCGTTATTTATTTGTTATTATCGTAAAATATTTCATACAGTCCACTTTAAAAAACCCCCAAACATAAATATTAATCATTAAAAATAATAATAATATTATAATATTAATTATATAAAAATAAATATTTGATTATACTTTATTATTTTATTTATTATATTTATTACAGATTTGAATTCGCTGTTGATCGTCCATCTTGGGCTAACTAAAGAGCTTAACTACTAAAATGACGTGTAAACACTTACTTAAAATTTAGTCGCTTAAAATTTAGTTAAAATTTAGTTGCTACTTGACAACTTAATACGTGTAAACCAGCCATAAGTGCGACAGGAAATAGGTAAAGCATAAGAGTAAAAAAGACAGCGATCACAGCTCGGCTGACTGCAATGGTCACAATTAGGACCAATCCACGGCACGCGTTTGGTGCGTTGGTGGCGTATCTACCTCTTGTATGTATATAATATCATTGCTTCAAACAATAACAATTTCTCCCAACATATTTATATGTGAGAAATGTCTCACTTGTGGTCGCTCTCCGTACAAATGTAATGGAACAGGGCTGAGCACTTACGACGACACCGCTCACTCGATTTTATTCCTGTTTTATTTCATTTTATTTTATTCGCGGGAGTTGTTTCATTCGCGTTTATTCGCTGGGCGGGCGTCGCGGGGCGATAAAACGAGCCATGTGCGCGACGTCATATTTTTGAGAAAATAAAATGTAAGTGCAATGACATCGTTGTTGCTGTTTTGTTTTGTAGGTATATACAGTCACGAGTCTCTGAAGGGGTGAATTCAGCTTCAGCTGGCTCGTAAGGAACATGTACACTCAGCTGCAATGAAATCGGCATAGTGCGTAACCTGACCGTACCTTAAACAATAAATGTATGACAACATTGTTAGGTTAAGAATCTTTAAGATTAAAAAAATATTCTACTATTTTTTATTTATTTAGGTACTAGTTTTATGCATATGAAGATGACAAAGTATTTATACGTCCTTGGCATTGATGTAAAAACGAATCTTAAGAGATGTAAAATCATCCTATGTTTTTTTTTCACTTTTGACTTTTGAAAACTATATCGATAAGATAGTTTTAATGCTACTCGAGTTTAAAACTACTTTGTTGGTACAGTCCTAGCAATATTCTAGCAATATCATTCATAGCTTCCACTGGCCGAACGGAATTTTCCGCAAAGTCCAATTTTTATAGGCCATATCGGGTATGGATTTAAAATTTTCCCGGGCCCGCCCGATCCCGAAAATAGCGTTTCCTGCAATTGACATCCTTATCGCTTCCGACATCGTAAAATAAATTCTCCGCTTGTTCTATAAAATATTTCAGATATTTTTATCTTTTCATTGCTGGGAAATAGGGTGTGGTCACAAAAAGATCAAACCAATCAAGTACCTCAATGTTTACGCACATTTTTCTTTCCTTTTGTGCATTTAGTTTGTTTTTACACCAACTGTTGGGAGTTTTGGGAGGATTTTCCTATGTAGCGAACTATATAGAGGAGATCCTGAAAATCAGTTTTCCTACTGAGGTTTTTCCTTTTCCATGACCAAAGTTTCCTTGTCAAACTTATTAAATAGTTTCTGTTTTTATTTATTTATATTTTCGTATTCACCAAACTTTATTCGAAGTCCTTTTTTTAATCATAGCAGAAGTCTTTATTACTCGTAGCAGTTCAATAATTCTGACACCGTTTTGTAAGATCTGTCTTAGACTTTAGAATACGATGGGTATTTCCGACATCCCGTAAAATGAAAATTTCGCTTTTGCGATAAAATGGGTCTCTGATATTTTTATCTCTTCTTTGGTGGAAAATTGGCCACCTTGCCATGCCACCTTGAAGGTGGAGGAGGGTGGGGAATTCCCCAACCCGGATCACCTTTAATTAAACAACTGCGAACGAAGTTGCTGTATTAGTAAACTTATCGAATTCCGCTGAAGGGACCGAAAGATATTGCGGAATCGGTACCCGTTGTCGTATAAATTTAAATACTTTAACCCTTGTCTATACAATTGGACGTAATATTAACTTTTAACATTTGTTTGGGATTTGGTGTTAGAACAAGTTGCAGAGGGATCAATAATACTTATCGCTTGGAAGGTCCAAAACAAACAACAAACAACGGCCCGTTTCAGTTCACTGCTGGACTATGAGCCTTCTCCACTTAAGTGGAGGATTTTGCCATAATCTCCACGCTTGGTAGGCGGGTTGGAGATCGCAGATTAAAAGGTTACTGTATCAGAGAGCGCTGCTGCCCGTTCCCTGTTAAATGTGTAGTCCCTAAGTCGCCTCTTACGACACCCACGGGAAGAGTAGTTGGTGACAAATGTATTCTACTCTGCCGTCACCACACGGAGTCCAAGACTAATCGGAATTAATTATGGTGCCACAAACGTTTTAGAATCTGTGCTTAAAACATTTTGAATACTTAGTAAACTAAAGACTACAATATACATTCTGATCATGCAGTGACTTAGTAGTAGACTAACGGACGCATGTTTTTTTCAACAGGAGTCATCACATACCTATACAATTTAACTTTCCGGGCGGACTTTTTGAAGTTCGGAAGTTCTCAATACCCACTTTAGAATGAATAGAATAGAATATACTTTATTGCACACAAGAATATAGAATTAAGAGTATAAAAGATAGATGAACGGGTGTACAGATAGGCAGCATTATTCTCTACATCATATCGTCTACATTGATAGATAGTACAATATAAATAGTGTGATTTGTTTTGAATATACAGACAATTACGCCTTTCATGAGTAGGTAGGTACGCCATCGCTACTCGTATACAACGATCAACTTACTGCTGCGTATGGAAAAGTAATTTCAAGTTTGTAATCGATTTCCATATTCTAATTTTATTGAAAAGTTCGACTTGTGATGTGTGCAAATTATTACGAGCTTATTACAGTATGGGAGAAGCGAAATTGCCACGAACTTTCCTACCTTGTTCATAAATTGAATAAATAAGATGGAGCTGCTGAAATTTTCATTAAATAATAATTTCATCATCACCATCACAACGGTAGGCCGTTCTTCTTGAACCTCGGAGCCTCCTTCAATTACCTGCAAATTGTAATTATGCAAATTATAATTTAGTCGGTTCTATTTAGTCGGTAAGTATACATTTAAATAAAACAGGGTTCTATTTCGATCTACTAATCGCACTAATTCTTAATTTCTTCACAATAAAAAAAAAACATTTTACAGCTTTCTGAGTTTAAAAGTTTGTTGACTTTAACACCGAGACATTTGACGTGAATATCAAAGGCGGCAAAGTCACACTGGACTAGACTGGATTTTGCCGCCTTTGATATTAGACCCCTGTTTATAATTGGACATTATATTTATATTATTAGGTATTGGTGCGATGAGGGATTCTAAGCCAATGTATGAGACGATAATACAATTTCATTGACGTTATTAACTTGCCTTTGTATCTGCTTATTAGTAGGTATTTTTTTTTAATATTTGTATGCCTTCATCAGGCGGGACATGCTGTGCTATTATTTACTAAGTTAACACCTTTTATATGTAACCATGTTTCTGACAAATAAATTATTATCTTATCTTACATTAAATAAGGTCTTATAAACTAGCTAGGCCTGGCCTAAGTGTCTCGCTAGGAAGTATGGAAACATATTTTTCCCCTAACGTACGTTGGATGCGGGCAGCGCAGGACCGGTCGTTGTGGAGATCTTTGGGGGAGGCCTTTGTCCAGCAGTGGACGTCTTTCGGCTAAGATGATGATGATGAACGGACCTTATCGCTATTTGTACCAAAGCGGTAATACAGCGGGTGAGCAGGTGGCTCAGACTCCGATGTAATGAGATCCCACTATTCAGCTTTCAATCCCAAAAAATCTTGAACAGTAGCCAGTCTGCTTGAACCGCATTACCCTAAGAAGTTATGTTAGAATGCATAGCGGGATGTCAGGGATGAGGGGGAGGATGAATAATAGACGCAGCCCGCAGTACTATAATATTCATGCTAAACCAGACCGAGGCGACTTTGGACCGCGGTCTACGGCACGGTCCTGTGGAGTCGTTTCAGAAGAATTCCGTTGCCAAAAAAGTATACTTAATCAGATAAATTAATAAAACCTTATAAAAAGTATAATACCAACGTATTGCACTTAGAACTAGAATGTACTTTGAAATACGTTCAAGCATCTCTTGTCGTAGCGTTTGTAATAGAAAAATCGTAGAACATTGCTACGACTGCTACGGCGTAGCAAAGATTGGGGTTGAATAACTAATAACTTTTCGAAGAGTAAGCTACAAAAGGCTTTGAAAACCTTTGGTCCAAACGTATATTCAATAGAAGAGGTGGATCAGCTTTAGACAATTCAAAATCGAGACCGCTATAATAATTTCAGTTTTTTTTCTTGATATATTTTTCAATTATTACAATACAACATAGCGTGCATTGCGTAGTAATAATAACTAGTAGTTCTGAAGCCAGCGGGCACGGACGAAACAGAAGGGAGGTCGGCTAATAAAAGTATGTCATGATTTTTTTATTTTCTATCTACTGCGGAAATCTATAAGACTCGGGTTTATAGCCGCCGGAGACCACGAAGACGGCAGCCGGTTAGCCCACAGAGAGAGATTAAGGCAGTCGGAGAAGTATTACTTTTAAAACGTTATGATTTGTTTAATCCACAATCAAAGAAATGTGATTTAATAATAACAATAGTAATAAATTCATTTATTTCACTCTTCACAAACAACCTTACGACGATGTACAAATAAAAGATTCAGTAAAATTACTAATAAAGGCGGCATGTTACATGTGAAGACTGTGCCTGAAATAGACGTGAGTCTGTGCTTCAGTATAAACAGTCAATATAATCAATTTTAAATGCTCGCTTACATTTAAATTTCGTAGGAATTAGTGTAATTTTTCGCCATTGCGGGGGCTTTACAGATAAGTGCTTACTGACTTACTCAACATAAAAATAAGTGTCCTACCAACGAGTTGTTGATTTATCATCTCGGCTGAGGGTATATTTTACAATAAATGGAAGAATGTTTTCAATGTTCAGTCCGCAGAAGTGAAAAAGCTTTTTTCTAATGGTCTCGAACATTTAACTTAGAATTTCTGCAAATTAAATTTATAAATGATCATATCAATCTCTTTAAATTATGATTGAAAATGTATTCGATCAATCAACGAGCTTTGTCATGAATTTTCCATTTAGCAAACGTATCATTATGTTGATTCATTGAAACAAAATGTGAACGGTTAGGTTGTCACTTGCCCCCTAGATCCGGCCCTGAGATAATGCGATAAGGAACTCCGCGGGTCGTTAAGCGGCCCTGTTCGGGACCTATCTATTCTCTCTTCCTTCTTACTATCACAATTCTGTGCTATCACGCTTTTCAATTTGGCTGGTTGCATGTGATACTTTTTGCCTAAAATATATTTGATGTTTTACTAGTGAAACGAGAGTGTATTAGCAACTAAGTTTATAACATTTCAAAATTAATTCTAAGGAACTGTAGAATATCTTAAGATTAAGCACTTAAATAGATAATTAAATTGCATGAAATGCATCACGATATTGGGAACAGATCAATTCAAGAAGACTCTCATCTCATTGCGTTGTATTTCTACATTTCAAAACAAAAGAAGTGCGTGTCTTAGAAATATAAGTAAGACTAAGTACTTAATTGTTTTTAAAAATGGCGTCTATTTGTTCAATTTTTAATTTCTATTAAGGCCTGTTTTCCACTAACCACAAGCACTCTCGATGCTCGCTGAAATTCGGTGTGAGGCGCGGACGGCGGCCATTGTTGTTGGCGTAATTAATGTTCACTGCCAACCAGAGCCAAAAGTGCCCACAACGCCCACCACAGAGCAAGGAAACAAGGGAGACGGGTCAGATGTTTTTTAATTAATTGTTTCGTTTGTATTTTATTGAAAAAGCACTTTTGATCGGACGGAGAGCTAATATGTGTTTTTTTGCTAGTTTAAATGTGTAATTGATGCCAATGAAAAGTAAATAAAAAATTCAGTGGTTTATTAACGGAAGTCACAAATCTCAGCAGTTATACAATCTGTATGGTCAAGAGCTTTTTCTTCTTTATTTATTAGAGTCGTGGAGCATACCGGTGACTTGAGCGATGTTGATCGCACTAATACGCCATAATTATATTGAAACCTCAGATCAGAAGCTTTAGATTAAAAACTTGCTGTGCTCCGGCTCCGCCAAAGGAGTCTCGGTGAGGTTGATCGAAATCGCTGGCAGGTTGACCACAACATGTTGCATATCTCCCTTTTTTACACTATCTATGTTCCTCACAGCACTGTTGAAGTACCAGACAAGGCTTTACTGTAGCTGGTGTAGCTTTGAACGCTAAACTTGTCTATTGTACCGTATAGGTATAATAGCGCGTAATAAGCTTCGTGAAATTACTTTCCTTTCAGTAAATTACAGGACAACTTTACTCGAGGGAGTAGAATGTATTTCAGTAGCCGGAAAAATTCTTAATTTATAGATACATACCTTAATTTAAGTTTGTTATAGTTCTCTTGCTGTTTGGTTTAAAGTTCTTTACCCTTCCTTTCTTCTTTTTACTTGCCGTACTAAGAAAGTTTCAACAATTCTAATTAAATGATTCTGGCAAGAAAACAGTGTTTTGTCATTAGCGTCTAACTGATTAGGAATCTGATGTATAAAAATCTGGATTCTGCCAAATCCGTTAACGAATACAACCTAGTTCCACTGCAAGTAAATGTTTACCAAGAGAATATTTTTTGTATAAGTTTAAATAACTGCTGACTCGTTTGACTGATTGTACGTTGCGGAGTCATCATCGAAATAGGTTGTTTATATATAAATAAATACGATAGTATGCTGCCTTCCCGCGCCTATTTATCACAGGCGGAAAATGCCATTTTTCACTCTCCCGCATTATAAATTGAGCTCTTCCCCCGCTTTATTAAATTCATATTAATTTCTCAAAATTTCCTGCCTTTTTTCATAAAACGAGAATAGATGGAGCCAATTTTTACGCGATTGATTGATTTTTTTCTATAATCTGCTACGAGGAAGGTAGATAATCTGTATAGGACGTCACGATTTTATCCCAGCTTTTTATATTAATGAGAAAAAAAAGTTAGTAATGTGCTGTTGTTCAATTGTTCTGGAATAGAATTTAAAAAGTGTAGTTGAGTAGGACTAGAACTTTTATTGCTGGTATAGTTTTATTTTAGACCAGCTATTCGCCCGGGGCTACGCTCGCGTCATGTAAGATTTTTTTCGTGGTAATAAGATTTCTCCCCGTAAAATGTATCTTATGTTTTAATCCAGATTACAAACTAAATACATTCCAAATTTCATCCCAACTCGTTGAGTACTTTAAGCGTGAAGGTGGAGCAAACATCCAAATATATTTTCACATTTAAGTATAATATTAGTGTGATAGTGTGATGATGATGATTAAAGTGGTTATAATAAACTGTTTCTATGTGTTTCTATTCTTGCTTCGCTGGTGTAGAGGGGAGATTCTCGCTGTGTCATTTCCCAACTCAATTTTCCGATTTAGTTTTCGCGCAATAAAAGGAAAAGTAAAAAAAATACTTACATAATGTTCAGTTTGCAAGCTGCGAGGGTGGTCGCGATTCGCGTCAATCCAAGCGGACTTGATAAATTGAATGTCGATTCTGAACTCAGCGAGTATGAGACGACGTCTCCATTTGCGCAGTGGCAGCTAGAGTTGGTTGATACTCGAAGTTTATTGAAATATTGAGTCGTTTATTCAGTACTTATAGTCACAATACGAGTAGATAGGTATTTACGAATAATATATTGTAGTTAGCTAGAATGATCTTTTTTAAATTTCGTTGAGATTTATTCAACTACAATGATAAGCAAGCTAAATCCTATGGTGAAAGTAGTGTGAGATTTAAATTCGTATAAAATAATCACAAGGGTATGTTTTGGCAAGGTAAGCACGAAAAAGGTGAATTTTGAGAAGGTAAACGATCTACCGAACAGTTTGTTAGATTTGTGTAACTTAAGGCTCTATAAGTATTGAGGGTTTAGGTATACTTTTATAGGAATGTAGCTGACAGTAAAACTATCGGACTGTAGCTGATACTAACCACTTTTAATTCCTCTATGAAATGCTGTTTTAATGTTGGTCGCTGGCTATTGGTGATTATATCTCGAATTTGAACTTAGGTCTTAGGTTCGAGTCCGTTCGAGAACCAAAAGACCGAACTACGTTAGCGTGACGCCGCGCCGTGTACCTATAATTGCGAATACGAGTATTTATAGTTCAATCAACTTACAAATTTTTTGTCAGGAAGTGACACTACATTCTCTTGTTGCAGGTGACTGCGCGGACAGCAGACGACGACGCCCCAAACACACATGCTGACGATATGGCAATTACACCCTATTATTTACTTATTTTTAAACTATAATGCATAAAATTAAAAAAAGGCAACAAGTCAGTTATCTTCTATAGTAGGGATAAACATGAAAATGAGCAAGTAAAGAAAAGTGTGCATACAAGTTTGTCTTTACTATTTACCTTACTTATTCGATGTTGAGGTACTCAATTTTATGGTATTTTTCCTGATTTCCTATATTTCAGATTTCAACTGAAAAATATTCTCGAAAGACAGCTATAGTCTTGGTTTTATAATTCTCCCTTATCTTGCATTCTAATAGAATCACGAGCGGAGAATGTTTTTAAGAAATGTGGTAAAATATCTACCTTTCAGAATGAATCTAAAATAAAGCTGTTTATTCTTGCAGAAATAAAAAATTGGTTCATCGGATTTTTTAATTTTCATGTTCTTAGCGCCATCTAGCGGGAATGGTTAATATTAAGTAGAAACGTGTTACCAGCGCGTAGCGTCTGTTTTTACCCGACTGCTTTAGAAGGAGGGTTATTGGATATGTAGGTTTGATGAAGTTCATGCTTCACCCGGCAGATGGCGCTATTAAAATATGAAGTATCCCGCGATCGTTTTTAAATATTTTCTGTTCTTTTACAGGATACAGTATGGCCGCGGCACATTGGCTCAACTCGCTCGGATGCCTGTCGCTGTCGCTACTATGCCTATTCGCAACTACTCTTCAACACACAAGCGGTAAGATTTTATTTTCTCTTTGTGTTAGGTGCTCCAAAATTATAACTTGATCTACCCTGGAGGAATGCGAGAGGAGTGAACACAACTATTGTGAACTAAGAGCAACATTGGACCTCAAAGATCTGGATCGTGTTGCATTGGTCTGTTTAGCTTTATGGCTATCAATAAAAAAACATCCTTAAATATTGTAACTGGCCAAAATTGAAATTGAGAAAAATATAAACGAGAAAAAGAAACCATTAGTTTCGAACGTGCAAAATAGAAATTCGTCGGTGTTGTTAGACACGTGCCAGCCAGTACGTTGTATAACAGGCCGTTCACTCACTAAAATTATGCCTCGAGTTGAGGGTCGCCGTGGTTAAAAGCATCATCTGCTTTCTCCAAGCTTTACTTAGCAGATAAGGAAGGGTGTTCTTTGTGGCAGCTTTTAGCGAGGGACGCATAAATTAAGTTGAGTAGGTATTAATTTTCGTGCACTTTGAAGGGAAGACGTGTTAGCCATTGCTGCTTGTAATAAAACACTTTTTAATGGCCTTAACCAAATAATAAAGCAGCAGCGATTATACCTCTCCAGATCTAGTGACTAAAGCGAATTACATTGCTGCGTTTGGGCACGTTTGGGTCGCACTTGTACATAAACTAGTATCGCAACACCAAGACCGGTAGTTAGAATCCAATATTGAGGCAAGTGTAATCGATGATGCCCTGAAATGTAGGTACATCTAATATGGATGACAAGAATAGGATTTTTTGGCACGACCTATCGGCAACGCGAAAAGATTCATTCTAAATATGTCGTAAAAGTGTTGTCGCGATCCTTGACGCGGTCCCATTATAAAACGTTTTGATTGAAACATAAAAGACCCCTTCGACCGTCTACGAAACCAGTAGTGCTACGTAACCTGACACGGTGACTACTATTTTCTTTTACATCCTCTTCACATACTTCTCACTACAACAATAGGAGTGTTTTTGTAAGTAATTTTTGTAATGTTTGGCTGGTTACACGAGACGTTGTCGTTGGGCGTTGGATAGATGCATTAGTTGGGCGGGCGGGCGACACTATCACTACATGCTCGTTACAGCCGATATCTCGCCCCCTAGCAGTCCTTATCTGCTAGCTAGTTGACATAAAATGCTCGAGGAGATTATATTCCTAGGATATCTTGAATTTGAACGCGTATAACGAACGAACGAGCTATCGGGTGGTCTTTTCTAGTAATGCTATTTTACATTTCGGTAAATTATTTATAATTTAGCTTATTACTAGACGTCACAAATTATTGGCTAGAAAATAAAGCATTCTTCGGACGACTAGGTGAAAAATAAACTAAAAAGTCGGTAAATTGTATACATTTATGCGGTGCGTAAAGTACAGTCGGCTGACCAGTATCCTGATCCCCTCCCCCTCTCCAAGTTATTGAAATTTTCTCAGGTAATTATTTATATTTTTACATAAGATTTTATATACTTGTACAGTTTATTAACCTGCACAATTATACGAAATTGCATCATAAAGCATTAACAATTACCCGAGAAAACTTTATCTGTTCGGGGGTCAGGTAACGTAAAAAATGCGTAATTGCGTATGCGTAAATGCCAAAAGAGGCCACTTTTAACAGTTACGACTTAAATAACTTTGCCACGTTTATATTTAAATCCCGTACAACATCTTTCGTGTGGTGCTCAGCGGCTCCGTGGCGGCTGCTGGGTCACACTGGCCACACGAAACGTAAGAAATCTAAATTTGAAAATGAATTTAAAATGAAAGATAAAACTGCCAGCAAGAAAAGGAAGTCATAAAACAGGAAAGAGAATGCCTCGTTACAACTTATTGATTATATTTATGACTATAAAACAATAACTAAAACATATTTGTAACCCTTCTATTGTCGACACATAATAATATCGATCGAAAAAGTAAACGATTTAATTCAATAGGAAATCGGATCTTTTATTTTATTTTATAAATCCAAACTTCTCAGTTTCTGCTATCGAACACTAAAAGAATATTTGCTCTATCTTTAAAATTGACCCAGTTATAAAGGTTTGAAATTCAAGATTAGACAGAGAGGCACATACCCACTTGTGACTTCATTTGTTAGTAACGCCATATAATCTCCATAAAAAAAAATCGTTTTTGAAAAAGACAGACATATTGAAACTTTAAAAATCACTGTAAATTCGTTTTTCAACCGATTCTGTTTTTTTCTTCGCGAATCGTCTGCTAATCTATATTTAAAAAAAAAACATAAAATATGGTAAATTCATAAAATATGGTGAACAGTCCGATCCACTATTGGTGGCGCTACTGTAGCAGACGTTTAACCTTAAATAGAAATCTAAAGTAAAACAGAGCAAACATAACGTTTAACAATACAGGTTACATAAAAGCATTTCCAAAGTACCTACCATCAAAAGTTTTTAATTTTACCCCAAATCACGGGAGAAAGCTCCCCTGAGTGCACACATCGAAATCCCGTTTTCGCCCTTCAGCATGGAATCCCGTTTTCGCACTTCAGCTTTGATTGATAGGATAATGTCACTAGTGACGTCATGATGCAAAATGATGGATGGTGCAACGATGATGGAACGACTTGGAAGTTTAAAAACAGAAATCTGAAAAAAAAAAAAAAAAGTTTTGGTCAGAACTTAGATTCATGTTGGCCGTATCCAGATAGATAAATAGATATAACGATTTTATTATAATTCAGGTTATGAAAGTATACAGATAGATAGATCTCGTGTAAATCTAATAGAAATAAATATATTAGATGAGACTAAATTAAAATTATTTTTTTTCGCTTTAAGGATTTACCATATGATAAATTAATTTCCTTCCCATATAAATTTGCTCCAAGCTGTGAATAATCCACGGAGTACATGAATTCCCGACGGGTCATAGTACCCTCTCCGGGACCTCTCATCTTGACTCACGTGTAGCCATCTCGCTCACTCTCACAGAATACATCATTATGGGAATAACGCTGTCTCGTTTTAACGAGTGGGGGGCGATCAATAAGTCCTGAGATTATAAATTGGAGGAAGATGTCTGAGGACGAAGTTGTGATGATGTTTTATGGTCTATTTTCTGGGTTTGGATAATTTTTCAGGAGATGTATATTAGGTACATCTGAAAAATTTATATGGTAAATTTTTTTTTGAAATTTTCTATACAATTTGTTTCGTCTCATCTCATATAAAAGGTCAGGTCAGGTTATATATTTAGCATGAAATAAAACAACCCTTGTTTTGGTCATAAGTAAAATTAAAAGCACTTACTTAATATTAAATTAAAAATGATAACAGTACCGTGATGACTTGAGGAAGATCGTTAGTGGTGGCTGGATGAGGAAAGCGGGTGATCGTGAGCTTTGGCGTGCCCTTGGGGAGGCCTACGTCCAGCAGTGGACTGCATGCAATAGGCTGATTGATTGATTGAATGTTCATAAATTCCAAACTATTAAAGAGTTCATCTTTTCAGTATTATCTCAAAGTTTTCATTTCAAGAGTAGGCTGTTGAAAGACACGAAACACCATATATTTTTTTTACAAAATTCAGACCCCTTATTTAAATTATTCCCTGTCATCAAGTGACCCATCGTTCACAATGTAAACGACGAAGGCCGGAATCAAACCCCGCTTGTTATTTTCTTCTCGTTATGCGTTTTGTTTTTCCTCCTATTATTGTTTATTGTTCTTGTTTTGTTCATTCTTGTTCTCCTCATTAATATAATTAAAAGCGTCATGATCACGTTTCAACTTGTTTCCCATTAAGAGCTGAATATTTATCGAGGTTGACTATTTCGAAGAACCTTGGTCTTGTTATGAAAAAATATGTTTTTATGATTCCTTTGATGAAAGCACATTTTCAAAGGTCACCGATTAAGTAGATTTAATTAATTATTATAATCAAGGCTTAAATCACATTGAATAGGGGATCGGACTACTTTTTTTACTACTACAAATCGTCTGCTACTAATGTATATTTTAAAAATAATTCATAAAATATGGTGAACAGTCCGATTCCCTATTGTGTAAAAACAGTAAAAGTGTAAATAAAACTTAAAATTAAACCTAAGCTTAGAATGCAATGTAACAATTTAGAAATGAATACAAAATAAGATAAATATTTTTGTTTGTTATTTACCTAACTAAGGTTTCTCATAAGGAAATGTTTGTCAGTTTTATCGGATCGGATGTTTTGTTCGACGTTTCGTTTGTACGATTGTAATATTAAATTGGGTAACGATTTTCTTTCTTGTGAAACACTGTTACATTAGAATGCTGCAAGTATCTATTTTCGTAAACCACTTTGACACGATGGAATACGTCTCACCCTCAGAAGAACAGAAGATGATCGCTACGAGGCGACGCGCTTCAGAAATCTTTGGTCTCACCAGTTTCTCTAAAGTCTAGATCTAGAGGGATGTAAGGCCTCGTTTAAGGCCTGTATTCACTTTGATTAGTGCAAGTGCGAGTGCATGTAGATAATACCAGGTCTTCAACTAATCACTTGATCTCCGTACGTATGGACGCAACAAAACGAAGGTAGGGTACACGTATTTTGTACATGCACTCGCACTCGCACTAATAAGTGAATACAGGCCTTTAGGGAGACGCGGGCGTCATGTTTTGAAGTTGGGCGTCATCGTCGCCTCGCGCGGCCTCGCGCTGTATGGGACGCCCGACACATCGCGCAACGCCCCGCGTCTCCACGAGGCCTAGCCTAAGTGTCGAGTTTAGATATTCCTAGAGCGATTTCTGAGTTATATCGGTTTCAGCCAAGTCTTTCGTCCCGATTTCGACGCGACCTCCAACTTTCAACCCTAACACCTTTGGTTATAAGCTTGCACGTGTGCAATGTTAAGTAAGTTTATAGGCATATTGCGTTACGCATTAAATTGATTTAGTTGAGAAATTATCTTTTAATATTTATTTTTTATTGGGTACTTATATACCCGTCTTCGTTGGATATTCTTGGGCCCTGTAAAGATACAATGATAAATAACCACCACCACCATCATCCACCATCCATTCGTCGTCGTCGTCGTGACCATCGTCTAAAACACTGCTCACTACTTTGCGAATCAATCAATCGACATCAACGGCCCGTTACAGTCCATAGCTGGACTATGAGCCTCCTCCACTTAAGTGAAAGGTTTTGCCATAATCTTTTTGCCATAAACTTTGGGAATACGAGCGTGAATTAATGTATCCTCAAAATAAATAGTTAACTACTAAACTTTTCTACTTCAATGCTTTAGATCGTCCCATTTTGATGAACAAACTAACGAATGTGTCAGTATATATTATGTAAATAACAGCACTGAGCACAATAATTTATTATAATAATATACTGTGCGTATATTACAGTGAAAAGAGATGTCACGTTCAGAGTACTATTTACCTCTCAAAACAACGTGCGAAAGGATAACCGAACAATAGTGAAGAACAATAGCGTTCTATGATAAACATTAATTAAAATCTACTTTGATAAGGCTTCTAGAACAATAATAATAAATAAGAACAGGTAGTATCGCACTCATAAAAACAGAATTTAAAATAGGTACCTAGGCAATATGAAAAGGTATTTACAAGGTAAACTAACCTGCGTAGTTAGATTGGAAATTACTTCTGTAAGATTATTAGAAATGTCATCCTAAGATGAAAACGCTATAGTGTTGTGCCTCAATTTGAAATAGTGTATTTTCATTCTAATCGATGTAAACATAAATGATATCGATGTTGGTGTAACATACATCAAAATCCCGATGGAGCCCCCCTACGCAAGCTCTACGGCGTAGAAGTGGCGTAGCGCTGCGCTACGGGCAAATGGATGAGTATACGTAATCGCATTATACGCTATGACGCGGAATGTGCCATATTGAAAATTTGTACATGGCTTGTACCGTGCAATATGCCGGATTGTAAGCTTGTCATGCAAATGTTCAAGGGCGGTTGCAATTAAGTGCATATTATGATAATATTTTCAGCTGTGTAGTCTACGTACTAATTTCTACCTTATTTCAGAGATATAATGCATTTCATGCGTCACAGGAGGAAAGTAGAGACTGGCGAAGTAAATGAATAACATGACGTCATGTCACGTCTTTTTTTATAATATAAAAAAATCAGTACAGATACAGACATATTCTACTCATCTAAAGCCGTTGACGTCTTAAACAAGTGTACCGAATAAATCTCATATATATATGTTTATAAGATTAAAGTAATTCAAACCAAAACATTAAAACATCCTAAATAACTAAGATTTTTAAAGTTATCATAATTTATAACTACAAAAAGGGTCTCAACGACTGCTTTGACATGAAAAGGTCTAAAATAGCCTCCTCCAAACCAACAGCTTTGAAGAAGCCGACGTTGGTCGACCTAGAGCTTTGAGCCTGGACTTCTTAGCACAACATTTTAAAGTATTCTATTTAAAATTTAATGGACCTCTCTTGGGTTCAAATTAAATGGATTCGGCGTGCTTTAATCTATTCCGGCCAGAACACCACCTGGCCCGTTTGAATCGGCGTCCGTAAATCAGAGACACCCCTGTTTTAGGGAAAGCCTGTCTCGACCGCAAGAAGGACGAAACGTTCTATTTTTATCCAACCACATGAAAAAATAAGAGAGGTTAATGTTTTCGCAGTAATTTTAACTGTAAAACGTTTTTGAAAGACTTTCGAACTTAAATAGTTGAAGAAAATTCGGCAGTCCACACAGTAATTAAACTTTTCTTAACTCATCTTTAGTAATTAATAACTTATTTATTTGATACAGATCTTTTATTCTTTCTATATAAGTCGTGCTCGTGCATACCCTAGCATGCATATCGTAGCCATTGCTACACCTTTGCTACGCCGTAGTAAAAGTAGGAATTTTCGTGTTTTTGAAAAGCCACAACCAAAACAACAATCTTAGTTACGTAAAGTCGTCACGTAGCGCTGAAATAGTTTCATCCTGTAATCCTGAAGGGAAGGGGGAAGTGAAGATCATTATTTGTGTTCACCAAACCTTTTAAATTATAGTCTCTTCTACCCAGGTATCTAATTCGTTTTAAATTAGGAATCTTGGTCAGTCAATTCAGTTTTTAATTCAACGATACAGGTATATAATACGAGAGAGAAAGACAAAATGAAAACCTACTTATTATACTATTGTATAGGTAGAACACTTACATACAGAATTTATTTCCGAGAGAATTGTCACAGCAGCAATAGTCTGTATTAAAAAAAAAAAAAAACAAGATTAATTTACACACTTCTATTAATTAGGGAAAGAAAAACTGGCACACAAATAGAAAAAGGAAACAATAGTTCGGACAGCCCAGGGACTTAATTTTTTATTTTCTTACCAAGTTTCCTTCAGCTGTGAAAACTCCTAAACATAAAGAATAGACAAAATGCGCCTCGCCTTATTATGGGGGATTTTCCGACAGCCAATTAAAAAAAAAAGTTCATAAATCTTCGATAGATGGCATTGACGATTTGTGGACCCGAAGAAATCCGGCGAGTCAGCCAGGGTCATAAAAGGATTTTAAAAAAGGAATCCACGAAGTACACACGCGCGTCTTTTTCGCTTTATAATTATTAGAATAGACAGACATAACATCTACCGAAACGCATATTAATTTCGTTCGTTGGTAAGAGGAAACATTATTATACCAGTGAAATCATAACATAAGTCACTTGAACACCTTACACAAAAAAATAATCAGTCTTCCCAGCCACTCAACACCTTACATAATTTTGTCAGAATTATTCTTACTTGCCTAAAAGGCTTTTACCCAAAGCCGTAAAAGAGCTGGGTACTTGTGACGTCACAAAAGTTTGTGTTTATTAATTATAATGGTGTCCTGTGCTTATTTACCGATTTTGGAAACTTTATCAACAATTTATTTAAATAAAGTTTTGTTCGTTGGTACGTTTATTTTTTTATTACCTGCAAATTAAAATTCAGAACAGCCACGCTAGTTCATGTACCTTACGTAGAACAACGTTCTATGTGTAATTTTTCAAATGCTCAAGACGGCTCCTCAAAGATTATGAAGTGGAACTTAGGGTTATAAAATCACCATACTTCAAATTTGGGTGACAAAATTTTAGGAATCAATACTTCATATAAGGAGCTAATAGATGCTGTACTACTGTGTATTATACGTAATTTACTTTTAAAAATAGCCAGTCACATATCTACTTGAGACACTGTTCTACATAAAAACCAACAAATTTAACGCTCCATATGGATATGAGACGTTGTTCTACGGATGATTTCCATAAATATTGCGTTCCATATGCACAAGTTACACTATTCTTCGGGATAGCTTTGAAAAAATAGAGATACCAGTACACATGAGATATTGTTTTACGGACAAACATAGAAAAATAGTGTTACAAGTACCAAGTACACGGTGATAGTTCCGACGAACAGAGTCACACATTCACATAGTTCGTCATTTTAGGAATCTTAAGTATTATTTACAATTATAATTAAAATGTGTAGTATAATTTTCGATACAAATATTTACCATTACTTAATGAAACAGTAATTCAATACCTAAAATATGCCGTAATTTATGAATAATTTTAAAATTTAATGAACTGTGTCACATAAATCTTCCAATACTTGTATAAAATTGAAAAATATTTTATAATTTTAATAAATAAAACTAATTGACTATAATATAACACAAACAAACATTTTTCTCGATTACATTCAATTTTTATAAACCATTCACAAACGAACTGCACGCGTGATTAATTCCCGTAAACAATGACAAACATTAATTTGAAACGACGCCCGCGTCGCGCGTTTGCGAGTGACAAGTACTGAGAACATAGGTATATATGTTGAACGGTCCTTGTTCTACGTTATGAATTCAAATATGACTTTGTTCAATCTTGGTATCTCACCAACTATAAGACATAGAAAAAAAAAACTTAGTTTGTTTCAAAGTTTTCTTTGTAACTAGAGTAGATCCGCGATAAAAGCGATTTCGTTCTATGAGTACATGAAACGTTGTTCTATGTAGGGTATGATTTCTTTTGTAAAATTGTTTTGTATGACTGCTAACTGAATAAATAAATGTAAAAGCCGAGATAACTGAGTAATGTAGTATGGCGGGCGACATGTTACCTATATAATCGCGAGTGCAATTCGAGAATGCTCGTCAACTTAGCTGAAACTTTAATAAGGCTGTCTGTTTAAAGAAATAAACATATTTTTTTTTTAGCTAAGGTGCGCTGAAATGTTGTGTTTAGTTCACGCTGCCGCACATAGCTTCTCTGTGGCAAGAAAGCACACATAAATAAAGGCGAAAGGGTCAATAATGTGACCCTTTCACCATAATCAATAAAGTGACTTTATTTTTGTAACTTAATTACCTACTAAGTAGAAAAGGGTGAAGCAACCAACATACTTCTTTCTATTATTATGGTTCTAGGCGATGGAAAATATAAATGATTATTATTATTGGCTCTCCGGAATCTCCGGAGGCGAAAAGTTGGTCTTGATTGGCAGTTGTAGCGTTTCGTGCAAAACGTGGTAATCCGGCTGAGTCGCGCGCGCTCAATTAATAACCGTTAGCTGGGGGGGGGGGGGAGGTAGCCACCGGTAAAATCTTAAATGCAGTCGGATAGATTAAAAACTCAGGTAGTCTATTTTTCGAGGCAGCAAATATCATATTAATTTAAAATTGCATTTCTTTGAAATTTTAGTAACAAAGACAAAAAAAAATCTCACTAGGTCAGGTAATTCCTCAGTTGACTGTACTTGAAATTTTTTAAGGAACTAAAGAAAATTAGAGTTGACAGATAAGAAAGACCAGTATTATAATCCCGGACATAAAATATTAATTTCGTTTAATTTTTGTTACAAATTACGTCTGTCGTGGTCATGACTAATGCAACATAGTCAAAATATCGGTAAGCTCATTAAAAAGCTTATTTTAAACCAAAATCGTGTTAATAACCCGGTAGATATGTGTGTTATTAAATTATGTCTGTTTACGAAATATCTGATATAATCAAATCAACGGCCCGTTACAGTCCACTGCTGGACTATGAGCATCCTCTACTTAAGTGTTTGGTTTTGCCATAATCTCCACGCTTGGCAGATTAAAAGGTTACTGTATCAGAGAGCGCTGCTGCCCGTTCCTTGTTCAATGTGTAGTCCCTAAGTCGCCTCTTACGACAGCCACGGGAAGAGTAGGAGTTGGTGACAAATGTATTCTACTCTGCCGTCACCATACGGCAAATCTAATATAATATTATTTATTAATCAATTAAAAATACTTTGTACTCTAGCTTTAAAGATTATTTCTCTAAAAGAAAACTCCAATATACCGTGCCGCTAACGCAAACCCGGTTAGAGACAGACAAGCCGGATTATCCGGGTTCGTTCGGCCGGTACCGCGCTAATTAAAACGTCTTAATTATGAGAAAATACCTCTACTATTAATTAAGGCAACTCATAGTTGGTGAAAGCGTGTGTTTTAAGGACCTGTAAACTTGATTACAATGGCTATTTCACCATTATCATCAACGGCATATATACGACCCCACCGAGGGGCTCGAGCCTACCATTAATTAGGCCTAATATACCTTAATCAACCACGCTGGCTCAGTGCGGCTATTTACTACTAACATAATAGCCTCTTCTCCTTCTTCATCGTGTGGGTTGTAAGGTCGACAACCGACAATCGCTTGTGAACATAATAGCTCAAAAACGACTATTCAATGATTAGTGTCTAGTTTCAGTTAAGTCTTGTAAGACAATTTTAAATCTTCATTTATAGTAATCGCATCGTAAGAATGCCGTCCTGATAGCAGGCAGGAAATATGAAAACCAAATGGGTGCAAAAGAGACAGAAGTAAAATTTTACGTGTATGACAGGTGTCAGGACGGCATTCTTACGATGCGATTGGTATAATCATTAATCTGCATCGAAGGAAATAGAACAAACTACCTATATATTCTTGTCATTGCCGCATTTCAAAGTACTGTAAGGAGCGGCCTCCTTTGAGGTGACTGGCTGTTCGTTTAGTTCGATTGGATTTAAATATTTTGAAATACGAATGGTTCTTTTTTGTTGTGGACTCGGGACGTCAACGGACTACCGAGCAGAAGATATTTTTCGGAGAGTTAAAAAATAATAAATATCTGTTATAATTTACCTGCGTTCTTCTATTTAGAGCTTAGCGCCCATCTGGCTACTGATGTAAGGAGCGGCCTCCTTTGAGGTGACTGGCTGTTCGTTTAGTTCGATTGGATTTAAATATTTTGAAATACGAATGGTTCTTTTTTATTGTGGACTCGGGACGTCAACGGACTACCGAGCAGAAGATATTTTTCGGAGAGTTAAAAAATAATAAATATCTGTTATAATTTACCTGCGTTCTTCTATTTAGAGCTTAGCGCCCATCTGGCTACTGCCCCCCGCTTTATTGTAGATACCTACCTATTCCTATAAAACTTTTTTTAAATCTGTTTAGTGTCTTTGAGGGATTAGTAGCTCCGGTAGAGGTAGAGGTAGTTTATGCAGCTTGCTGCAATTTTATCATGCAATCGATTCTACGAGTGCCAGTTTTTTTTAAAGGTATGTACGAGTACTTTAATCGTAGTAATTTGGTACTATGTAAGTAATGTAATAACATATTTCTTCAGTTTTTAAATAATAAAAATCTGTATTTAAATTACGGTATAAGTTACTAAAATTTGTACTGTAACGCAAGCCCGGCTCGAGACAAGCCGGATTATCCGGGTTCGCTCGGTAATGAATCAATACATCTATTCATTTCATTAAATTTCAACATAGAGTACACAGAACTGTGACAGAACTACGGAATCCGAAAGCACCGCAAGATATTTGTGCATGGGTGGGTGAGTAATAAAATAAACGTTATGTATCTATACCTGTTCTAAATGCTTTCCTGTGATATTAATCCATCAAAGTTGGCAATTCGACAGTTCGTTCTCTAATAGGTAGGTACGTGTGTTTTTCTGTTCTATTTGGACGGCCAACGTCCGTTTTCCGACGTTCGTGTTTTGCGCTTACATCGTGTATAGGCTGGCAGTCTCGTCCGTAGGCTACATTCACACTATTGGCAGTTGTTTTTCCGCTAATGAGAAAAACGACGTCGTCGTCAATAAATTTTACATATTGACACATTTCTGAAAGATGCAACAACTCATTTTAACTTAAAAGTTTTGATATTTGTTATTACTTATTTCTAAAAGTTCACTCTCAAGAAATCGTAGTATAAAACAAAACACTTTAGAAAAATAACTAAATTTAGATCGATCGATCACTCGATTATTTGCGTATTTCTTACGTCAACCGGAAAAAACAAGAAAATTAAGTTCAGTAGATTGCTTCTGGAAAGTTTGCGTGACGTTTTTCGCTCATTCTGAATAGAGCTTTACCCCATCCATCAGATTTCCTCCGATTTCCCGCGCCGCCGGCAGTGCGCGCCCGAGTCTCGCCCGTGCCGAACGCACCGCGCGAAACGCCAACTACGCGCCAAATTAAAAAATATAAACTCCAAATTTAAATCAGTAGTTCAATAGTGTTAACATTCCAAATTAAAAATTTACAAAATTTTGTAGAAATTTTTGGGCTAAAGTTGAAAAATATTTTTTTAGTTTAATTACTTACATAAAATATATATACATAATTAATAAAGTAGATATTGTGGTTTAAATAGTGTTGTTATATATATTTAGTGTTGATGTTCAAAACATAATATATTGTGTAGAAAACAATTAAAGAAATTTAATAGTAATAAAGTTTACTTATATTTAAAAAATCGTTCAAGTGGTGCGAGTTAAAACGTAGTGTTTTTAAATTATCATTACATAAGTACTTAAATATCCCTAGAAATTATTTTTACTATACCGCAGCAGTCAGGTAAAACTATTACATTTCTATAATACATTTAATTAATTCAATAAACGAACGTTCATTCATTCAGAACGAAATATTCATCCTAAGTTCAGAACTTATTTTGTATTTTCCATGAAAAATAACAGCGTTACCACAAAAAAAGCCTTTCTATCTCGTTGTAAAGAAAGTTGTTCAAAGTTGGGAAAAGCTACAGAAAACTCATTCTGCCAGAAGCAGATCGCAAAACAACAAGCTCATGCAAATAAAAAGGTGCTCTGTAAACGAGTTTGAGTATACCTAACATTTTTTTGTCAATTGCCGGTTATTTAACCGCCATGTGGTTACCGGCATTAGAATTGGACAAACCCATTCTGTCCGTGGGTGTCGTATAGTCAACTTAAGTGATTAAGGTTTAGTGCCAGTTAGGGTCGGGCCACACTTATCGACGGCGATCGACAGTTTGCCTATACAAAACGTGCGAAAATGGAAATACATTGGCAAACCGTCGATCGCCGTCGATAAGCGTGGCCCGACCCTTAGGTGATGGGCTAGACTATGAAATGTGAAGATCGGTGTCTGTACCTTCTAGAAGTACATGCGAGTCATAAATTGATTCATGTTTAAGTAAGTACTTCTAAGCTCAGTAAATTCAGCCTGAGACAGACCTGACCTACATAAGGGTGAGCACAGACAAAGGGAGGAACGCAGTCATGTGTGAATCACGGCTGAACCCTCCTGAAGCAAGCAAGTTTTATAGTTTTGGGCTCGCTTGAATGTCGTGGGTTTTCGCAAAGTAATTTGGTACCTATAGGTACTTAGCTCAGACAAGATACCTACTTAATTGCATTGCACATACAGAAAAACAAAATGCATATCATTGAAAACAGTAAAAGTGTACAGATGGGTGACCTTGTTGATAGATATAAATTCTTCCAGACAACCCTGGTTTATAAATGGTAAAACGGTAGTGCAAAGTTCAGGTTCTTAGTTTACAAACTAATGGAAAAATATCGATTTTCGTTTATTTAAATCCAAAGTAAACTGTCCACTTTTTTACTTTTTTTATGTACGATTCAAAAACTGGTATTGTAAAGTTTGTGGTTAAAAGAAATTGGTTGATTTGGTTCGTTGTTGGTTATAACTCTGTCGCCGCGGCGCCACCGGAAGGATTACCGGTTTAGTTTCTAATAAGATACTAATATGGAAAACAAGTAAAATCGTAATGTCTACAGGAATTTCGGATTTACGGCTTTTTTGTAGTTTCAATTTTTTGTGTGGCCACGCGTGCCAATCCACGTCGCTGCCCCATTCCTGGCACACGTCAACCCATGTCAGCCCACGGTCTACCGATATGGACGCCTGGCTGATTGGACACCGCCTTATCTTTGCTGGCATTTGTTATTATGGGCATTAGTAATTACTTAATGTGTACTGTACATTATAGGTATAAAGACAGGGACTTATTTAATTTGCGCAGGATTTAAGTACCAAAGAATTTCGACGCGCATCGCCTTACGCTAGCCTATCCAACTTCTTTGTTATGTACCTACATAATTCTGTGCCTACATGGAAATTAGCATAGTCTAAATTATTATACCATGGAAATTAGGAAAAGTCCAAAGATTTCGGACGCGCGTCGTCTGAAGCGATCGTCTTTTGTTCCTCTGAAGAAAAGTCACTGTATGTATTTTTTTGTCCCCACAGTGGGAACGTAGTAGAGCTGACGACAGCCTCAAAGAAATAATATTTGTAACGTTTTTGAATACTTCTCTGATTATTATTGTTTCAAAATTTTATAGAAAAAATACAAAGATAGAAAATCAGAAAAACATAAAGTGAAACTAAGTATTTATGGTCCTTCTATATTGATTCATATTTAACTTTTTATTGTTTTTAAAAAGAACCTAGATAATAATAATTAAAATATCCACAAACTAATAAGCGAAAGAAAAATGGTGGAAATTGTACCTCGGTAAACGTTAATTGCAATTTGATACTAGCTAAGTAACTACCTAGCAAGTTGTTCTACCTCCAGCATGATTATCAATTTGTTCACTCCGTGTTTTAATTAGACTCGGCTTCTGCTCTGCCTCTCAAGCCTCTCATGAGCTCACCTCCTCACGCCGAGGTAAGGTTCTCCGAGATTCTCACCTACCACTATAAATACATTACATTAATACATTATTTACTATTTGGGGTTTCTCTCAATTCCATAGACATAGTTCTTTTCATATTTAAAATAAGTTTTTTATTTGACAAGCGAAGATGCGAAATATAACTAGGAGCTCTAAAAACTAAGGATATGTCTTTTAAAACCACTTGCACCAAGTAATATTATGAATTACAATACACTTTGACAAAGTGCAGGACATTAATAACAGTTTTATGTTAAGTTTTTAAAAACAAGTTCTGCACAGCTTGTATTAGACCAAACATTATTTTGTCAACTATTGTCCACCGTTTGCAATAGAAAGATAAGACGTTTAGAATAGAATAGAGGTCATCGTGTCCTGGCTGATTTTAGGCACGCTACAGCAGCGACTAAAAGGAAGAAAGGAAGAAAATATTTGTTGACTGCATTAGTTGTGTGGTGACGGCAGAGTAGAATACATTTGTCACCAACCCCTACTCTTCCCGTGGCACTATGGGTCCTTATCATACATAGTGATGATAAGAAGTCAAAGTAATCAAATAGGATAAATATGTAAATATGATTATTGTTTTTCATACTTGAAGGTATGGACAATTTTAAGATAATTCTACCCTCTGTTATATTATGTATATTGATGTTCAAAGTTCACATTCGGCACTAAGTGTTCGTTAAAGCAGGGTGAATTCAAGATTTTGTGTTGAATTGATTGTTAGATTTCTGGGAAACTATCAGAGTTATTTACAATATTGAAAATGGAATTTGTAGATGGAGGTATGTTATGTGAGATTTACGTATTCTAAAGAATATAATATTAGATTGTTCAATAATATGTATAAATTAGGTTAAACCAAAATGATTAAATAATATTATTTCTGTTTCCGGCAACTCTCCCGCAGAAATATACAATAGTCCTACTTTCTGAAGGGCTTTACAATAATTTTATGAATTTAAAAGTACGGGAGAGTTGCCGCTTTTTTTTAAATTATTTTTTTAGTATTTGGTACCGATCAATCAATTCACATCAAGCGCAATATGTTTCACATCAAGCGCTATATGTTTTAATAGAATTCAACTTTTATAGTCTATACATTTAAATATATTCGTAGGCTATTATGTTTCATTAATTTCTATAATTTTTTTATTGCCAGACATGGAACATTTTTCGTGTTCAAGTAAATACAAGAATATTGATCGAAAGTTCGAGAAAATTGTATTATATTTACGAGAAAACACGCAATGTAATGATGAAAACAAGTCTAACTTAGTATTCAAGATAAGACATTTTAAAAATCAATTTAAAACAAAGTGGAAAAAATATCATCGTAAAAAATTAGCCTTCTACTCTAATGAATCAAATTGGCTTAAAGAAACTCTTAAGTTTTCTAAATATTGTTTTACTAAAAATTTAAATAGTAGGCGTGTGGGACGACCTGCTCGAGATTTTGATTCGAGTAGTGATCAGATAAAACGTAAATGGACAGCCGAACTTCGAAGTTCCGTATCTACTAGTGAGTAAGTGTATGCAGCCCAAATAAGTTTTAGAGCTGATGGTAGAAGAACCAGTTCCATAAGGATGCAACAGAAATATTTAAACAGCCTAATCTAGATTCGACTTTCGAGTAATCAATCATCAATAGTTCATATACGTCCCCACCCACCGAGGGGCTCGAGCCTACCCTGATTTCGAGTAATAAGATTTTAATATTAAAAAATCAATGTTTTGTGTAAATATTCCATTATATATTTTTTATTTTATGATAATTTTAAATGTAGAATAGTAATCGACAAAAAAAAAAACATAATTATTATCACAAACGTATATTTTTGGCCCCACTGTGCGTGGGTGTCTTAAGAGGCGACTTAGGGACTACACATTGAACAGGGAACGGGCAGCAGCGCTCTCTGATACAGTAACCTTTTAATCTCCAACCCGCCTGCCAAGCGTGGAGATTATGGCAAAACCAAACACTTAAGTGGAGGAGACTCATAGTCCAGCAGTGGACTGTAATGGGCCGTTGATGTTGATGTTGCATTAGTTGTTGCGCGGATTAAAGGAATAAAGGAACAATATAACCGACACAAGAAACAAAATTTTGGAATCTTTATCTGGGGTATTATGACATTTTCTATAGTTCTAAGAATACTTAACAATTTTACTACATCATGCTTATACACAATTTTGTCTTGAATAGATTTGCAAAAAATCAAAGTACGTGTTCCTTTTAAATAGACCCCACGTTTGCCTCGAAGAAAAAATTCTTGGAACAAAAAACACAAAAACAAAAAATCAAACACAAAATCTAGGAACCTGAAAAACAAAAGGGTTTATGTAAGCATTTCTTACAATGATTTCTCTTCTCATATTTTATATTTTGGCTTTACATACCCTACGGATATTGTAGTACTCGTATTTCTAACACGTCATTCATGAAATGAAGTTAAATGAAATAGAGTTTAAAAGTATTAGGTAGGTGTTCCTATTAGAATTAGATGACTGGTACGTACATCCGTTCCGCTAACAAAATAATTGTTGTTGGTAATTTGAGATAATTCACTGAAAATGCTTCTCCGCCCACCAGTACAAGTTTACAAGGCCACTTCGAAGAATATGCCGAGGAACTTATTTAATAAAGGGAACGAAATGAGATTACGTTTGCTGTTTTAAAAATAAATCATTACATTAAAAAAGACTGAAAAATGGTTGTGTAAAATTTGACTTTGAATGAATTAATGAATTTTGAATTGCCTTAATAGAACTACCTTCACAACGCGACATTACAAAAAAACACTAAAACGATATAATTAATAAAAAAATAAAGTTTGAATTGTTTTCATAATCATAAACAGTGCGTATCGCACACACACAGCTCAAGCACAAGCTTCTCATATACTTTACTATGAGAAATAGAAAATACATAAACGTACGAAATTTCGCATTTCTCTCGAAAATATAACTAAGAGTTACCGGAGCTCATCATTAATACTAATTTACCCCCGTGGCTGCATTCCCCATTCATCTTCGTTACTCCACAAACGCCACATACTCGGTAGACCACTACGCCACCGCCGTCGCCACCATCAAGCTAAAAGGGGAAGAGGAAAGTAACTGAATCGATGTATAATACTTATTGTAATAAGGAGTGGTTTCCAAATAGTGCAAAAATATATTATTTCAGTTATCTCAACTTGTTTAGGAACGGTGTTTCTGGATGTTTCATACGTGTTATTAACTTCCCAATACTCGTACGTACAAATATTAATAAATACGTTCCTATTTTTTTACATTAATGTTTAAGACAAAGACAACTTTTCTTTCACACACAGTTTATTTTACACACTTTTATTAAATATTTTTGCAGTTATTTTCTTTTATTTAATACTCAACGTACAGTCGTCTAGAGTTTCTTCATTGCACTAATCTACAGAAAACATTTAAACTTCAGTTACAATGCATCCAGCCAGTTGTCACCTTCACAAACAACTTTGACAATGAATTCGATATCTCTACTACCTGTCTCTGTTATTTTGCACCTAGATTGCAACAGGGCGTCGTAACAGGATGCAGACACTACTGTGGCTGACAGTGTAACCTCGGGAACTAACAAACTCGAACCTAGTTGTCGGATTTTAGAAATTTCTGTACAAGAGCTTCGTCGTCCTCTAATAAAAGGAATTTTCTTTGTTTATATAATCAGAGACCTATGTACCAAGTATTCTTTAAATATTAAATTAGCCGACTGACAGATCAACACAGACCCAAAATAACTGGGTCTAGCCCTCAGAGGAACAAAAGACGATCGAGGCGACGCGCGTCTGAAACCTTTGGTCTACCCCTCAGAGGAACAAAAGACGATCGAGGCGACGCGCGTCTGAAACCTTTGGTCTAGCCTCAGAGGAACAAAAGACGAACGAGGCCACGCGCGTCTGAAACCTTTGGTCTAGCCTCAGAGGAACAAAAGACGAACGAGGCCACGCGCGTCTGAAACCTTTGGTCTAGCCTCAGAGGAACAAAAGACGATCGAGGCGACGCGCGTCTGAAACCTTTGGTCTAGCCTCAGAGGAACAAAAGACGAACGAGGCGACGCGCGTCTGAAACCTTTGGTCTAGCCTCAGAGGAACAACGAGGCGACGCGCGTCTGAAACCTTTGGTCTAGCCTCAGAGGAATAAAAGACGAACGAGGCCACGCGCGTCTGAAACCTTTGGTCTAGCCTCAGAGGAACAAAAGACGAACGAGGCGACGTGCGTCTGAAACCTTTGGTCTAGCCTCAGAGGAACAAAAGACGAACGAGGCGACGTGCGTCTGAAACCTTTGGTCTAGCCTCAGAGGAACAAAAGACGAACGAGGCGACGCGCGTCTGAAACCTTTGGTCTAGCCTCAGAGGAACAAAAGACGAACGAGGCGACGTGCGTCTGAAACCTTTGGTCTAGCCTCAGAGGAACAAAAGACGAACGAGGCGACGTGCGTCTGAAACCTTTGGTCTAGCCTCAGAGGAACAAAAGACGATCGAGGCGACGCGCGTCTGAAACCTTTGGTCTAGCCTCAGAGGAACAAAAGACGAACGAGGCGACGCGCGTCTGAAACCTTTGGTCTAGCCTCAGAGGAACAACGAGGCGACGCGCGTCTGAAACCTTTGGTCTAGCCTCAGAGGAACAAAAGACGAACGAGGCCACGCGCGTCTGAAACCTTTGGTCTAGCCTCAGAGGAACAAAAGACGAACGAGGCGACGTGCGTCTGAAACCTTTGGTCTAGCCTCAGAGGAACAAAAGACGAACGAGGCGACGCGCGTCTGAAACCTTTGGTCTAGCCTCAGAGGAACAAAAGACGAACGAGGCCACGCGCGTCTGAAACCTTTGGTCTAGCCTCAGAGGAACAAAAGACGAACGAGGCCACGCGCGTCTGAAATCTTTGGTCTAGCCTCAGAGGAACAAAAGACGAACGAGGCCACGCGCGTCTGAAACCTTTGGTCTAGCCTCAGAGGAACAAAAGACGAACGAGGCCACGCGCGTCTGAAACCTTTGGTCTAGCCTCAGAGGAACAAAAGACGAACGAGGCCACGCGCGTCTGAAACCTTTGGTCTAGCCTCAGAGGAACAAAAGACGAACGAGGCCACGCGCGTCTGAAACCTTTGGTCTAGCCTCAGAGGAACAAAAGACGAACGAGGCCACGCGCGTCTGAAACCTTTGGTCTAGCCTCAGAGGAACAAAAGACGATCGATAGAAGGATACGTGCGTCAGAAATCTTTGGGTCTAGCACATTAAAAATTTAGACAGCAGTTTGGTGATATGACGTAGCAGGCAAGCAAATAGAAGGGATTTTTGAAATTCCCTGCCCTACTGGCAAAAAGAGGGGCGCAGTTTATATAAAACTCCATCGTTTTAAAGAGAACAACATAGACGAATTCGCGGGTGAAAAAATTGTCGTGGTATCGTTATAGATAAGTGTTTAATATTTTTACGTTAAAATTTGACAACAAGCAGAAGAACGATGTGGCATTATTACGTGAACAGCAACAATGTAATATTTTGGCAGTGACCAAATTTAACGTCATCGTCATCGGTCGTAACTTCAATCAGTTTAATTAGTACGACATGTTCAACAATCACTGTTGAGTAATCATGTTAATTAGTGTCATTTTTTAAACGTTTTGGACTAAAGTACCTACATGTTGAATAGACACGGAAGTTATTTACACTCAATCCTCTATTTTTGGTAAAGGGTGTAAAAATAATCAAGGTTGATTTTAATATATTACCTAAAATATGCATAGGTCTTAGTATGAAGGTACTTTTTGTTGGACTTTACTTTGCATACCACAAATTATAATAAAAATCGTAGATATTCACTTTCACAGTACATATCAAATTATTAGAAACATACTCGTAGATTTAATATTTTGCTCATAAAGCAATGATCTTCTAGTTGGAGGATTTATCCCATATTCGACTCTATAAAATAAGTAAAGGAATAGTTTAAAACCTCTTCGTCCAAAGGCACGTTTGTCATATCATGTGAAATTAAAAAAGTTATTTTACTCAAGAAATTAATACTAGCATTTATTGTAAACAAAATAAAACACCCAGCGGCACCCACTTGTCTCAGGAGGGAGTCTCGTCTGAGGAAAAAGACAGTTCTTTTTCAAACTTTCATTATTACTTCTTTGAAGAAGAAAGTAATTAAAGTGTATAAGTAATTGAGAGTTAGAGACTTGTTTCTACGATTTGATTTACCTTTCGTCCTTAAACCAATGAAGAGATAAGTGTAATCATTTTCAGTCTAGTAGTTATTATATGCCAGACCTCTGTTGTTTCAAGTCGTAAAACTGTCTCTGTTGTAGCTTAACAGCTGATCCACGATATTAGCCGGAACCAATAACTTTAAGTAGATTTCGAACCAGTAATGATAACCCATCTGTGACCTCGCCATACCTGCCAGTTGCTTAACTTCTATTAGGGCGTGTTTATATGAAACGAAAACTATCGTGGTTAACGCGCGGCGTCGAGTTGCTGTTTTTACATGATAAATTATCAATTGCACTATAGTTAATTTATTTCTACAAAATCGAATCAATAAATAATTTGGCTTGAGTCAAAATAATATTTAGACTTCCATTCCATATATTGAGTTCTTTATATTTTCGTAGCCTTCTTCCTGAGAAAATACATTTATCCATGAGTTATAGGCTTTACGTCACCCAATTTCCATAATTCCTGTATTTTATGTGTCTGAGTCAGTCCTCCCTAGCCCAGTTTATAGCTTAAACGGTCCTATAGTGATCCTGTAGGTAGTAATCACACTGTGTAGGGCTTGCCGTCGCCGACAGATGTCATGTTTAATTCATCTACCCTCCATTTGATCGTAGTGAGGAAGGATGCTGGCACAGACTACTGAACCTGTAGACGTAGCAAGTGCCTGAAAATTTACTTGATTTGGTATATTTATGAATTTAATGTGATTTGTAGTTCCTTAGTTCAGGGATATGGTTGTAAAATTATTGCTTTGCAGAAGCTTTGACAAAATGATAAGGTTCATTAGACAATATGGATCTTTATTTAATGAGTATCATTATCTATCACTAATCTAATAACTAACGTGGTCAAATTAAGTAGGCCTGCCCCCGCTGCATGACCACCGTCGATAAAATAAACCGCGTGACATATAAAGTGACCGCCAATAGATCCAAGTTTATATCGTGCGAAGATAAGAACTACATTACTATTGGCGGTTACGTTTTATGTCACGCGGTTTATTTTATCTACGGTCGTCATGCAGCGGAGGCTAATCGACCTAATTCAGTTTAGGAATGTGTCCCTGATAAGATAACAGATTATCCGATTGGATGTTTGGCTTCAAGAATATATGTTCAAGCTTTTGAACGCGCCTTCGATCACATCATCATCAACCAATCAAGACTTTTTATGACGTGATCAACAGCCAATAGAAGGATCACATTTTTTGAATTTTATATTTGTTTTTTATAACCGAAGGTGACTACGGTCACGACCTTTGGTACTCTTTCTTTCTCTTAACTCAAGATTAGATCATTTTTGGATATCTCCGCATTTTTATTTATAAAATAAAGAACCAAGCGCAATAGGCGAAATAGGCGCTATAAAGCGCTAACAATATACAAAATAATAGTACCACTTGCCAGGTACTTAGTTAAAACATTAGTCTTGATATTTGTAGCTAGGCGTTAAAACATAAGATAAAAATATCTTTATTTGAAGACAAAGTTGAAAGTGACTAATAATACCTAGGACGAAAGACGTTTGTCACTAGTCAGAGTACAATATTGTGACAATATGGTCTCATACTACTTACGCCACCGGGCACGTGGTCTATTTTCCAACCAATTTTCAGTTTCTAGATACTATTAGATTGGTCAACTGTTCCAGTATAAACTAGGACCTGGATAATAGAACTGTCTCTTTTTGGGTAGTTTACTGGTCTGTGGGTGCGGAGTGGTGTCAAATATTGCGGCTTTTAGGCGACGGATGTTTGGCGACGTGCGGTGGCGGCGGCGGAGGCGTCGCGATGGGTTACCGAGTCGATGTAATATTATTAATATGAGTTTTGTTTGTTCAGATCTATGTTATAATGTTTAATTAAATGGTAATTAAGTGTGTTTTAGATAATGAGCGTTGTAGGAGGCATGAATCAAAATGAAACTTTCTTCTCACGATATTTTTTTTATTAGAAATAGAAAAAAAACGGCATATTGCGGGTTGGACTCGCATATGAAGGGTTCCGTACCATCGTACAGTTTGAGCAAAAACACCGAATAAATCATGTTTCTTGTATGGGGATTATTGGGGATCCCCTTAATTTGTAATTTAATTTAGCTTTTATTATTTGTCGTTAAAAATACACACCGTGTGAAAGTTTTAACTGTCTATAACTAGTAGCTCTGTGAGCTGTAGACCTCGCGAGTCTATATTTTTCATATTTATTTTTATTTTTACTCCACAAACATCCCCGACCCCTTGATTATTTTATTTTATCTTATTTTATTTTATCGGTTAAGAAATGTGACCTGTAGAGGACAACAGCCTCAGCGGTAACTCCGTCATTTTCTAAAATTTCCAAAAACTGACTCGACAAAAAATATCGATTAATTTATCGAACCTGCTCACAAAATTTCACTAGAATCGGTTGAGAAACGCGACCTGTAGAGTGAAACAAACAAACAAACAAACAGATGGACATACAAAAGCAATTTTGGCCAAGCTGAAGCAGAGACGCTTCGCTCGCTCGGTCAATAATAATATTAATAATAATAACGGTCTGATTTAATTACGGACAAACAGATGGACGGACGGACAGCGGAGATTTAGAAATAGGGTCCCGTTAGCACCCTTTGGGTACGGAAACTTATACAATGAAATCAAAACATATGGCAAAATGACATCACTTATTTTCATTCGAGTTTATAGAATTTTACTGCCCTGTACAGTATAAAATGATCCCATGAAATACCTCGTAATATGAATTTATTGCAAGCATCCGCCTGGCAGTCGCTAGGGGAATAAAGTTACTCCTGCAAGTCTCAGATAAGAACATTAAGTCTTTTGCCTACGTGCCGATATATAACTATACTTCTTCTAACTTCATAGAACGTCATATTTCTTTCCAGTAGAAACCTTTGCCATTTCTAAAAGCACGTTCGGTAAAGAATTACTTAAAATACTACTACTTACTATATTTTCTTATTTTATTTATTTATTACTTTATTTTGCCTTTAGAAAATGGCACCGACCAATGGAAATTTGTGATATCTTGAGAAACAAGTTAAAACGGTAATTTTATGGTCTTATAATTTGAAATACTTTGACAAACTTATTTTTCGTAAGTATGTTATTGTTAAAATAAAAATATTCCGGTTGAGGTAACTAAAATGCCAGCGGATTATATCACTGCAGGCTGGAACCACGTCAGTGCAAATGTTACCGATGTTGACTATACTAATGGCATCGATATACAAACCTGGTTAGCCTATAGTCGGGTTATTATAGGATGAGTTCTGACAGCTTCAAAATTTTTCATACGACGTTAACAACTTTTTTTTATAATATTCAGTTTAAAAACCATAATAGCTAAAATATAAAAAAAAGTAACTTCACCTCTTATTTTATCATTAAACAGTATGTAATTTTACTTAATAAATAAACGAAATAATATTAAAAAGATTTTAAAATTTTAATCTGTCAGAGCTCATCCTATAGTAACCCAAGTATAGGCATGCATTATCGTTTATTTAACCAATATCCACTATTACTAGCACGACCACCAATAATACTGGAACGCCCTGTTAGGTAATTTAAAGGCTAGTGTAAACTATTAGTGAAACCGGATCGAAAGCACATATTCATTTATTTGGTTAATAAAAAAAGTAATTATACCGTTCTGGCGTATTATGGTTTAATTTTTAAAGGTAAAATATCACGCTCGTAGCTCCTTAATAGGATTCCCTGTGTCATTTCATCATTCAAATAATAATCAATAGCTGGGAATCAAACCCGGGATCTTTGCACTCTGCCTACTAGGCTTTGCTGGCTGTCAAAAGCTACACTATGCCTCAGAATTACTACGCAATACATCACGTGTTTCACACCGCCTGCGTCGTAGCGTTTAAAACGAAACAACCGTAGAGCGTCTACGGAAGATGCTATGCCGCCGTAGCAGAAGTAAAGGCATTTATGTGAGACAAGTAAAGGGTTTTTGGATTTAAGCTCAACGGAACAAAGGCTCTGCTGTTATATTTGAGGAAAAAACAATTTGTGTGAATGTAAATACATATTCTCGGGATGTGTTCAGTTGTAATCGTGAGTGCATCGCAGCTATTAGCGCGGGAAATTGAAGAGCGAGCGGGAGGCGCGAAGTCACTTGGGGAGATTGCTTTGCTTGTGCTTGCAATTACAAACTCCTCTGCGGAAGATACTATACCTGTTACTTAATGAAAAATAGGTGCCAAATTTTAAAATACCGATAAATTTAAAACACTTATACTACACTTCGCGTCGTCGCCATTTTAAACCCACTCCTGTTTTTAGTTTGTTTATTGGGAATAAGAATACATCCCAAAAAGTGCACATGCTTGAGATATTCAACTTTTAAATTAAACATTCTAAATGTGATGCCTTGATAAAACAAGTAAGGTAATTCGGGTAGACTCGAGCCCCTTAGTGGGGGCGTATATGAGCTGTTGATAAAAGTAAGTTTTAATTCGTAATAAAAATATTGGCGGAATATAGCGACTGGTAGTATCAGACGTGTAAAATTAATGAAAATATTCCTAACTCAACATCGAAAAATACTTACCTATCAATCTAAATATTTAGTTTTCATCAAAACTGACGTTGTGTCTGTGTTGTGTCTCGCCAAAGAGTAGAAAAACAAAACGCTCAAAGCCAAAGTACTATAGTACTATACATTGCGCCGCAAACTTTCCATTACTGTTCCACGATGCTAACTTTAAATTGGACACTACAGAGGGATAATAGACTACCGTCGTCGTCATGACCTCGCCTTTAAACGGAACTTAGGTATAAAAGTGCTTTTGTGATAGTCCGGAAGTGTCCGGAACCCGAAATAGTTGCACGCCGCTTCCGACCCTAGAATCGCACCCTGTAGGAATATATTTGTAAACAAGATATTTAAATTTGCTGGCGTTATATTTAAAACCATTTAATAATAATTTGGGTACTTACCTTTTAGGTCTGGAAGGTCTCTCCTGGGTATTGTAATAGGGGAGCGTGAGCCCTACGCTAAGCAGCTAAAACGAAGAACACAATTGTACGATTCAGTATTATATAGTACTCTGTGGTATTATTGAATTTTATTTTTGGACTTTCATAAAAACAAGAAACGCGTGTTGTCTCTAGCACGTCAGCATCGAGACTCTCAAACAAAAAAAGAACAATTCGCAATTCAAAATATATAAAACTTTTAGAACGAAATATGAAAACCAATCCACAGCCAGTAACAACGAAGGAGGCTGAACCTTACAGTACACTGACCAATCCTAAAAACTAAGTTATAATTATAGTTATAGTTCCCCCTAAAACAAAAAAAAACCGATCAAACAACTTTCCAACTAGACAAATAATTAAACGATCTTTCATCTAAGCTATTGGTATCCGCCGTGTGGTGACGGCAGAGTAGAACACATTTGTCACCAACCCCTACTCTTCCCGTGGGTGTCGTAAGAGGCGACTTAGGGACTACACATTGAACAGGGAACGGGCAGCAGCGCTCTCTGATACAGTAACCTTTTAATCTGCGATCTCCAACCCACCTGCCAAGCGTGGAGATTATGGCAAAACCCTCCACTTAAGGGGAGGAGGCTCATAGTCCAGCAGTGGACTGTAACGGGCCGTTGATTATATATATATATATATAACAATTAACCGTTGATTATAATTATATATATATATATAACAAATATATATATATTTGTTAATATTGCTGTTTAAACGGCAACATAATATACTATACTTCTTTGTTATACTCTATATTTTATTACGACAATGTTTGCTTTGTTGCTCTGTGTTTTCCTTGATTTTGTTATTTCTTGAAACGAATTGTGGAAATATCTAAGAGAATTGGCTAAATTGTGTTTTGTATACTGTATTTCTGAGGTAAATATATTTTCATTTGTTGTAGCGTCGACTACCTAAATAAACATTTGCACCATTTGGTACAAATGCTTTTATTAGAAATATCAATGTTTAGCAATCAATAAGCACCGGTTGGCTCTGACGCCTAACTTATTTTTACACTATTACATAATATATAGGTATATAGGGCGGAGGGATAAACCCAGGAAAAACGGGACAAGAAATAACACACCTAAGTTGATTTGAAACCACTTTTAAAACTAGTTTTTGGGTAGCGCAGCTGTAGAGCATGGTGGCTCAAAATATTACTACACTTACCTAGGCGACCTCAATAAAGATGTATAAACTGATACAGTACAGATGTATTCTGTTCTAAGAGACAAAATGTACAATCGCAGAATAGAATATTTAAATTCTAGCATATAAATGTGTTAGACTAGTTCTGAATGTTCCCATGTAAATAATTTAAAATAAATAATAAAGTTTTTAAACGTTGATTGGACACTGCGGTACAAGCTATGTTTAGTGCAGATTTAATAAAAAAATATTATTGTAATTATTATTAGTTTTTCAAATAAACAGCTCGTACCTAATTGTTCGGCAAGTTTCATAATGATTCCGATTTGAAGTTTCCATAGTGGGATTATTTCAGCCAAAAGACGTCGTTAGTGCTCTATTTTGTAGAGTGAAAGCCGACTCTGGCGTCAAATATAATCCAATTGACACTGATGAGTCTCACTAACTATACTAACCCAACTACCTCAAACATACTATTGGATTAAGCCAATTATCTAATTTATCACTCATCTCGATCTCATAACAATGACGACAGTATTTGACATTTATAAATAGGTATAGCGTGTTGTTAGTTATTACGTAATATTATATTCTATTTGGTGTATAGGGTATTAAAGATACAGACACAAAAGGCACTACCACACCATCTTCAAACAAACCTGATTTACAGAATACGAAATACAGAATTACAATAATACGAGTAGAAAGATGTAGGTTGTTGTATCTTTGTATTTTATCTTGTGAAATGCAAGTGCAGTTCTTTCAAGATATTTTATATTGAATTCTCTCCCAAGGGATGGACAGTCGGTTTACATAGTAAAAGCTTTTTATTGCAAAGAGGTAAACGTCATCAAAGTTTGGTCGATTTAAGTAGGAAGAATAGAACAGACAATCAATAGCAGTATTATAATTCAAATCAAATAAATTACCGATACAATTTTTAACTCTATAGACAACTGTTCCGTTATTTGCTTAGTAACAACTTTGAATAAATTGCTACCTCAGCAACCAACACTCTTGTTCTTGTGTCGTGTACTCTACCCTCGTTATGTTCCGTCCGTACGTACGAAGATCAAGTGATTAGTCGAAGGACTCTTATTTTGTGCATGCACTCGCACTCGCACTAATCAAAGTGTGTATTTGTTGTGCATTTCTTGTGTGCAATAAAGTATTCTAATCTAATCTAGAAGAGGTCAAAATACCGAATAATAGGAATGATTAGAAATAATAGGAACGATTATATTACATCGATGATTAAAATCTGTTTTCTTTGTGGATTGTATCTAGATTGGTTTTATATTCACTTGTGAGTAAGACTATTTAATCCAGATTCCACGGGATGACGACGGGACACTGCGAAGATTTCTAAAGGGACTTGCTCTGTTTCCATTGATAGTCGTCTCGAACAACGACCACGAGTTTCTTTAAACACGATTTTACGTCTAAGCCCGTCGTGGGAATGATAAATTTTCCTGCAGTAAGACACAAAAGCTGGTTAATCAAGAATATTATTCGTTCCACCATTTTTTATGCGTGCTTGAATTGAGATTGAATCAAAAACGTTCAAATCTCAGCTCAGGTAAAAGACGTCCACTGCTAGACGAAGGCCTCCCCCAAACCTAATTAATGATATTAGTAGATTTTATTTAATGGAACAAAAAATTTATAAAATAGCATAGTTGCCAATTCAAAACTCCACGTCCAAGGTTCCAAGTTCAAATTGTTGTTATTGGTTATTGTTTTAATTTTTAATTGTATTCTGTACTATACAGTACAACAACAACAGCATACGTTTTGATGTCAATAAAGTTCATTAGTATTGTATTGCAGAAGAACTGGTTGTTTGAATGATATTGGGCGTGCTCGAGCAAGCTCGGGGCGGATTCCGTCTATTGTCAGTGAGCGCCTCGTTTGTCTCTCCCAGCCGGTGAATATCAATTCCGATTGTGGATTGTGAAACACTACAGAGAAGGGGAAGATAGACGTTCTTTGAAAAATACGAGTATCTGTAACTTCAAACTATGTATCGGAGATCGGAGCGTTTTGCTACTTTATATGCGTACATCGAAGATAGCTTTTTACTTGTTTTATCATTTAGATTTCATTTGTCTGGAACGATTGAACCAATTTTTTCATTCGAGCCCATAATAATACTTTTATAGCAGTAAGAAACAAACGCAGCCTAGGTCAGCTTAGACTGCCAAAGTTATTCAATACCGAGCTATACCTGACCAATGAAGTCAAGTACCTGGGAGTGACACTTGACAGTAAGTTGCTCTGGAATAAGCATATTGACCACAAGCTACAAAAAGCTTGCATCACCTTTTGGCAATGTAAAAGACTCGTCGGGAAATCCTGGGGTCTGTCGCCGAAGATCACCTTATGGCTATATACTTCTGTTATACGGCCTATAATCACATACGGTGCCATTGCTTGGTGGCCCAGGACCAAGCTAATTACCGTCAAATCCAAGCTACAGCGCTTTCAAAGACTTGCCTGCACAGCAGTCACGGGCAGTATGCGCACCACCCCGACAGCCGCCTTGGAAATTATCTTAGGACTGAGGCCATTGGACCTATGGATCCAACATGAGGCGAGGATGTCGGCCCTTCGCTTAAAACTTTCGGGCGAAAGGATGTACCAGGACGGCCATGTCGCGGCACTCTGGAAAGATGCTATAGTATCACAGCCAATGTGCCAAGCTCCATGCGACAGGGTCCCCAAAACCTACATATTCACCAAGAACTACGAAATTCAACTATCTGAAGCTAGCAAAGATCATTCAGGCACGGATGAACTAAGAATATACACTGATGGTTCTAAAATGGAGTCTGGAACCGGAGCAGGAGTATTTTCACTAGACTTAAACATCAGAATATCACTGGCCTTAGGCGACTATAGCTCTATTTTCCAATGTGAATGTGTAGCAATTACCAAGGCAGCCACCGCCATCCTAAGAATCCCTTCTTGAAGATTTTACCATCAGAATACTTTCCGACAGCATGGCTGTGCTCCAAGCACTTCGAGGCAACATCTGCAGCTCAGTGCTTATCTTCGAGTGTCACTTAGCCTTAGAGCGAGTATGTGCAAAGAATAAGGTCATCCTTCAATGGATAAAAGGACACAGCGGATCACTGGGTAATGATGCGGCTGATGAACTGGCTAGAAGGGGATCGGGGAGGCTCCGGTGTTGGGCCCTGAGCCTCTCCTGCCGATACCGTTCAGCCAACTGAGAATATGGCTGCGCAACATTACCCGGGACGAACACAACGCCCAATGGGCTAGTCTAACAAGCTGCAGACAGTCGAAGGCGGTGATCCCAACACTATCGCCGAGACTAACACACAGACTTCTCAGCCTAAACCGTAAAAACCTCCGAATAGTTGTAGGCAGTTTAACAGGTCACATACCTCTCAATAAACACCTATTCACCATCGGCGCGATGGACAGCCCTCTATGCAGAGGATGTCTGGAAGCAAAAGAAACGGTCACCCACGTATTCCTGGAATGCGTAGGGTTGACTGACCAACGGGCAAAAATCCTCCAGAATGTGGGGTCGCTCCGCGAAGCCTGTGACAGTCCCAGGAGGCTTCTGAGCTTCTGGAAGGAGCTGGGCTGGTTGGAGTAACCAGCCAAAACCGAACGTAAAACGGACCAATTCAGAGTCTAATTGCGGAAACGGGAGCCCACCAACTAACTAACTAACTAGCAGTAAGAAACTCGAGTTATGAGAAAGTTACGAGTTCTTCTGGTTACACAAATAAATTGTATTTATTCTATTAACCGACTTAGAAAAAAAGTAGCAGGTTCTCGATTCGCCGAAATATTTAACAAGAACAGAGAAAATCTTTACCACGTTGTCTGATATAAATTATTCTTTTTTGATTGATTTTCAGGATCCAGAAATGAAATAATCAATAAAATCTTAAAATTTTGAGGCTAGTTTTTAATTTTTACAGTTATTTTACAAATCAATTTATTCCTTGTTATATCTAAGGTTTAGACTTTAAATTGTAGAAATCAATCTTTTTGCTCCAAAACTATAGGTATAATATCTAGCTGTGTTTGACAAAAATGTTGGTGGCTCGCAAGCATAAAATGTTAGTATTTTAGTGGTTCTAAAATTTTGCCAAAAAGCTTATAAAAGGTGTCACGACCTCTAAAACATCCCAACCCAACCCAACCGTGGTCGCACCGGTGCTTACCTCATATTAAATAATATAAAACCAAAGAAGAAATCTTTACGCTAATATCTCCTGACAAAAGCTTTATTCAACAAAAATAATTTTTTGGTAGAGTGTCCATCTATCTTGAATATAATATGATTTTTGTGCTACTTCGATACAAGTAAAATCTGTAAATTAAAATACGAAACTATCAAAGTTAGTAGACGTTTTGTCATTCTATGTAATTAAAGTTGTACTTAAATATAATCGATCGTTGATACGAACCACCGATTGTGACTGCGACCTGTATTAAAAACGACATCACAAAAACTTAGGGGCGAGCAAACGCAAACAGGAAACATCCCGCAATATTTTTCCAGCCGAAACACTGGTAAACAAACTACGCCTAAAATGAGAATTTTTTCTTTATTGTAAAGATCACGGAATGAGAGTCTGGGCGGGAAAATCATCAGCACCCTTCACGGTCGACGGAGTTTAATCTCCGCTGCTATAAATGTGCAGCTACCCTATAGTAAAGGTAGGGAATTTTCACATCCGTTTTTCACCCGTCATCTGTGATATCCGACTCGATCTCAATTTTAAGGAGCTAGGCTGCTATCGGTGGTTATAGTAAACGATACGGTAGAAGTGGTATGGTATGGTATGGTATGACGGGCTGGTTTCCGCAAACCGACGTCTGTTGCGCCTATTTTGCGTGTGGGTGGGGTTGCTCACTACTCGAGCCACCCGATCTCCTCGAGGAACTGCAGCATACCACTGATGTTACCCAGCACCTCGGAGATCGTCCCCGGCGAACCGAGATACCTTGCCCGGTACAATGATACGCCCCGACACTCCAATAGCACGGTAGAAGTGATAAGTATAAGTAATAAAAATATTGTTCTGAAAACAATATATCGGTGTGGTATGGCTGTGAACAACTTTGATTTCACCATTTAACCAATTTCTAGAAATAAACTAGAATCTTAGAATGTCATCGTTAAATGCTTATATTTCTGGTATTTATCTATTAAAATATTTGAAATAATTTGTATAAATCTCAGTAGCCAGATCCAGAGTATAAATTTGAAACCCCATAGAGGTCTAACTTTATATCTTAAGAAGCCGAAGGGCTCAAGGGCATTCAAAATATTGGAGATGCCATTGTCAAGCCAACGATTTGGGAACATTCCCCGAGGATACCCAGTGGAGTTTTTATAAGAGACCCGAGAAATTTGCCAGGGTTCCGTGGGCACTGTATCTGTTATGTACGTGGGTCTTCGTATTTTATGTTTGTGTGTCCTTACAAATTCATTCATTTCATTTCAATTTTTTTCTTTGAAAACGAGATTCCAATCTAATTTTAAATTGCAGCTTAATTTAGACAACTCTTTTAAAACATGGGTATAGGTATTGTTGTCTAAAAAATATTTACACAACGTCAAAGAACTATGTCTCTCTAAAAAGGAATATTAAGATTTGGCTCCTCTGCAAATACATTTAAGTTGAAAAGAAAAGTTTCGTTTTTATAAACTGACGGTTTTCAAGACCGTTGTACTTGGCGTGTATACTTAATTTTATATTTAGCAGGGTGTAGTTGATAGCAGGTGAGAAAGATGGCATACGTTCAAAAGCGACTGATGAATGTTTTTTATCAGTGATGTGACAATGACATCTGTTGTCATCCGCACCATCCTAAATAGATCATGAAAAATTAGCGGAACCGTTCTACAAGTTTGATGTGACTCGCACTCGTCCACTTTTATATTTTTATTTGGCACGGCCTAATTGGAGTTGGAAGTCACTCTCTGGAGGAAATGGCGCTGGAATTGGGGGCGAGACGCGGGTTTAATTCTGCGATGGCATCATTGAAAATTACAATAATCGTTTTTAATCGCCTCTGGGATCTGTAAAGTTATGCGCTTAATTCTAGATTTTCTACGTTTTTTAAACCATTGAATCTGGCCAAAATCTTTATGTATGCAGCTTCTGCATTGGATTTAATATTTTTTGGATAATTTATTAAACTATCCTTCACTAGTGGAAAATATATAGGTACATAATACTCTAGTAGAGCCATAAAACATTAATAATGTTACTTAAGGTTACTTAAATTATACACATATTATACCGAAAAGAAAATGTTTGGTGGAGTAAACAAAAAGTTTTAACAATAAAAAAGGGTTTACCTGACTGATGTAGCAGGACAGGAAGATAGTACCTACTACCTGTATCTTTAGTTTATAAATTTACTTACCTACATTTTACAGAACAGATTATAGTAATCATCTGACAATAAAAAACATAGTTAGGATTGAAAGTGCTCAAAAACTGTGAAATTTTTTTAAAATATTGAAGACTGAATAGGCCTTGGAGTGCTAAAAGTACGGAAAAGAATTGATTGCGTATTTTTTGTGTGACAAACGTACTATTTTCAATAAAATTAAATATTAGCGAGTGAATAAAACCAACTTTCAAAAGTGATAAATAAAAAATAAAACATATAATTCGTTCTCAATTGAAATCCACAGTTTCTGCGCGTTTAAAACAATTTGAAAAAGCGGACAAAGAGTTCCAAGTTTAAATTTTCCCACGCGTTTTGTTGTCCGCACGGTGAGTGCGCGAGTGGTCGCGGCGACGCTAACTGCGGCGCAGGCTCAAGCGCCAGGCGCCGCCAAGCTGGGCGAACACGCCGCCATGTTGGCCGTGGCCATCTGCTGCATCCTGGTGCTGCTGCTCGTCTTCATCATACTCATCATCGTCGTCGGGCAGAACATGGAGCCCAAAGGCGGCTCCTAGCGCCGGCTGCGGAGGAGAGGTAATGTAGTTAAACTATATAATATATGAGATCATCGTATCAAGTTCTTTATTTATTACACGGTTCAAGCTATACATTTTTAAACTTTGTACCTATTAATATTGCAATAATTCAATTGTTGATCTGTATGTTTATATTGTGAACATGAAACTCTTACAATCAAATTATTAAAATGTAGAGTAACTTAACAGTAACGCAAAGTTTTATTCCTAGATATACTCGTACGAGTGTAGTATGCCATACCTTGGCCATACTATTGAAGGATTTGAATATTATTTAATATTGTTTCGAAATAGATGTGGTTATCCATTTAAAATGTAAGTATCTTCTTTTGTAGCCAAATAACAGTATTTGCAAAAGAATGCTAAGGATAAATTTGGTCTCAAATATTTTAATGTGAATAACTTCAGAAGCTATATGGAAGAGAACAATCTCACACCTAAGGATGCCGAAGACCTGGCAAAGTGGAGAAGATTGAGTAGGAAAGCGGACCCCAGCACTAGGCCGGGAAAACGCTAGGACGAAGAAGAACTTCAAAAGCTATATGGAAGAGAACAATCTCACACCTAAGGATGCCAAAGACCGGGCAAAGTGGAGAAGATTGAGTAGGAAAGCGGACCCCAACACTAGGCCGGCAAAACGCTAGGACGAAGAAGAACTTCAGAAGCTATATGGAAGAGAACAATCTCACACCTAAGGATGCCGAAGACCGGGCAAAGTGGAGAAGATTGAGTAGGAAAGCGGACCCCAGCACTAGGCCGGGAAAACGCTCGAACGAAGAAGAACTTCAGAAGCTATATGGAAGAGAACAATCTCACACCTAAGGATGCCAAAGACCGGGCAAAGTGGAGAAGATTGAGTAGGAAAGCGGACCCCAGCACTAGGCCGGGAAAACGCTAGGACGAAGAAGAACTTCAGAAGCTATATGGAAGAGAACAATCTCAACCCTAAGGATGTCGAAGACCGGGCAAAGTGGAGAAGATTGAGTAGGAAAGCGGACCCCAGCACTAGGCCGGGAAAACGCTAGGACGAAGAAGAACTTCAGAAGCTATATGGAAGAGAACAATCTCACCCCTAAGGATGTCGAAGACCGGGCAAAGTGGAGAAGATTGAGTAGGAAAGCGGACCCCAGCACTAGGCCGAAAAACGCTAGGACGAAGAAGAACTTCAGAAGCTATATGGAAGAGAACAATCTCACCCCTAAGGATGCCGAAGACCGGGCAAAGTGGAGAAGATTGAGTAGGAAAGCGGACCCCAACACTAGGCCGGGAAAACGCTAGGACGAAGAAGAACTTCAGAAGCTATATGGAACCAAATCGTGGAAACAAACGGGTTGACGTTTGACTTGACTTCACGCTCTCTGGGATAAGGCTGACCTGCTTTTTACTTAACAAAACATCCCCTTTTTACCAACACTAACCAGCAATCTGTGTGGATGTTTAGTGAAAACCTTACACTACGAAATACCTTGTTGTTTCAATAAATACGTTTAAACAGCCTCGAGAAGCAATGTTACCAAACCACAAGAAATAACTAAGGGACAGTTTATTATAGATTTCAGTAGGCAGGTTGCTATTATAAACTTTTGTGGTCACTATCATAACACTTCTCGTGACCATGGCGCTTGTAACAGCGCGCTGCAGCGCCGATATATCGGGTCTTATTTGTCGTACAATCAAATAAGAACAACATTATTCCATTAACGTAATAAGCAATGTCGAGCCGGCAAATGGAGTTCTAATAGAGTCACGGAAAGCGGCAGGCGGAATGTATCGCGAGTATTCGCAAGGAATGGGCGGATTATATCGCCACTTACTGGCAGACGGGCGTTCGAGGAATACGACAGGAAACTTAAGGAGGTACACTGCGCAACTCTGCGAAATAGGATACGTTCGGGAAATGAGACGCCTATTAACTTAGCTGTGGTTGGGCCGGAATTAATTTGATCGGCGTCCTGGAAAGATGGATATCGTGTTAATGCTAGAGTTAAAGGTCAGTGATAGGTGAATGATTGGTCAAATCAGCTTCTTTTTATTTAACGTCAAAACTACTTCACGAAATATAGCAAGGCTTGAATTCTCAATGGGCTACGATCGTTTCTATCCTTTTTTTTATTTGTTATAATCTAAAAATTGAGTCAAATACTCCGCAGGCTCGACGAATTATTTACATTTTGATAGAATCCGTTACAATTGTATTTATTTTACAATTTTGATATGAATCTATTATTCTAATTGGCAAGTATTTGATGGGATGTAGGCGTCAAACATTTTAAAATATTATAAATATTGCTCTTCTTTATAAAAAGGAAATACGTAATGTACATTTTCAAATATTGACATTTTCTTTATAAAAAGAAATACATTTAAATCTACATAAGATTATTACGTAGCTTAGACATTAAAATAAGTACACTTTTAGCGAAACAAGAGCCATCGCTTTTCACAACACTACTTGTAACCGTAAAGCTACGCTGCGCCGCCGTAGGCTTTTCTACGAACTTGCTACGGCGGCGTAGGCGTAGACGTAGTCGGCTAGGATAAAAAAATATCAAGAAACAAAACAGAAATACAGCGCGCGAGTGAAAGCGTTTTTTGTATAGGTAGTTAGGAAAAGCTTTTTTGTAGGAACCTTGTAACCGATGACCATGATACTAAAATTCAGAATATAACGCAAAAACGTGCACACCCGCATCACACGGCTCAATTGAGCCTCTGAATGCCTTATCGGACACTAATACGATATCATTGTGAAGGTGATTTATTATGGTTGCTAAGATACTCGGTGACACGCGTAATTCTGTTAACAAAGCGATCCATCTTAATGGTAATATGACAAAATTATTGTGCCTTAACACCATGTGACAGTGTGGTTGGCGTAGCAAAATTTTGTGATGAGTCATTTGAGTTATGCTATCGAATCGAAAAGAAGAAGAACACTATATACACCAACAACAAAATCACACTAATATCTGTAATAAATACGTACAACGTGATACTTACATAAAACAAAACCTCTCTGGTGCAGTTCAAACCAAGAATCTGAACAGCTTGAATCGATCAATCAGTTAGTATGAAAGTGTAGGTATCCCTACATCTCAGTTATTTTGTGGGTAATGGAGAACACCGATAGGTTCTTATTTCACATTAAAACATGCCTTATATTAAAGGTATATAATGTACATTACATTACTTTTAATTTCACTTCAATACATGCAATATTAACAAAGTTATGACCGCGAGAAGTTCCGAGCGTGTGACGTCATATGCAGGCGGTTGCGGGCGGTGTAATAGGAACGTTGCGTGCATATGACGTCACAGCTGCCACTCGCCCAGTGCGGAAGTGTGCACTTTGATCGTTAATAACTCAGTTATTTTTAAGGATATAGAAAGAAAGAAAGAAAGAAAACTTATTTATTTGCACTGTTGTGACAGATCTTTTAATAAAAAAAAATATAAACACAGTAATTTTTGTAATTTTTTATAGAAAATTTTGTCATTTTTAACTAAAATCGTTGTCAGACCCATTGCATATTTAACTAAAGGTTCAAATTGTATAAATAGATGAACATTTTGATAATAAATCAGATCTGCACGGACCTCACTCGCAACAACAAGTTGTATCATTTCAACCCTCTCCCTGACCAACTAGCTACACACGCTACACCCCAACCTGCCGGTAAAAAAAGTACAATTTTTTTCGCATATTGTAAATGTATGGTACTAATGTTGTTCAGTTTTATGAGCTAGATTTCTATCCGTGAGGTTTTGTGTAGCTTTTAATTTAATCTTTCAATGGGCCAAAAAGTGTGAGATCAGGGAGGAGAAAGTTTTGGGATTCCCTGAAAATATAGAGGCAATAAATTGGATATCTCGATCAAATAAATCGGTTGGGTGCGGATACCGATTGCTGTAATAAAAATCTTTTGCTAAGACAGCTCTTCTGTCTGACCTTAACTTTGCGAGTAGTTATCTTATTAACATCATGTGATACCTAATATTTTGTAACCTGGTGTTGGTCGCCCACGATACAGGTTTTGCCTAGTGTGGGGGCCACTGTTAATCACTTTTCGTTTGTATGTATTCCAGTTAATTTGAAATAAAATAAAATTTATTTAATAAAATTCATGCATCTTCATAAAAAATGGACGGATTCAAAGGAAAAATATTTTGTTTGCTTACCTAAACATATAATAACATAGGGTAGCGCCCTAAATTTTTAGGATGGCCAGGCTAGCCAACCACGCTGGCCCAGTGTCAGTTGATTGGTTGGTTAGTCTGTCCCGGGGGTAGCGTATGTGAACGCTCAAACACATTAAGTTTTTAATTTCAAAAGACTACAATGTTCTTCAATACGATAAACAAACGCGTGTAAATCTTTATTACAAGCGGAAGATATCCTTTTCTACGGTTTCCTGTCCACAATCTCTTGAGTTGTGTATCGCAATTAGTCGCGCTAAACTATTATTAAAAAATGCCGAGAGTTTAAAATGTTATACCAACTATAAATCGAATAAAATCGTCTTACTCGTACAATTTGTAACAAAACAAAAATAAATCTTCATACATAAAATCAAACAAACATGCAAATCACATGACCCTCACGTAATGTCCTCCATTCGCTCATTAAAAATGGACAGGTGGAGGAAATGTGTTAAACAGTGGGCCGTTGTTTCAGAGCTCATCGATCCTGTAATTCAGGTGATTAAATTTTCATGAGCGGACGCACACCACGTGTTCCGGCCTAATGAAATAATCGTGTTAAAACTGGACGCTTTGTTGAGTTTGGCTACTTCACTGATGAAGCGATCAGACAACGAAGACTTTATGTACTTGCTCATTATATCCCCACCATGGGGCTCAAGTCCTTTGTCCTCTGTCGACCATGCGGGCCCAGTGCAAATTGGTCACCTTTACATTTTAACCTCTGAATATCTTCGCAAGCCTGTTCCTTCACCGTAAGAGCATTACCGAAGTGGGGACCTAACCGTAGCGTAGGTAACTATCCTACACCGTAAGATCATATTGTTGTGTTTTAATCTTTAGCATTGAACGTTGGTGTCATTTTCATGGCTATTTGTTATCATTAAAGATTCTATAATACTTTGCTTTGATAAGTTAAATATTTAGCAACCATTTGAATTCTTAATCAAAACTGTTCAGCAAAAAAACTAGAACTCGTACCGACTATTAAAATTCATCAGCGGACGGACACAGCCCGAAAACTCCCAGACGTTGAGAGAAATTGTGTTTCCAACTTCGAGAAGCCTGGCGAACACGTAGTCAACTTTCTTAAATAGCAACAATGGATGGACAGTTTTCTTTTCTTGACCACAATTAGTTAACTATAGACTGAAGAGCCAAAGTACCCAAAAATAAAATAATGCCCTGAAGTTATAGTAAGAGTAATATTAAAGTAATATTTAAGTACAAAATTGGGTGTTGGTTGACCCAGCGACGACTACACAACACCCGTTATGTAAAGTTAGATTGCAATTTGTTGGTAATATTTAGTCTTAGATTAAATGACAAAATAAAATAGCTAAAGCAATATGTTAATTGATTTAATATATTTAGGAAAGTTTCCCAGTAGCATAACAAGTTAGCTTAGATGAATATTTAAATTACCCAACGAGATAGACTGTCTAGCTAGGAAGCCAAATAGTAGTCGCCAGTGCAGTGCCAGTCAAAATTGTTAATCAAGCTTCAGAAACCTCACAATGCCAGTCAATCGGTTTTAACAAGATGAACAATAAGAAGACAAATTCTGAAGATTTTGTTTGTCTGTTTTACTTTCAAGACTTTGTCACAAAAGTATGATATTAGTTTACTATTATATAGCTATAGAATATAGATAGGTACTATTTTATACAGCATGAAATTTACATCGTTTTGTTCCTGCCGTATAGTGATAGTACCCGTCAAACTAAACAACTTTTCAAGAAAAAAAAATTTCTGTGACAAAAAATTTTTTGGTCTCTCCATACAAAATGGGTCGGTCGGAAGTCTCACTTTGTATGGAGAGACCAAAAATTTTTTTGTCGCAGGATTTTTTTTTTCGCGAAAAGTTGTTCAGTTTGACGGGTACTATCACTACATGGCGGGAACAAAACGATGTAAATTTCACGGTGTATATACTATTGAAACGAGACTACGTCTATGGTTTTTTTAAGAACCTGGTTACACGCGGTTGGTAGGTGCGAGAAATTCAATCTTTGTTACTATGTTTACTTTTTGGATGTGAAAATACTGTATTAGGAACATTTTCAATATAAACATCTGCAACACGACTATCCTCATCCATCTCTTTCCAACAAAATCATAGTCACCGTTCCCTCATCACATCCGCCTTATCAAAGAACTTGTTACCTTCATCACGTGGCCGCGAAGTTTGCCAGAGGAGCCAGCTGCTCCGCTGCCGATAATTGCAGAATTTCCAACCTTTTATTTTTTTATCTTAACTTTCACCCTGATTGATCAAAGCGGGTTCCGATAGGGCTTTTTTTAATAATACCCGGCTGAGATTACGCGCCACCGCCGAATTCAAGATTGCTAAAAAAAGTTGTTCACTAATTCTCAGCGATTTACTTTGAAGTCGAAGATAGATTGGCTCGAGTCTAATTTATTCTCTTTTTCTGTTTAGATTCTTCAAAATCGATGTTTAGTATACTTTAGAACCCATGAAGAAAATAATAATATTGTATTTAAAAGTGTGTTTGTTGATTAGTCATTCTTTTACGTAGCAACAAAATAAAGGATCGAGATGTTTTTTGCGCACAGATACTTTAAGGTTGTAAAACATATAGCAAATATCTTACATTTCTTATCATCACAATATTGCAGTATTAATTAACTTACCACACAGTACAGTCTAATCGCTGAGCTAAAAGCGTTACTATCAATATTTCGGATGTTATTCTTCCCCATATTCGCATAGAATACGCTTTCAGGAATTTTAAACACAGAATACTCAAACATAATATTTATCTGTTATTACAAGCCTTGGCCGAGGCGTAGTTGCGTAGATGTTTGTACTATGATAGAAGCACACGTGAGTTCCCCGGGAGTTAGAAACTCAAACATGTGTGTTCACAGTTGGCTGGGCTGTAGGGTAGTCACATCACAAGTTAACACTCTGTTACTGTGGGGTGTTACATCAAACATTTTTCCTTTTATTATAAAATATGATAATTTTTAAATGACGTGTGAATGGCGTTTGCGTGTTGGATAGTTTCATTGGCTGAACTACCGCCCGAGAGATTTTGCATTATTTAGTTGACTAACACATTCTATACATAAAAAGATATCCTTAAAGAGCTTTAGTTGACTGACGAGAAGCACGCACTAAAAGCACGTTTGGCAAAGTTGTACCTAAACAGAGGACGCCTGCCTCAGAGCGTCTAGTAACATTGCTAGCCTATCGTCTAAGTGGCACTAAACCCATGTCCATTATCTGCGTAATCTACCACGGGAAGATAAGGGGTAGTCCCCTTCTTTATCTGGAAATCACAGCTATCATTAGGTAAGTCAAAAAGTAACTAAATCTAATAAGCCATCATGTGTGCATCATCATCATCATCATCAATAGCTCATATTCATCCCCACCAAAGAATTTGAACCTCTGTTAGTGTTGGAGTTAAAATCTAGGATCCCCACCAAGGTATAAGTCTGCTACTTACATATTAATTAATAATGTGTGTGTGTGTGTGTGTTGTGTGTTGTTTTTTTGTTGTAGGTTTCTTTAACTATTTTGAAATTAGTAAGGTATCATTAATTGTTTCTATATTGTATTAAATTATTTATACCTGCTGCTACTTTCAGAGCACACTCGAAGATAACACGTCATGTAACTCAGAAGACTTGATAATTCAAAAACTATGACATTATGGATAAGTACAAGTACTTCTAAGGTCATTCTAAGGACCTTCATTTAGGTTTTAACAAATGAACTCTCGTTCCTCTTTTAAAAACAATATGTAGCAATTTATACATTACACAATTTTCATAAATATAATTGACAGCTTTTTGTTCCCTATTTCACAGATAACTTGGAGTAACAATGTATATTGCTTATTCATATGGAAATTCATCCATTCGTTGAAATGATAGTCTGACTGAATGATAAATATTTTAAACATCACAGTGGCATAGCGTTCACGACTTCCACGATATATTTTAAAAGAGACATTCATAGGTCGAAAGTAAAATAAAAAAAAAAACGGTCGGTTAATACCGGTTCAAAATTAATCCAGTATGATTTTATTTGATGATAACTCTCAAGCTAATAAACTTTTATGTAGAGTACGTTGTTAGGACTATTGTCAGAGTTATGGTGCCACAATTCATAAGTCAAATACTACTTAATTATTATTTTTCTAAAATACTAGCTGATCTTACGGCTTAACGTGCCTTCCGAAGCATGGAACCATCTAACTTTTGGGATAGTCAGATTACTTTTGGCAAGTTCAGCCTGCAATATTCTATTTATTCAAATAGGAGATAATTTGTATGACCACAGTATCATCCCCCTACCGAGACTCAAACCCGGATCCTTCGTGATGAGAACCAAACGTTTCACCAATCGTCTACAGAGGTTGCTAATATGGAGTGTAATTGAGTATTGTTAAAAGTACTCGTAGCCATATGATTTATAAACATTTGCATTCATTATCAAAACAGTTAGAAACACTATTAACCTTATACGTCAATTATTTTGATTCGCGCACGCTGTTGTAAGTCAATCAGCGATGAGTAATAAAAAAACCATGTTACCATATTACGTCACAACATTCACACACCGTTCACAGACCTAAAAAAAGAGATCCTCGATATTAAAATTTGCAGAAAGTATTCATTTCGGGCTCTGAGGGGAGCGGTGTGCGGTGTGCGGGGGTGGAAGCAAAATATCCTGGGCTGTAAGCGGCTTTGCCACAAAGGAAGTGCGTTGTATGGGTTGGTAAATCCACACTTTTGGTTAGGATACGGGCTCACCAGTTTTAAATTCATTTATGCCACAAAATAGGGATGTTTAAGTTATTAACTTAAAGGTATAACTTACTAACTTAATCAATGTCTTTTAGGTACACAGATACAATACAGTCATCATTATTTTTCCATTAAAATGAACTAGGTAAATACTTTCGGACCAAATTCGTGGATAAAATGTGCAAGTGTATATTTATGACGTTTTGGTAAAACAGCTTCATTAAAAATGTATATTAAAAATATAGACTGGTGGTAACCGATGATTGTCATATCCTGTAAAGGTGTTTTACAAATATAATTAGAAGTCATTTCTTTCAAAATCATATATTAAGTACTATAAGTTCCTTACCGTAGTGTGGTCTCGCCTTGGCCTTGATTGAACCATAACCAAGTAAGATCTCTTTCAGAGTTCAATAAGAGAGCTTTAGCCTTCCAATGTGTTAGGTATAGCAATACCTATACTCCTTACTCTGTTATTTGAAAATGCTGGCATGTGATAAATGCACACTGGCAGCTTTATCTTGTTCTAGAATTGTATTTTCAAACGTTTTTGAAACATGTCTGTTTTGAAGGGCGTTTTGACTCAGTCTAATTAGAGTAGCCCTTGAGAGACATGATCTAATGTACAAAAATATATCATAAATAAATGTATATTATGTCTCCCTAAATAATCTTTTCCCTTTTGTACACAACCCCACCACTACCACACAATGTGAAGTTTGCCGATGTTTGTATACCGACGGCCGCGCCGGCGCCGCCGCGCCACTGCGTCGTGTGCCTTGTGAAAAGTAGATATTTTGGTGAATAAAGCGTATTCTTTTATATTTACAACACAAATATGCGAGTCCAAAATGTTCATAGTTCATTTTACTACGCTAGTTGTTATGATCCAATGTACTGTTGTATATGTTGGGGCCTCGCACCTACTTTTTTATTGTGATTGTGAAGCAGTTCTTCGTCAATCTTTAGTATCAAATGTAAAATATTAATAACTCACAGAAAAACGCAGAGCCGAAATTGCTGGGGATAACGTAGGCAAGTAGGTACTGTTATGGAAATTCAGGGGGTTGACGTTTATAAGAAACTATAGTAAAGAGCTTTAATAATATTTTTGCTGCAGAAAAACAACTCATTCTTATGAGAAAAAAAAAACAAAACGACGAGAAGGAAGAAAGTTGTAACAATAAACGAAAAATTTCGTTTCAAAGTCGGTTTGGTTTCAATACTATCTCCATAAAATCATAGTCTGGGTAGAAAATAACGAGTCATGTGAAAGTCACCTTAGTCCTAGTGGAACGGTCAGTGTACAAGCCTCTAGGGACAGCTAACGTTTGCCTTTGTGCCAATTTACCGCGTAATCTTTATTGATATGGTTACTTAGGGTGACTTAGGCCCAGTAATCCTTTTAGTAAAAGTACTGTGTCATTGCTAGTGCACTAAGTTTACTGTGCTGTGAGGGAAGGCCTGATGACCTATAATACAGGTTTATATATAAACCTAGCTTAGGCATCAGCCCTCCACAAGAACACGACATTGTTTCTGGTGTATGTTAAAATTATTTTTCTTGTGGTGTGGAAATAAATAAAGTTATTATTATTATATTATTATTATTGCCATACAAATTATTTTTAAAGCATTGTCTGTAATAAAAAATAAATAAATATATATATTTTTTTATTTCAGGCATTGCCCATACATAGTTGCAAAGAAGACTTATGCTATGTTAGTAGGTAAATTAAAATTATAACTATTATTATGCGAAATTTTTGTATCGTTATGGCGAGCTGGACACGTGTCCAATACTGCATAATAGCACTGTCTAGTCCACGTCCAGTCTCGCCGCAACAGTCTGCAGAAGGCTGTTGGAGCTGCCCCTCACGCGATGAATCAGGGATGCGATGCGCTAATGATAGCTGGGAAACTGTCAACTCCCGCTTCCGCCAGCATCCCTGAGGCACTGCAGTGACGTCGCAGCCCCATCAGCCTCCTGAAAGCGTTTGTCTCAGCCAATTTTTTTGATAAACTAGTGCTTTTTACATAAGATTACTTTTTCGAGGATACCAATTTTGTACAATTTGCATCTATTAGACTTGACCACTAGCTCAAAGATTGCCTTGCCATAAACAAAAATTAATAATAATATATATACTTAAAGCAAATCGCAAGCTCACACTTTTTACGTCGTAGCACATTGGCACGGCACCGTAGCCGTAGCAGAGGAATACTTGTTCAAAATGCTTCTATTTGGTGCAGGATATTATTTGAGTTGCAATAATACTTCGCCCCTCTCGCAAGTTCAATTTTGTCAAAACACGCTTGCTTTTTAATTTGAACTTTTAAAATTTCAGTACTTTGTATAGAAAATACGAGGTATCCAAACCAATATTCGTATGACGCTGTAATCAGCCAGAAACTGTGCTTATTTCATAATTTAGCCACAATTGATAGCCCAAACTATTTTTCAAGTATTTCTCTAACAAGTTTGCCATCTTGAACACTATAATCGGCCAGTTAACTTTTTAATTTAGAGGCATTGGAGACGCTCGATTTAGCTTAAACGCGTTGCATAGGGCGTTCCTTTGACAGTCCGCGTGGAGGGCCCTAGACACGAGTGCGAAACAGGGGGGCAGATCCGTGTACGATGCCCCCATCTCGATGCCGCAGCGTCTCTCGAGTGCCTGTGGCCGCGATATTTTTCAATGACCCAGATTCGGTACTCTTGACGCGATAAAAATGGCGGGAGAGTTTTGCAGGTCATTAGATGCTAAGTCTAGAAATGAAATTTTCATCCGAATCAGTGTAATGAATTGTGCCCTGTTTGACGGATCCGTTTATGTTTCATTTATTGGTTTTGATCTCCTTTTCTTACTCTTATGTATCTTTTTTGTCTTTGCGAATTTTCTTTTATGATTTCTCATAGTAAAAGTTAGCTCTAACATAGGTAACTGATTAACAGATAGGGCAATATAATAACTATTTAGGCACTAAGCTATTTATTGAGAATCACTTATCTCCAACATATGTGTGCCTACTTGAGTGTAGAGTGTGTGAAGAAAACAAAAGGCTGTCTATGCCACAGTGGCGGCGGCCTTGAGCCAGCTCGGCGCAGGCGGCGAACGACAAACTGCTGACACTTTGTATGAGGACTACTTGATTAGTTAGCTTTATATGCTACTTTCTCATGAAAAATAATACCAACTTATATATAGTGCACTTTTGATAAGACATTTCTAAAAAAATATAGCTTGACGATTATTTTGTACTGATATCATATAAATTCCTTTTGATTTGCAGTTTAAGAACTAGAAAATTTGCTTGATCTATCTTCTGTACTTTCAAGCTATATCCTTGTGTGCAATAAAGTATATTCTATTCTATTCTATTCTATTCTTGATTAGACGTAAAATATGTATAAGTATTTTTTGAAATATACGTAATTAAAACTTCGTTATGGTTAATCAGCTGGGAAAAGGTTAATTCTGAATCTACGCAAACGGGTCTACCATGAGGTCCCTGTTACAGGCCCAGTGTTAAAACAAACAATAACAACTCGACAGAATGTACGTACATACAAGTGTACTGTCGCCTCTGGTGAGACGAGGGACGGGACGACTCCTGCGGTAGAGCTACTTCATTAAATAACAACAGCTTGGCTATGCTTGGTTTTTTAATTCTTCTTCATCAATCCTTACTCCAACATCGTAGACTGAAGATCATTTTCTGACTTTCCAAAACTCATACTTGATTTTTCACTCACATAAGGCTACTCTCAAGTGCCAGTAATAACTAAAAAGTATCAATACAAAAGAAGAAAATATCGCGGAGTTTGCACACAGAGCATACAAACTCTATACACCACCTGTAGACGTCTACTATTACTATTACGTATACTTACAGCGTGGTCGACTAAGGCCTAATCGCCCTAATTCAGGGTAGGCTCGAGCCCCTCGGTGGACGTATATGAGCTGTTGATGATGATTACGTAAATAAGATGGATAAAAATAAATTTATAAACGGGATAAAATTAATCATGGCGCCTAATCTTGTACAAGATTTTAAAGGGAAAAGGCGTTCCTCGGGGCTTCAAGAATTTAATCTACCCAATTTAAGACATAATTTATTATTCTGGAATTTTTTATAATTGTTTTGGCAATAAAAAAATAACTCTTCTTACATTTTCCTTGCCGTCTTAAACGAAGATAATTAGGAAATTATTAATCTGGAATATCTATAGATTACCTCACTATTGTTTATTGAAGAGAATGGATGCCTACTTCCAGCGGCCATCGTTACTAAATGGAGTAGACGGGAGCATTCAGCTCAGCTCAATTAGGTTTCAATAGTTCAATCCTTTGGCTTGAACGACCACTTCACCACAGAATGGTAGCTGTTTTTTTTATATTCTTAAATGAAATTATCATCTAGTCGCCGAACCAACACGAACAGAAGAAGAATTAAATTATTTAAACGTTATGCCCAAGCTCATCTTACTTCGGAATATAACATGATGATAATATAACTATAGTTTTATGCGTAAAACATTTTTAGTTAGTGGGTATAGAGCTATTTAAGAAAAAACATAGCAAGTATTCAATTTTTTGAGCAAAAACACGAATTTTTCATTTTGTGACTTTATTTAAAAAAAAATCTTAATCACAGAACTCCATCTAAACTAAACTCTAGGCAAGTTGTCTAAATATTTCGGGTATCAGATGCAGAATAATAAAATGATACATACTTATTCAAAAAAATCTCTAGAAACCTATGATTTTTCAACGACAAAAAAGCTTGTAACTTTTGTTGCTTATTAATTAAAAATTAGATAACGGTAATCTCGGATCAGCGTTCGTTGTTCTTCACTCTCGATGCGTCGATGCAATCGGGTAATCGAGTGCGCTCGGCTCGGTTGAGTGGTAGCAGTGCACTCCAGTGCACGCCACTTGCGACTCCCCACTCCGCAATCGATTCCACATTTTAAAACCAGATCCTTTGGAAATCGATTCACATTTACTCTCGGTTATTTTTTTTTAGGAAACTTTTAAGGTAATTTTTATCATTTGAGTTATATTTTACTGACTGATATTTTTCTTTTACAGGTAAGACGACAGTCGACAAGTCAAAATGGAGCTGTTATAAAGTATGTAGCTAGTTAGGTAGTGTTTTATTTTTATTTAGGCTACAAACCCTTAAACCATAAAAAATCTCCGACTAGCCAACAAGTAAAAAAATAAAAATAGCAGATACTTTTTTTTATTATTATTTTTATTAATTTGAATATATTATGAAAGAAGTAGCTACAAACTATTTAAAACGTAATCTAAAAACAAATTTAAAAAAATACACTGAACTACAGAATTTTCCGTTAACTAACCTGATAAATCAGAGAATCGTAGTAAATATGCAGTAAAATTCTGCCATTTTTTTTTTTTAAATTAATGGCGTCACATGCTAATGATTTTCCGCCTCCCGCCATTTAACAAACTTTTCTCAACAAAATGGCGCCCATCATTGTAGGTTATTATGATGCACTTGAAAGCTTCAGTATCATTAGGGAATATCATTGCCATTTCACGCTCCCTGTATGAATATTCATTCCAAAATTAATCTCATTAAAATGCCCTATATTGCCGGGCTATCCTCGACCGCAATTCGCTATTCTGGATTGATTAGTTGCATTAATTCAATGTCAGCCGATACGCTATGAAAATTCATGCCCTCGCCTGTCGCTGATCTGTCATCACGCCAAATCCAATCTACTGCAACACTTATCAAATTGTGCATCTGTTTGGGACTCAAAACATTGGGAGGTTTCGTTATTTACTGTAGTTTCGATAAGTTTTATAATTGCTGTGATAAAAATTCAATTAATATAAAAAGTTAAAATAGAAAATGCTGAAATAGATATTTTTTAGAAAACAGGTAGGAGACATCTATTACCTAAATTACTTTTTATGAACTTTCACATTACATTAAATTGGGAAAGCGTCTCCATTTAACTTTTACTATTAATCGTTTTTTATAAAATACGTACACAAAGATGATACTCCCGTAATAGCATGACTTTATAATTCTAAATAATAATATATCTCTTAAAACTTAGTAATTTACATGATTACGAATTAAGTCCTTATTTTTGTCGAATTTCTAATCGGACGTTTTCCTTTTTAACGCATTTGCATAAACTCGAACTTATTGAGTACAAGTTTAATAAGAAACTACTGAACACATTCGTTATAGGTTTATATTTTGAAAATACAGAAGAACGTAGCGGGCTCCATCTTGCTTCAAGTTTCTTATTTCCATTATTTACAGGTATAGTAATGAAAATTCTATCTAATTCAAACTCAGTAAAATATAATTCAATTTGTTATGTTCGTCATACGAGTATCATTTATTAAGTATATTTTATTCATATTTGAAAAAGGTCAGCGGTTGTCAAACTCAAACCCTTTTGAAAATCACCTTAAACTTACAAACTTAAAGATAACAAAACACACAAAAAGCAAGCGACTCTAAAACTGTAAATTTAATTTCAATCGTGATAATTTGTGTGCCAGGGTGTTTTTTAATAGCTCTTTTCTAAATGGACCACCGTCCTACACCGCGCCAAAGTATTCTACAACGGAAGACCAGCGTTATGGAGGGCACTTTATGTGTCCTCCATAGCACCATGCTGAGCTGGGACCTCTTTGCTTGCCAAATCGCAACAAATATAATTTTATTTTTGTTTTCTTTAGTATTGTAAGCAAATAAACGTTTTTTCTTTCTTTCTTTCTTTCTTTCTTTCTTTCTTTCTTTATATCTTATCAGAACTGTATGTTAATAAAATATAAAGTCATTAAAATCACTGATCTTTTTTTCGGTGGAAAATCAAAATAATCGGTGAAGCATTTCCTTTTTTTCCTGCGACACAAAGAGACGTCGAAACTTATTTGCTTGGATGATCTATTGCACGCACTGTTTTATGTAAAATAATATTAAAGTAACACGGAACATTTTATTTATTATTTAGGTAATTATACCTACAGAAGCCTAGGTAATAACACGCTACTTTGAAGGACTTATCGCGAAACTCTATCCGTAAACTTGGCGAGTGCAAACTTGGTCCGGCTCTTCATAAACCGGTAAAGTTTTTCTTTCCAACCTATACAGCTCCACTAAGAGCGACCAAGTTGAAAAAGTTGATTTCTCATGATTACTGCAGCAATTTCAAGAAGGAATCCATATAAGTATTCGGTCTAGGTTAACTTTGTGGAGGTTAAAGTTTAGTTTAAGATTATACGTTATCTTTAAAATGTTCGATAAAGTTTTTTTGTTTGGATATTAATTAACTGCAATACAATAATAAAAGTTTCAATTGTAAATATATGTATAATTTATCTTTATCGCCGTTTCTTATCCACAAAACATTTTATCCTGTATGATAAAAGTATGATGCATACGGTTTCAGTGGCATATACCTATATACTCGTACTACAGTCAAAGAGGCGATCAAATTATTATTTCCATTGGAATTCCATAGCACGTAGTTCTCCTAATGCCGAATCTATTTCCGTTTCCTCTCCCAAACCTACCACTACAAACACTGTTGGCGGCAATATCTCTGTAATTACATGAACGCGCGCATCTCCAATATCCGGTGGACGGTGGACGACAAGATGGCTGCTCTTCCGTCCGCCATGTTGCTTCTGCATTGTGCTCCCGCCAAATACTCGTCGTTAGGCTGGATTAGGTAAACTCGGAACCAAAGTCTAAGCGGCTTAGTACGGCGGTAATTCTAACTAGTTTCAGTTCTAGATGCTAGTAAGAAATGAGCTTAATGAGAGTATATTTTGAGTGAATATAAAACATGTCATTTGTGTAGGTAGATACGAATTTACTTAACTAAGAACATTACACGATATGTTAGCTAAATAACACAAAACCTCTCAGATGGTGGCTCAGCCTAATGTTCATTGTTCTATGGCTCAGCCCATGAAACTGAACAACTTTTCTTTCAATCCTCTAATATTTCCAACTTAACATCCCAACCAATGCAGTTATCCTATCCTACACTATACAGGTACATTTCCACATAATATATCACAACGAAGCGTATTTGTACAGGTCAGGACTATTTGTTGGCACTTGTTTAGACATGTTTCCACCGCAGCACCGTCAGCTGACAGATGTCACGCGCAAAGTTGACACAAAGCCCTCAAACTCAATAAAGCCTGTGGTTAGGGCTGAACAAAAAAAAAAAAAAATGAACTTGCTCAGCGTAGACATGTCCACACTTGTTTGTTTCTTTTTTGCTGAGTTTTATGCATACCATTTTTCCCTATCACATATACTCCACACACTCACGTTTACACACTCACCAAGCACACACCCTCACAAGCACGCTCAATCATATGCTCACAATCACAATCTCCCACAAATTTGTTTTATTTTACTACGTAGTTTTATTTCTCCAGATTTTTCTTAGTTATATTCTGTCTTGTTTGTTTTCACTGTTTCAAACTTTCAATTTGCTAAATTAATGTTATAATTTTACAACCTGGAGACTTCAAAATTGATATTCCTGGAGCGGAAGCCTGATGGGCTACTCCTGTATTAGATTAAGATTTTAGTATAATTTAAGTTACCTATTTTGTGAGAGCAAATAAATGATGATGATGATTATTCGTATTATTATCTTTATTATGCTCATATTGCGACTCTGAGTATTGCGATATTTTATGCGACAAACGTGGAGTTATTTTAGTTTATAGTCACAATATGAGTAAGGTGTGACTAGCCGCTGCGCCGGTAAAAAAAAATATCTATGCAATAATATCAGCTATTCTATCGTTTTGTTTTGTACATTGTGTTTCTGAAAAAACAAAACAGAAAATTATTAATAAATTTTCAAATGACTACTCAATATTTAGTTCTTCATTAACACAATTTAATTTAATCGCTATGACATTTTATAATAAATAAGTGGATACAGCACGGTCATGATCTAAAAGCAAAATGTTATTTATTGACACCATGAAACCTAAATACTACGTACAGTCATCAGCAGCTCATAACGTCCCCACCGAAGGGCTCGAGCCTACCCTGAATTAGGGCGATTAGGCCTTAGTCGACCACGCTGGCCCAGTGCGGGTTGGTCGACTTCACACGCAACATTTGAATTTCTTCGCAGGAGTGTGCAGGTTTCATCACGATGTTTTCCTTCACCGTAAGAGCGTCAAATAAACGTACATATGAATTTGAAATTCGAAAATACATTGGTGGGGATCGAACCCGCGTCTCCCGGACGGGAGGCAGCAGCCCTAACCACTAGACCACCGACGCTCTAATACTCAAATACTACGTACAGGGTTTACAAAATATTACTAGGACTCCTCCATGTCTGAAATCTAAAACGGAAGTTGTATTTTGGAGCTTATCTCAGCACGTGATAGCCACTAAAGACCTGAACTATTCCATCCCGGATGGAGATAGCATCAGCCCTTGGTGAGAAATGACGCCATTCGTTCAGCGCTATCTCAGCTGGTGAAGTATTTCGCAGGATAATCTATACTAGAGTTGCTCTTAATACCAAATATATATAGATATTTGCAAAATATAAAATAATACTAGCCGTTATGAAGTCGAGAGAGCGTCGGTGGTCTAGTGGCTAGGGCCGCTGCCTCCCGTCCGGGACACGTGGGTTCGATCCCCACCATGTACCAATGTGTTTTCGAATTTCGAATTCACATGTACGTTAATTCGTCGCTCTTACGGTGAAGGAAAACGTCGCGATGAAACCTGCACACTCCTGCGAAGAAATTCAAAGGATGTGTATAAAGTCGACCAAACCGCACTTGGCCAACGTGGTTGATTAAGGTTTAATTGCCCTAATTCAGGGTAGGCTCGAGCCCCTTGGTGGGGACGTATATGAGCTGTTTGGTCGTAGTTATCAATTTGTTTAATTTATCAAAAGAATCAATAAACAATATTACGTTTATAAGAAATAAATAAATAAATATAATATTTATTCTAAACATATCGTTTACGATAAAAAATACAATATATTGAGCGAAGAATTCAATTTATTGTTTTGTTTAATTAGACTTTTGTGAGTGCTGGAAATCTGCAACGGAAAGAAATTCCGGTGGAATTTGGTTCAGAATCATGGGCTAAATTAAATCCTATCATTTTTTATTATGTACTACTAGCCTAGAAGACCGGGTAGATCGGGTAGACCGCGACCACGGCCTATGCAACTAGGTCGAAACGTCGGGAGTGAATGGTAAAAAAGTAAAAACAATGTTCTGTTTACTTTAGTAAATAATATATCGTGATTAGACCCGTTAGTACATATAAATAATGTGTGAAAATCATCCTATCATTTTACGGAGATCCGTCACTTACACCATGTATTAAAGACATCTAGAGGCAGAGAAATAAGATACCCACTAACGGCGCAACGATATAGCGACCGACCATACACAAATTAATTTCAGAAGCTTAACTACGCTTACCAGAACACTAGACCTTACTAAAGTGCTCCTCATAACGCTATGGTATTTAGGTCGCCTGCACTAGATCCTACATAACCTAAATCCATGAAAATCGTTGCAACGATTTACTGCTAACCTAGTTTGCAAGAGCTATAGAAATTTTTCATTAACATTTAATTTTCATAGCGTGAATTAATTCACTATCAGAGTGCCAGTAAGTAAGTCAGATATAATCCTCCTTGAAATAAAAAATAAAATATCCGTCTGTCGCTTTATTACCTATTCACGACTCTACGGCGAGTTCGTAACTTGATGAAATTTTGAAAGAGATAACTGAAGGGTTGGACATAAAGCATTTTTTACCGTAGAAAAACGAAGGAAAATCTAAAAGTTGTTAAACTGCAGACACAAACCGACTTTTGAATCTTCAATTGTGAATTCTTGCTTTTTTTTATTTTACAAGCTTTTATTTAACTTGCACTGTATGTTTATGTTCGGGCGGAATCTTGCAACTCAATTTTGAAGCACTTGCCACCATTGGATTTTGCTGAAATTTGGTGCACTTATGTAACCGCGATGACATTGCAATAGTATGGTACCATGGAGCTGGTCTAATGATGGAGAAGGAAGGTGGCCATAGGAACTCCTCTAATACGTGTTTGGGCTCGTTAGATTTGTCTTAACGAGATCTTTAGCCATACGTGATGTCCAGGGTCTCATGATGGGGCCGGAAGGACCTAGTCGTGTTTGGGCCCGTTGGATTTGTCCACTCCACGGACAGACGACCAAAATATGGATCGACGATCTAGTGAAGGTTGCGAGAAACTGTTGGATGCTGGCAGCGTAGGACCGGAGAGATCTTAGGGGGAGGCTTTTGTCCAGCGGTGGACGTCATTTTACTGAAATGATGATGATGAGCGCGTATCTTTGATAGTGTAGTATCACTAGTGAACAGTATGATCTTCTGTCTGAATTAAGTCAACCTAGAACGCTCACACACTCGCCTATACATGCTTACCCATATATAAGTTTTGATATAGATGGTAAACATCTGACTGCGGGCAGATTGATCGGTCCCCTTTCGTCCCGAAATATATTGGACGATATCATATCTATTTCAATTTATCGCTTCGTAGAATTTATAGTATGTGTACATAATATATAATATATATATAGTATATTCTAAGTATATATTTAATTAGAAGTTCGTGCGTAAAACGCTCCTTGGGGATTTTCACTAAGCATTGTTACGCTCGCTGCATTGTAACGAGATTACTTAGGTCCTAAGATAGATTTATTACTTACTTATTATACCTATATAAATAATAAAGAAAGAAAAAGATACGAGATAAAATTTAAAGGACGCGTGATTTAATTCGAAGTGCCCGCAAAAAAGAAATGCTCTATTGCTTAGCTTTGCGATGGTAATAGGTGCCTGCTGTTATATAATTTAATTACTCTCTCTACGTCAAGTTTCTCTGTTGTTGACTTATCAAACAGATGGCCGAGTTAGCCCGGACTGCACCCGGCTAACTTAGTAAGAACTGTCCGAACCTGATAGCTAAGACGATTCCGCAGAAACACAAACTTAATAATGGCAAAACTTTCATTGATGTTTTTCGTTAGTCTCAGATCCAATATTTCCTTGTGAATGTACTAACTAAAGCAAGCCAAGTTTGCTTTTAGTTAAACTTATTGTTTATTTTTTTAGCATAGATCTATCCGGTAATACATTAGCAGTGTTCTTTTATGGTAATAAAAAACCCTGCGTGCCGAGACGCTCTGTAATCGATTACAGTACCTATGTAATCGCGTACCGAATTACTGTCAGCGGGCGAAACGCATATTTGTTTTTTCTTTTCTGATCGCCGACGGCTCTGAAAGTCTGATTCTGTCAGAGTAAAAAAATCTCACGCTTGATAGAATTCTGCTTGTAAACTTGAATGAATTTCAATTGTTTTCGCGGCAGGTGCCTCCACGGCATTATTCAAGATGGATGTCTTCCGTTTCCTAATGATAATGACTGGACTTTTCTTAGAATATTCATCGCTCATCGTTTGTTCTATTTGAATAAGAAGTTTCAGTTTTATTTGTGCTGATTTTGAACTAAACCTAAAGGTTTTGTAAGAGTTGGAACAAAATCTTTTGTTTGTGGAGAACGCTAATTATTTTTTACGCAATCTTATTAGAGTATAAAAATAATTTAAATCGGGCCCAAGGAGATATAATTTAATGATACACAAGAGTCGAACGGTTAACGTGGAATTCGGATTTGGCTCTCGCATAGCTATAATTTGGGTTATTGCTTAACGCAAGCAATACGATTATGGCTTGTATGACCAACCCACACTGGACCAGCGTAGTCTACCAAGGCCTAATTGCCCTTATTCAGGGTGAACTCTAGCCCCTCCGTGGGGACGTATATGAGCATAATATTCCATTACAACAAATTGCTTAAGACCTACCCAGGCTGCCCAACCAACATCCAATTACATTCCTAACTTTTTAATAAAACTTCCTTATTATAAGCTAACAAGTTAGGTAACAAGCAGAGTATCATAGTAGAGAAAGTTGGAACGTTTCTGCATCCAAGTTGACATCCGACGACAGAGCCTGCACAAAGAGATCTCTACTGTGAGCTAACACGGAGGATTCAGACTTTTCAGGCTATGTGACTTATTTTTCCTAGGACTGGTTTATATTGAGTCAGTCGGTTGTTAAATCTGTACTGACTCGAGACTGTCGTCGTGAAAATAACAGATTTGGAGTACAGCAATGTCATTTAATAACATCATCATTGTCATTCGTTTCTCTAAAGAAACAAAAGAAGGTTGCTTCACGCGAGTAGATGCGCTTTAGAAATCTTTGCTGTACTGACCTGAAATAAATTATTATTTACACGATGGCTTGATGACTGACTGACGCCAGTGATTGGCTGAATATAAACCCACCTTTATGTGTAATAAAAATTACTAAACTCGCAATTTTTCCTATGGTTGTAACGAAGCAAATGAGATTGGATGTTGAATAGTCAGCAATAAATTGGTTGCTTGATGATTATTTTAAGTTATTAACTTTTTAATACTGCTATTTTTTCTGCGTTCCCACTTACAGGGCTTATTTAATATCTTGTAAACATAAAAAAAATAAGAAGGCTTTGATCACGTCACTACATAAATAAACGAATTTTCATTCCTAAAAGCATTTTCGCATAAAGAGTGTCGCTCGCTTAGCCTTGTGAATTTTGAAAAGGCTCTCTAGCTATTGTGCCTCGGACACAGGCGTTACTTACTTACTTGCTTTTTATAAAACGTGTACAATTTTCGTAAGATTTAAAATAAATAGGTGATATATTGAGCTTGAGTAAATAAAGCACCTTTTTTGGGGCAGCCGTGTAAAAAACAGGCTTTTTTTTTAACGGACCTAATCGTTATTTCTACAAAAGCGGTAATATAGCGGGCGCGCACTTGCCCACATCAGTTTTTTTTATGTGGGAAAAGGATGCTCTTAACGCTGAGCCTTCAACTCGGAACTTCAGAAGAGAACAAGTGCACAAAATATTTGCTTTTCGTAACAACCAATGCCTCCAATTATTGTGCTTGCCAGTAACTTCCTTTTTCCAGCTCATTATTATTACAACATTGTATCCAATACATCTTCCTAATTTTCATCCTGTAACTGTGTTAAAACTTGCACCAGCTCCGGAGAATTTCCCTGAAGTTGTTTCCTTATTTCAGAATTCTTTGAGTTTGTTAACTCGCCGTTATTTCCAACTTTCCAAGTTATGTTTATAAATGTATGTAGATAGAGTGGAGCTGGAAGCCCGAGGTGTGGGGATAACCGTTAATTATTCACATTCTTAAGCCCCGCTAGCTTGCTGCTCAAAAGCAAAAGTTTCACTGTGACCCTCTTTAATAAAGTTATCAAATAAAAGAGAATTTAAACAAATAAATTCTGCATTTCATAAAACTTGTATGACACTTACAGCTTGTCAAGTATAACTAAGTATTCTACTGGCGGCGCTAGTCTTATAAAATAGTATTTCAGCAACGCGTACGAGCCAACGAGCACTGAGGAACTGTAAAAAAAAATTAGCCACAACCAAAGGAAGCTGTATAACCCAAATAATCCGATTATTATACAACTGAAACGTTATCTAAGAGGAGTGAATAAAGTCTCAAGGAACTATAATTATGTACCTTGTTATTTCTATAAAATGAGTCCTCTTGAGCAAAGAATACTGTAATATAAAACAAGAAGAAACGCTCTCAACCACAGAACAGAAAAGCAAGGGAGACAGCTAAAAGAGCGTGGCTCTTTTTAGTTATAACAACTTTAAACTACATGTATCGTGAAAGTTATTAGCAAAGCGCCCAGTGAATATTTCGCATTATGACGCCGTGTACCAATTATTGATACTGTAATAATAATTATCATCATGGCACTGTGAATTTAAAGACTATGTCTCGTTCGTCGGTGACATCAATCTCATACAAACTGCAGTTCGTAGCCGCCTCTCCTATTCTGTGATCTGTGATTGCAACACTCAACCGAAGCAAGTAACTGGTTGTTATTTCTGTGCAGTGCTCGCGGGAGGTACGGAGTCCACTCAGGCCGCGCTCGCAGAACCCTCGCCTACTAAACTTCCAAGTACGTCTCTCTCTTTATAAATAACCCAGCTACAATAAGATCTCTCCAAAAAGTTTCTAATCTCCAACAAAAGAAAGCGCGTGAAGTTACGGCACGGAAGGAATTTATTTGATTTGACAGCTGCGGCTTCGTTAAACTTGGAATTTTCGGGACAAATAGGTACCAAGAAAATGGATATAAAACGACGAAAAATCGGCTAATTATCATCAATATAAAAAACGGGTACAAAAACCGACATAAATTGAGAGATCTTATTCTAGCAATTTGATTTTTCATTCACAACCCAGTAAAAACCATCTCAACAACACAGCACGAAACGTTGTCAGCACCCCCTTACCCTTTCGTAAAACAAATATTAACCTCTAAAAAGTCCACACGCGAAAAGTCTACATATTAAATTCGATGACTTCGATTTCACAGCATGCATTGGGATGAAAAATAAACAGCTCGTGTGAACATATTAAATTTTATGTGAACGCAATGTGTGGGCGAAAGCGAAATTGGCATTTCGCCAACTCGACACCCTGGCACTGCGCAGATCCTATCACGGCATTCCATTTCGATGAACGTTACCTGTATTGTACGTTTTTTTTCCACAATCCTTTTTACTATGTATAATTTTTTTATCAATAGCGACCGCACGATTTGTCGAATGTAATGTTTTTGGCTCGTTCGAGAATCCTTTTGGTGCACGTCATTTTTCTTTTCAATGTATTACCCAGTGTTCTGTGTTTTTTTTATCATAAGTAACAATGTATTGAAGATAACATGTTTTTATTTTACTTTATGTCGCGATGCTACGAGTAGCTAAGACGTACGTAGCAACAAATGCAAGTAAAGTAATAAAAATTGGACTAGGATAAATTAGGATTATGTTACACAGTATGAAATTTTGTGCAGTAACTTTGGCTAGGTAACCAAACCACAGCCCGACTCGATTAGGCAGCGAGGAGGCAGCGAGGAAAAAGTTTTAATGGTCGCACTTATATATACGTAGACCTAAGGTGGTAAGCTCTACACCAGGTACCGATATAAATATAGGTTTGTCTAAAAAAATATTTTATGAATTCTGATACGAAAACGATAACACGCACTTTTTATTTACATTTGCGTGCTTTATTCATTGACGTTGTTTTTAAAGAATTAATAATAACGATTCATCGTCGTATTAATTATAACAAAAATGTTTGAAAATATTTGCGTTTGAATCCTACAGGTATTGTTATGAATAATATAATTGGTACTTGGATGTAGAAGTATCAACATTTTTAAAATGCTTCAATTTATTTTTAAGTGCTCAAAAAGGTACGACACTGCAATTCGTTTCATTTCCGTGTTTTCACATTTTCATCAACTTTTTTACGTAACATTTTCAGTCGGAGATTTACCTTTCTGCTCCGTCCTCTCGCGTCTCTTTAACTAGCGAAGCATGCAATCCTATTCTTTAGTCTGCTGTATTTCAGATGAAAGCATTTACTTTCTTGAGCTGCTGAAGTGCGTTTGAGGAAGTTGTAGCGTAATGTGAACTCTGTCAAATACAATCACAACAGCCAACAAATCACATTCAAATATTGTAACATATTTAGGGATAATTAGTGTTTTTCGCTCGCACTGTTTGATTCAGTAGCATACGTGGTGTTCTTTTTTACAAACGTCATAAAGCACACTTAACATGAATAGATTACTTTTTTTAGAAATTGCAGAGCAAGAAAATCTCAGCTATTGTCATACTGCAGTGTATCTGCGGGTATTTGCAAGTCAGGCAAAAGTGATTATTTAATCACGTATAAAGCTACCTCTGAACACATTTTCGCTTCTGTATTTAAAGATCAGTGGAGAGAGATTAGGTAGCAAGGGTAGGTGAGTAATTATTCAGGTCATAGGTTAAGTTTGAGTGGCGGACCAGATTCAACAGTGGATCAAGGTTGCGACGGAAATATCTTGATCTAACCTGACAGCTGCTCTCGCGGTCACGTGTTTTGAGAGCCTCCCAGGGCTGGGACTAGAAATATTTAACAAAATTCCGTAGATGTTTATCAGTAAATATCTGACATTTAATCATACTCGTACTAATATGGAAATAACCATGAAAGTTTTAATAACTTTATTCTTTTCAATAGGCATTTGTTATAAATTGAAAACATGTTATTAGTAATTTTGTAAAAGTGCCTACACGGATGTTTTGTACTACTCTTCTTTAAAAAAGAAAAACCTTTCTTTATATATTTGATATTATTAGTCGGTTAAAATTAAGAACCGATAATTACTGTATCGCAGTTCTAGCTCTAACAATTTCTAACGTTCCTACAGTTGGTACGTAAGGTTATGGATAGGGCCTTTTTATCTTTAACTGGCACCATGAAAAGGCTCAAAGAATATGGGTATGGGAACATTTCGCATGTCGAGTTCTCAAGTGTTCTTGTTCCGTCCTCTCATGTGTCGCAAGCGCAATTAATACATCTAAAGCGTAATACTTATATCTAACTCACCAAAACGCCCGCAAATTATCTATTCAGTTTTCATACGAAGGTTTTTTATATTAGCGATTTTTATTTAATGAATCTTTATCTGAGATTTTAAATTCGACTATTAAAATTCCTCTAAAGAATTTCAACAAGATTTGGTTCTCACTCTACTCGAAAATCGACGCTTGGGAACTTGGACAGCTTGAAAGCTCTGATAACAGGGTTATTCGAGCTGGCCACATTCCAAATATTAGGAGACCCGAGATACCTATATATCAATTTACTCATGTAATATATACAAACTTGGACAACCCTAAGCATGGGTTTCTTCTTTATCATGCCTATTCTCCGCGTTATATCCAGTGAAATCAACCCACTAGATTTTTTTTTTAAATCCCAGAATAAAGCAAAACAATGGAAGTTATTTTTACCTCAACGTGGAGTGTTTAACAGCTTTTAGACTTTGCTAAAAGACCCTGCAATGTAAAATAAGCGGGTTGCCCGACGTCGCCTTATCGCAGTTTTTCAGCGAAATTAAAGAGAAACAAAAGAGGGATTTGGGGTCGACGTGGAAGGGTCGCGAGGGCCCCTGAGCTGCGCCATTGTTTACAGACCCCTCTACACACGGACTGACGAACTAACTTCACTATGAAAACTGATAACAGAAATAAAATATAAGCATTTTGATCTTATAAAGTGAATTTAAAATGCGCGCTCACTTTGCAAACAAAGTTATCAGCGTTCACTAAAGAAAACGAGTTAGTTACGGCAAGAAAACGTTACAGCACAGCAGTATAGTATTTTTTATATTTTCCTTCTTTTAAATGGTGTTATTATATGTTCAATGCTATTTAATATTTCGAAAATTTCTTGTTTTTCTATAAAGAAGAACGTGTGGATTGTAATTTCTTGTGTCATTTATTAAACTGTTTTTAAATGTTACGGTTATTCAATTTTAGATGTTCTCCTGTACAAAAGTACTTGTTAATAATAATAGAATCATCTAGCACTCCATAACGCTTTAAGTAATATACTTGTAGTTTTGAAAGATTCAGCAATTTATCATCACCAAACTATGGTTATAACAGTATGGAGATATTGTTTTTAGGGTAGAAGAATAAACAGCTACGTGGCTACGTGGTCGGTCCCTGTGCGCCAGAGCTCTCAGCGCAGTAATGTTTCACCTCCTCGACAGTTATTGCGAGCCTCTCTCCAAACAGCTCCGTGTGACGATATCCGTAAGCGCCATTTGAATTCACAGCCAGTAACTTAGCGGCTGCACAACACCGATAAACCAACTTTCAAAGACGCCTTCTTCTGGAAAATTACTTTTCGATAGTTTCGGTTTTTCGTGGATTTGGACTGAATGATCGATTAGTTTGCGAAGTGTCTGGGGTGCTAAGTTGTAAGTGCAAATTAAATTATCTGCGCTGAAGCACTTGGACGGTGCAGTATTTATTACAAGGTAGTGGATTTAACAATATTTATTATGTGAGCGTCGCTCTGAATTTTTTAACAAAAGAAAAATACAGGTACTTCTGAAATTTGTGACAGTCAAGATGACCAGACCTACATCCCGTCATATTTTGGTCAGTGTCTAAATGCTACGTAAAATAAGCGTAAGCTTCAACAACGTAGCGTAACAAAATCAAAATCAACATCTCTGCCGTCCGTTACGTCGTCGTCGCGGCTACGCCACTGCTACGCCGCCGCCGCTACGCCGCCGCTACGCCGTAGTAGTTGCAAGCTGAATAGTAACCCATTGTAAAAAAAATGCGATATAATAAAAAATATAATATAATAATACCTTTTGTAGGAAAGTAAAATAGGTGTAAAAAAAACAAATAATAATTCATACATAAATTGAATCCTGTTAAAGTTATCTGATTGATGATATTGGAACAATTTTTTGCAATTCCGTCGGGTTTTTCATTTCTTTAATGTTTGTGGGCAGGTACTTGTAAGAGTTCCTCATTAAGAGTTTTGTTAAATGGACGTTTTCAGCTGGTTTCATCTTTGCAAGCCTCGAGTGACTCACGCCGGCCTCGGACCGCGGTCGGAGTAATTCAACCTAGTTCTTGTATACCTACGAGTATGTATTTATTTTATTTTTTCTCGCTAAAGCAGCGATTAACTATATCTCTTATCTAATAAAAAAATAGATAACATTGCTGATTTGAGTCAAATTTAAAAATATATATATATAAAAAATATATTATATTGGTCGTGACTCGTGACATGAATTTTGAATTTTACTTGTAAATAATTTTAACAAAAAAATAGAAACCTCCTTCAAATTACCTTATATGGTTATCTCCACTAAAAAGAAACAAATAAAATAACATTCCAGATGGAACATGAAAAAAAATATTGCCAATATCCACAATTAAGTAGATAGGTAGTAAATATTTAGAATTTTGTACTTCCTTTTGGAGTCGGTGCCAGCCAAAAAATCGACGATTAGTCGTGGGCAACTGTTTTAAGTCGTCGTCGTCGTTAAGTCAGTATTTAACAGTTTCAGTACAAAGATATTATATTTTTGGTATTTGCTTAGTTTAAACTGCGTCTTTCGTGCTTTGCAAGTGCGTTTAGTTTTTTATTATAATGATTGTTTCGAAAATAACATAAGTTAAACTGGGTAAGAGGCTACGAAGTAAGAGGTCATTTAGTAGTCCAGCTGGCCACTAAACTGACAATGCTAAGAGGAAAGAATACTACCTTCGCGATCCTAACGAAATAGGTATTTAGGAAAACATTTGCTATCGCTCGTGCGCTCATGCCCCCGGGAGAGAGAGAGCGAGAGCGTTGCAGCTCGCGACTGACAATATATTCTAGGATCATCAGGTTTGGTTTAAAAAAAAAACATTGTTTTTGTTCAACAAACGGCTTAATTCGACACAGTTTTAATCATAAAAATTACGTTACATGAGGTAACTATATAAGTTTGAATCTATAGCGAATTTTGTAAAAAGAAAAAGCTATAAACCTAGTCATTCACTGTGTCAATAACATACTAAAAAATCATGGAGATTGGAAAATATTTAGAAGTGGAAAAACGTTTTCTCTTTTTGTATGGACAAGCACGTACAATTCTTCCCTCTCAATAAGCTTATAGTTTACCCCGATACTTGCGCTATTCGTAAGGAGTTTCAGGTTTGAGATGGTATCTTGAAAATCTGTCGTTAGCTGATTACATACAGATAGTGAACGTAGGCTGGCTTCTTCTTTTTCTCCATATTGTGGATTGTAAGGTCGACAACCAACCTCACATACCCTGGTCACACAGTTAATATAGTACCGGGCCCTTGTCAAAACCCACTGACTTAGCACGAGTAACGACGCCTTCTGTAGATATTAGAGCCGAGACACATGGCTTAACGTGCCTTCCGAATCACGGAATCATCTTTCTTTTCAGACAATAAGGTGATTCAGGCAGCAATGTCCCAACTAAACTGAAAAAAGTCTCACAAGGACATTTTCGTTTAAGAGTGTCTTCACCGGGACTCGAACCCGAAACCTCCGTAATGAGAGTAAAACACTCGACCATAGAAGCTAAATTATTTGTGATATCCAACACAATATCCGAAGATTGCAGGCCAAAAAATGTGATAAAATCGAATAATATAATTGTATATAATTTTATATGAAACGTAGATTTTCAGCAAACTGACAAAACAAATTTATTTCGTTGCCTAGCAACATTCCACCAGAAACGGTATCGCGCGCGATGCATGTTGCTATCACTGGTTGAGGAGTTTCCGCTTTTATCTCTTATTCCATCATCAGATTTTAACAAAATCGGTATGGATCTATCCCTAAAGCACGTTCTATCGAATGAAAAAAGAATCATCAAAATCGGTTGAAAACTGACTGAGATATGACTAAAAGAATAGACGAATAACGACGCGAATGCTACATTCCGTTGAGGAATTTCCAAGTTTTACCTCATGTTCCACCATCAGATCTTGACGAAATTAATATGGGACCACCTCGAGAGTAAATCCTATCGAATGAAAAAAGAATTATTAAAATCGGGTAACAATTAGCGGAGATATCTAATAACATACATTAAAAAAAAAATACAGACGAATTGAGAACCTCCTCCTTTTTTGAAGTCGGTTAAAAATAAAAAACATCTAGGCCCACAATGCTAAACAAACAATAATTTCATAATCATCGGTATAAAATTTGTATTCTCATACATACCTAATTAGAGCCGTTCCAAACTCCTGGGGTTCATAAAATATGGACTTTCAAACACATGTACGATACATGTTGAAACTGATTTACGGAACCTATCCCTCCAAAGTATAAAGTTGCGAACTCATTAGCGCCAACCCCAGGATTAATTTGGTGCAAATATTTTTATGACGTTAGATATGTATGAACGTAGTAGATAGATGTACTAACGAAGTCTAGGGCTAACCTTCACCCGTGATTTAGTGGAATTGAGACTAACATAGTTTACATAATGACCGTCGTCGCTACTGGTACAAACTGTAGGCAAATAATATTATAGTTACCTGTCCGATCGCACTAACAATTTAACAATCGGTGTGATGTACTAAACCCCAGTCTAGGATTGTAGTTGTTCGAATCAAGTCAGTTCTCTATATTCTCACTTTCATTTATTTATTGGGGAGGGGATGCTCATGACTGTTGTAGGGTAGATAAATTGATGAGTCACATCTTTCTGTTACAATCATTAAGATTGTTTAGCTACTTTCATTTCTATTTCTACGCTATTGGATCGTACGAATAGATAATAGTGCTAAAGCTATTTCTTAGAAAATAAATATCTGGAGACATCTCACACACGCGGCCGTCTGATCCCAAACTAAGCAGAGCTATGCTAATCTGATATACCTTGGGCGGAATTTTAACCCGTAGGGGTGCGCTTTGTCGGCAGGCATTCTATCGACTAGACTACGGAGCCGCTAGTAAATAATGTTATGTATCGTCCCTACTACGGTCCCTACACATTTTATAATCTTGTCTCAATGTAGTTAGTTCAGCTGTAAATTATGATATATTTTTATTATTATTGGTAAAATGCGCCTGTGTTTGGCCCGGATTTCTAAGACGATGCAGGTTCAAGTTCTATTCAAGATCGTAATTTTTTTCACTTCATAATTTATTATTTGTTTTGTTAACAACAAAACAAATAATCTATTTAAATAATGTTTTGTATCTTGCAGAGTGCGACCGCACGTTCGTGAGTCGCGGCGGTGCGAGCAACGGCACCTTCCACGCGCCCGAGCTGGTCAATCCGGCCAACCAGAGCCGGCAGTGCCTCTACACGTTCCTGGCAGCAGCAGGCCAGCGGGTGCTCGTCGAGTTCCGCACCTTCGACCTTCGCGGGAAGCCGCCGGAGTAAGTCCTGCCGGAGTAAGACCTTTTTGAGACTGCTTCTTCTTCATCGTGTGGGCTGTAATCTCGACAACTGACCTCACAAACACTGGTGTCAATGTTATAGAGCCGCCAATGGCTCGTGTTACATCTGCTTCCGTATCTGCTTGCTATCTAGCAGCCGCCGCGACCAACGGCATAACGTGCCTTCCGAAACACGAAATAATCTTTGTTTTCGGACAATCAGGTGATTCAGCCAAACTCCTAACCAAACTGGGGAATGTCGCACAAATAGATTTTTGCTTGACAGTGTCAATCCCACCGGCAATCGAACCCGGAATCTCCGTAATGAGCAGCGAAATCTCGACCACTCGGCCACGGAGTTGTTTAAGCCTGCTCAATGTAGGTTTCTCAAACTGAAGCAGAAGAGAGAGCATTTTTGCAATATTACGTCACTATTATGGCTCCGTTTCGGTTAGGCGCAAAAGAGAAACGAACAAAGTCGTAATGACATCGTTGCTGTTTGAAATTTAAAGTTCTCGTTTAGTTTAAATAACGACAAAGATTATTAAAAGTGAGTGAGATAGCGCGCTCATCTTGTTCTATTTTATTATTTTTATTTTTATCTAGAACAGTATCCCAGTTATGTTTTTATAGATTATTAATCGCAGCTCGACACAGAATTTATAATTTCACAATTTTAGCACCAGAAAAAACTGAGGTGAGCTGGATCGTTTGTTACATTAACCACGCAAATGCAAACCTGCACTAGACCACAGAAGAAATAATAGTAGCTAGACTAGAAAATATGAAAATCAATTCCCCGCTCTTACTATCTAACGTCGAAAATGTAGGAAAAAACATGGACGCGAGGGAATATGTAATGAAGATATTGAAGATGTTCTCTAGAGCAGCAATCTCTATTTTGCTATTATCCGCACCTGAGAGGCCCCGCGCCCGGTGCATTCATATTCAGATGATTCAGCCAACCAAAAGCTCCTTTTCGAGTCAGCTGCCGTGTAGGGCGTTGGAGGCCATGACGTAATCAAAGTACACGTGAAGTTACAAAATACGTGCTAGTTAATCTTCTCGGATGAAAAACTTTTAATCCTTCTACTTCGTGAAGATATTCGAACTTTACTCGGTCAATATTTTGAAAGCTAAATTCAAAATTATATTGATTGTTAATCTTGCAACTCTGCATTGTGTCAGGCTTTCCGGATCAACGCTGGCGCATTTCCAATTATGCCACTCTGAAAGATTTACAAAATTAATCATCGTATTTTTAATACTCAAGAGTAAAATAAAAATCTCATAAGGCCCATTACTTATATAATATTGGTGGTAAGCATGTTTTGCTTCAAGACTAGATAAAAATATAAGTTCGATTCAACAAAAAACACACATGTTATCAGTTTATCAGTTCTAAAAGTTGTTGTTTTCTTTTTCAGTGGAGCCGCAGTAGGAGAGCTACCAGCGTGAGTATTAGAAAGATAGCAATTTACACTTTATTCGTCCCTTTCCATTCCCCATTGAACCTCATTTGTCTCCCTCAAACGAATGGGATACAAACATGTTTTCACCCCATGCCAATAGCCGATGGAATTAGGTCAAACTCGATCGCGAACTTTGACAACCACGGGAGGGAATATAGGAATAGTTTGTTCTGATTTATTAATATTATCTGTGAATATGATATTAATCTTTTCGTAATGTTTTATTCGACATGTCGCAGAAAGATAAAGGGACGTATGTAACTCAAAACGTCAAGATTTTCAATATTTAGGAAGAAGTCATGCATTATTTTGGAGTATAGTAAAACCATAGATATTTTTTTCTATGATTAAAACACGTTTCACCATTATTTACAACATAATTTGTAATAAAAAACATTCTGTTGTATAAGCATTTTTTACAAGTTCTAATTTGTTCACAGTGTTTTTGTTAGAAAACGGGTAAGACAATAAATAAGCCATTGAGGCAGATTTATATTAACCGAGATATCCCCACCTAACCTAACTAAGTCTTACCCCTAGGGAGGGTCCGCATCTGTAGGTACTCGGACTTATCATTATTTATCCAACGCTGTTGCTTCTACCGTCACTTATTATGATTGCTAGTTTGGAAGCTCCAAACGCATCCAAACTTACAAAGGACAAAATACGGAGAAATGATTGACTAAATGATACAGGTGTGGAGTGGACTCGGCCTTATCTTTAATTTCTCGACAGATGCATGCACGAGTACATGGACATCTACTCGGAGCTGACGTCCCTGGAGGCGACCGAGCTGGTGAACTCGGCCTTCGGGGGACGCTACTGCGGGCCCATCCCGCCCCGTCGGCGAGTCTCCTTGCACCGCGCCGTCGCCCTCGCATTCTACACCGACAAACCATACACACCACCCATGCTCTTCACAGGCATCTACTACTTCATCAACGCGAGTAAGTACTGGCTGAACTGGTGAATTGAAGACCTGCAGCCACTGGCGAGTCGCTTTACACGGGATGACAACAGGCAATGGAACGATCAACGGAGCTACGAGTAACGCGAAGCGGCGACTATGGCCTGCTTGCCACTGCTATCGAGAAAAAAATCAATAACAATTTTTGACTTGTGAGTTTCGGTGGTGCAGTGGGTAGGGCCGTTGCCCGCATTAACACTAATACGGGATAGGTTTGAGCCCCTCGGTGACATGAAATGATAATGATAATTTGACACACTTGAACGCTTCGTTTTTCGCACTGCTGCGCTGTCGCTTCTTTTTGGCCCTCTGCCATCCAATTTGAGGCCTTTCATAAAAATAGGCTTGGCAGTAAGTCTGTTAATTGAATACGTAACCAATTAAGCGAGTTCATCATTGGAAGCCCAACAAGGTGGTTAAAAAGTTGAATCCTATTTTTCATACGCTACATACATAATATACATATATAGGTATATGCAAACTCCTGTTTATGTAAAGTATTTTTTTTATTAAATTGGTAGATCCCACTTCTCTTTTTAAAAAAAAGATAAGATATAACAATACCTAGGAATTGGCAGGTCTAATACAGTCTTGTAGAAAACCATTGAGATTCTATTACCCAACAAAATAAGTCCTTGTATTTTTTTATACATAAGGCTGACAAGCAAAGGAACTAAAGGATTTTGTAGAAAGATATCGTAGGAAAACTTGCACACGCCTACGAAACAAATCAAAGGTTGTACGTATGTGAAGTAAACTCATCGATTAAGACCTTCTTGCCTTAATCCAGGGTAAACTCGAGTGCCCGTGTGACGTACATAAAGTGCGTCAAGCTCAAAATTCAAATGTCGACTTCATTTGTTTGCGCTAGATCTACTGATACAGCTTGTTGAAGTTTCGTGTCCATGTAGTTTGATTATTCAAAAAATGCTTTTCTACCTTGCAGCGGAGTTCGAAGTAGGCACCCCGGTGCCGAACACGCTGTGTTCTTACACTATCGAGGCGAGCAAGCGCAAGACGGGCATGCTGTTGTCCCCCACGTACCCTGGGACCTACCCCAAGGACATCACCTGCAACTACCAGTTCGTAGGACAACAGGGACAGCGCATCCGACTCGAGTTTCGCGACTTCGATTTGTTTTTCGGCGGGCCTCAGTAAGGACAAGACAATTATTTGCATATTATAGGAATATTTTATTTTCTGAAAACTAAAAAGACTATAAATAAATACATCATGTGACACTATTAATCAAGGTGTTGTACGAGTATGTAAATAAACAAAATGTTATGTTATAGAAAACACCATGTTATGTAACATTGATGAATTTGGATACAAACAGTTTTTAATACTTACATAGAAGCTTTTCAAGTAAAACCGTATAACTTTCTGAAAGTTAATAAGGATTTTTGTTGCAATAATATAAACTTAAACGCAGTTGGTTAGTTTGAGTTGATCTGCGTATTTCGTGCAAACTTCAACTGCCTCCATTTTCCAACTTAGAAAGTGATTTTTTTAAAATTTCTTCTTTGTGTTTGCCTATATCCTAAGAACAACCCTCCGTCCAAATTTCATGTTTTTAGGCCCAGTAATTTCGGCTCTGAGTTGATCTGTCCGTCAGGCAGTTTCTCCTTTTATATATTTTTTTATATAGATTGAGAGATTTTTTATAACCCAATTTGCTTTGATTTTTCATAGTTGCCCATTCGACTGGGTGCGCGTATACGACGGGCCCGACAACTCGGCGGCGGTGATCGGCACGTACTGCGGCCAGCAGCGCAACCTGGTGCTTTACTCCAGCGACCACCGCCTGCTGGTCACCTTCTTCACGCTACCGCGCGCCGCCAACACGCAGAACCGCGGTTTCAAGGCCATCTTCGAGTTCTCAGAGAGTTTTGTTAAGTTAGGTAAGAGATTGTATAAGTTGTTCTTACTGCCAATGCATAAGGTCTACCTGGTGCTGGTCACCTTCCTCACCATGCCGCGCGCCGCCAACACGCAGAGCCGCGGCTTCAAGGCCATCTTTAGGTAAGAGATTGTATAGGTAGCTCTTACTGCGGATATATAAGGTCCACCAGCTTTACTCTAGCGACCCCCGCCTGCTGGTCACCTTCTTCACCCTGCGAATTTAGAAAAGGCCTTTACGAAGTGCAATTTAGTACGAAACACGCCTCGAGATTTTCTAAAATTAATTTGACAATGAGTACACAAAAAACGTTTTAAATCTGGAAGATGTTGAAGTGAGGAGTCCTTGTCCAGTGAATTTCTGATGTCTAGCTAAATAACATCAACGGCCCGTTACAGTCCACTGCTGGACTATGAGCCTCCTCCACTCAAGTGTTTGGTTTTGCCATAATCTCCACACGCTTGGTAGGCGGGTTGGAGATCGCAGATTAAAAGGTTACTGTATCAGAGAGCGCTGCTGCCCGTTCCCTGTTCAATGTGTAGTCCCTAAGTCGCCTCTTACGACACCCACGGGAAGAGTAGGGGTTGGTGACAAATGTATTCTACTCTGTCTTCACCTCACGGCGTACATCAAATAAAGCTAAATAAAACAAACATCAAATAAAAATAAGTACATACTTACCTAGTATTTTATGTGACTCGATTAACATTATCACTTTTAAATTGTTTCAGATTTTATAAGTAAACACGACTCCGAGCACATTAGGGGCTCTGAGTGTGACCAGAAGATCCTTAGTAAAAAGGAATCGACGGGATTCGTGTACAATCCAAACTATCCATACCCCTATATACAAAAAGTTGTTTGTAGGTAAGTTCACCAATAAATCTTTATCATCATCAACAGCAACAGCTCATAACGTTCCCACCCAAGGGCTCGAGCCTACCCTGAATTGGGGCGATTAGGCCTTAGTCGCCCACGCTGACCCAGTGCGAGTTAGTCGACTACACACACATACTTGAGAACGTCGTCGGTGGCGAGGGCCGCTGTCTTCCGTCCGGGAGACGCGGGTTCGATTCCTACCACGTACAGATCGCGCCAAACTTCTAGTCCGCTCTGAAGTTACTTCGCGCACTGCGCGTTGTCGCTTTTACCTATATTTTGCTACTGCGACGCGAATCGTGCCGTGTTCAGAGCGGACTAGAAGTTTGGCGAGACGCATACCAATGTCTTTTCGAATTCCGAATTCAGAAATCAGAAACATTTATTTGTTGGACATCACAACACAGAACACATACATAAAGAATAGTACATAAAGTAGCCAGACAGAAAGATAATTATGATAATACAAAAAAAAAAACATACAAAAAACCCCTGTGTGTGTTGCGACACCCAGACAAAAAGGGCCTCACTCAGCAAAAGCCGTAGCCTAGCAAGATAGACTACGGCGCTGATCTTCCGTGAGCCCTGTAAAATTCATTATGTACGCCGCTCGACGCTGTTACCGTGAAGGAAAACATCGTGATGAAACCTGCACCTCTGTCTGTTACTTACGAGTAATAGGTAATAGGACTATATCGAATGTTTTCTTTTACAGATATTTTATATATGGTATGCAAGATTCACAAAATTTGGAACGGGTGCGGCTCGAGTTTCTAAACTTTTCTATACCGAAGACGGGAAAAACGAAACCGGAGTAAGTATACTATTAAAACGTCCATTAAATTGTCCTTTTAACGTAAAAGTCTGTGTTATATGCAGTTAGATTTTTATTAAAAGATAGAAAGTACATTGTGTTTGCTAGTTTTTAGAGATGCATTAAAAAATTAAGTTCATACCATTAACTATTTAAAAATTCCCTCGTGAGCAGACAACCCTGACTGCATCACCAGGACTTGATGCATGTTTCCTAACCATACGTAATGTATGCATTCAGTTAGATAGATAAATCGGTCGTCGTAGTTCAATCAGTAGTTTAAAACTCAGTTGCAAGATTTGACCCAAGCAACCAAACACACCATACACACGTTAAGTCTGGTCTATTTACTTACAGCTCTGCATGCCCCGACGGTTATTTGAAGGTGTACCTTCGCGGGCAAGAAGCGACGGACTCTTACGACAAACACGACGCAGAGCTGTGTGGCGAGGGAGCGGTCGGTCCGCCGGCCTTCCCCGCGCCGCTGCTGTCCGACGGGCCGCGGCTCGTCATGGTGTTCAGCTCGGGGGAGAACCAGGGCAAGGGGTTCAAGGCCAAATACACGTTTGAGACTGGTGAGTGGGAAGCTGCTGGATCCTCATTATTGGACAGAGTCAAAGGCTTTCGGCTCAAGAATACTCGAAGAGCTAGCTATTACTCGTCGTGATGGGTGTAACACTAAGAATACCAAGGGATTCGAACTAAGTGAAACATTATGCGATATGGAATACCATATCGCATAATGTTCAGACAATAGTCTGAACTGAGAAACACGAAGATCGGTTTACCTTTTATGGTATATATTAAGTTCCAAACTCGGTCATGTTTCAATACTTTCGCGGTCACTATCACACACAACATTATTGCTTACAACCAATAAGCCAACTAAAAGTAAAAGACAAACTGAGCTTACGTCATACATGGTAGCCTACTACGCTGTAGCATATGTTAGTTACGGCGTAGTAAATGTTAGCTACGGCGTAGCAAGTAAAGGTTTGTGTTACGAGGAATAGAAAGCGTTTGAGGCTTAAAACAGAAAAAAAAAAGAATATTTAAAAATCGTCTTGCTTTATCATTTGATGTAATAATGAGTGCAAAGACTCCGGGTTAGATTCCTGGCGGGGCAAATATATTAACGAACAATGAATTAAATATTATGTGTGAGTCTCTATGTGTAATCATGGCATCAAATTGGATAGCTAAAAGATCGCTCGAGCCGTTTCTTACGATGCGTTAGGTTTAATTTTTGTTTTGTTTTGTAGAATACCGGGTACCAGGCACGGCGGCGCCGGGCGGCGAGTGCGCCTTTACTTACCACTCGGAGGCGAAAAAACGCGGCGAGTTCAACTCCCCCCGCTACCCCTCCAACTACCCCTCGCACACCAACTGCACGTACTCGCTCGACGCCACGCCCAACGAACAGGTCACCGTGGTTTTCGACCATTTCAAAGTGAGGGCGGACGCGTGGAACGCTACTGCAGGGTTGTACGGGTAAATCGTTTAAGTGATTGTTATTTAACAGCCGGTTAGATCCTGATATGTAAAGTGACTCGTATTTAATGTACTTATTACATCATATGGGTTGGTCGACGACCGACCTTACAAACCCAGCTGTCAGAGTTACTGAATTGAGCCATCAAACGCGTATGATATGTCACATCATCAATTCGTAGCTAATACTCGGGACCAACTGCTTCTTGTGTATTTCTACGCACGGACTATCTGGGGCCTGTTTTACGAAGAGACAAGTAACAAATTACAAGTACAATTCGATGTACATTGCGTAGACAATGAGATAAAATGGGGCTTACAGTTTAGGCGAATATCAAATTGTAAATTGTTACTAGTAAATTGTTGCTTCGTGAAACGGGGCTCTGGTGCTTCAGCCTGCAATTTCAATCAAACTTGGGAGAATCTCATAAAGTAATTTTTGTTTGATAGGAATTCTAACCTAGAACTTCCGTTGCGAGAGCTGGATGCCCTGACTGTTAGATCACAACAACCTGTATATTGTTATGTCAAGCAAACTAGTTCAGTCGGATTCATTAGTGGATTACTATGATGAAATCATCAACAGCTCATATACGTCCCCACCGAGGGGCTTGAGCCTAATCTGAATTAGAGCGATTAGGCCTTAGTCGACCACGCTGGCCCAGTGCGGGTTGATCGATTTCACACACAACCTTTGAATTTCTTCGCAGGAGTGTGCAGGTTTCATCACGATGTTTTCCTTCACCGTAAGAGCGTCGAATAAACGTGCATATGAATTCGAAATTCAAAAACACATTGGTACGTGGTGGGGATCGAACCCGCGTCTCCCGGACGGGAAGCAGCGGGCCTAGCCACTAGACCACCGACGCTCTCGATGAAATATCTTTTTAATAATATACGAGTATAGTCCTTGTCATATTTTTCATCCCATTTTTTTTTGTAGTCCCATGCACATTATCTGTAGCAGCAAAGACCGAAAATAAAATAAAAATTAGTATAGACGCACGTGATATGGATCCACTTATGAACCGGAACTGTAACTATAGCAAATTACCTTTTTTCCAGCGGCACGACATGCAGCGAGGATTGGCTGGAGGCGTGGTGGACCGGCCGCGAGGGTTCGCGGGTGCCGCTCGGGCGCTGGTGCGGGCTGGCCACGCCGGGGCCGCTGCAGTCCCCGCGCGGAGCCCTGGGGCTGCTCATCGCGCTGCACACGGATATGGAGGCCGTCGCTTCGGGGTTCAAGGCCAGATACGTCTTTGAGGTTAGACGAACATCATGAGGTCCAGATCACAATCCTTTGAACTCTACCGAAGCTGTACGATGTTGTACGCAACGGACATTAAACGATATCCATTTCCGCTTTCCAAGTTTGAGTGTTATCTATCAGTTTATATCAGTATAAACGGAGGTGAATGAAAGATAAAACTGTACCTTCCCGAGAAAAATGTTACAAAATATAATCTATTCCGGTCAAATTACATTGTAGGGTAGGGTAGTTCGGACGTCTTGTTTTTTTATAATTTATCTCATCTAAAGAGTAATATGCGGTCCCTTTTATCTATCCTCCAGTCTTTTTGATGTTTACTGGCTGGAAATTGTACCTACTGGCAATGTCTGGCAACCGTTCATTAAAACATCAAAATTCCCGTAACAAAACTGGAAATATTAAAATAAAACATCATCCAAATCGCATTCCAGCCAGCCAAATCAATATTCGGCGACTGCGGCGGCAACATGTCGGGCGCGGAGTGGGGAGTGGTGACGTCACCGCGGTTCCCGCTGTCCTACCAGGCGCCGGCGCGCGGGACCGCCTCGCGCGTCTGCAACTGGTTCGTCACCGCGCGCCCCGGCAAAAGACTATTGCTCAATTTTGAACACTTCGCTGTGGAGGGACATCTCACTGGTGAGGTTTCTGTGTTTATTGATGTTTTATTGGGTAGCAACGCTGGTGCAACTGCTTTGTAATGTTAGGCGCCCATTACACGGTCAATCTCGCGATCAGTGATCTCGATCCAGATTGATTGTGTAATGTGTGTCAGTTCAACATATACACATTTAATCTGGATCGATATCACTGATCGCGATCTGGATTGACCGTGTAATGGGCGCTTTAGACTCTCTCAGTTTCCACCTGACACCCAACAGATCTATATCTTCTACGTTGGAGCATTGCTGGTGGAAGTGTTCTCCACCGTTAGACTATCCCTGCAGATTTACCTATATAAATCTAAGTGGCGGATCTATGATTCACTTTTAAGAACCTAGAGGAAGAAGATAGAGGAAGTTTTCTGGAAAATTCAAGACAAAAATTTCGGTTAACACCCATGATCTTCGTCCTCATTTGTGTCAGGCCAAGTTAAGTAATTTATACATTTCTGGGCTACGTATGAAGCACAATTTAAAAGCGTAAGCCCTATGTCTGACAGAACAATCCAACTGCTTCTATTTAGTTTTTATGAACTGAAGAATAAATTCTCAATTTATTCTCATATAATTTCCATGTACCTCCTCGTATGTTATTGACTGGTTGATGTTCGTTTTATTAGAACGTGGGTGTCCAGCAGCGGTACTAAGGCTGTGGTATGAGAGCCCGGGCCCACCGCTCGAGCTTTGCGGGGAGAAGGCGCCTTCTGATCGCTGGCAGTACCTCTCCTCTTCGAATTCAATAAGACTTTCGTAAGTATACTTTAACAATTAAAAAAATCACATAACTCTGCCACCATATTTGTAGTATTATAACATTTTTAAAAATGTGTGACTAAAACCTCAATCAGCCTATTGCAGTCCACTGCTGGACGTAGGCCTCCCCAAGGGTACACCAAAGCGCACGATCACCCGCTTTCCTCATCCAGCCACCACCAGCGACCTTCCTCAGGTCATCAGTCCACCTGGCAGAACTGGCTGACTAAAACCTACGAGTAAAATAATATTTAAGTAATAAAAATGAAAAGGTAGTCATTTAAAATTGCACTGAGTGCGTAGCAAAGAGCTACGAAGAGACTGAATTTCGTAGCACCCTTATTACACTAAATGTGGAATTCAAGTAAAATCATAAAGAATAACGTCTAAGCTAACGAATAAAAAAGACGAAAATATGGGGGCGTTATTAATTTTAACTCGAGAAGTATTAAACAAAAAAATTAAATGCTTACTTAAGGAGTCTTAGGAGGCGGTTAAATTATACTTTTAAATGGTAAATAAAATATCGAAAAACCACGTCGTCGTCGAGATAAAGTATATTTTGTATAGATACTATATTTGGTTTAAGTTTAAGTAGATACCGATGTCTGTTTGTTCTTGCGGTCAAACCGTTAAAAACGGTTATACGGGATATATTATGTAAAAAAAGACACGCCTGAGCCTTTTGGGACAATGACCTATTGACGAACGAACACCGTCTTCCAGATTTATAATAGCGGACAAGTCCGTGGGCGCGGCGGGGTGGCGCGCTGTGTGGACGGAGGTGACGGTGCCGGAGGGCGGCGCGTGCCCGCCCGGCCGCGCGGGCGCCCCGGCCGAGTGCGCGGGCGCCTGCCTGCCGCCCGCCGCCGCCTGCTCCGGCCTGCAGCACTGCGCCGCGCACCCGCCCCGAACATACCCGCACTGTTAGTATGCTTTTACAGGTCGTATGCTGTGACGGGTTGTGAGCGCTCGCAATGCGGCTAGGATTATGATGCACTCTATCGTGGATCTTCGTAGCGGTTCCTTCGGCCATACGTTCTTGTCCGGCGTGGTAAGTAGGAAAGAGAACGCTGCGCCTCTGTACCGCTCGGATGAGTCACGATAGTCTGCACCGAATGAATAATCATAGTGTAGTACCCAATGTTCACTCCATAAGTATCTAAGCAGGTGCGAAATCTTTACTGATCTCGTTGAGCGCTCATAAGCCGTTACAAGGATTTAACATATAGTGCCACAACTCTATGCTTGGAAGTCTTAAATCAAAACAGTCTTGCAAGTCTTGGCTGGAATATATTCAGATTTACATAGTCGCTCTTGCAAAATCCGAGCGCACTTAAACCGCGTAAACCCAATTTCACAAACTTCGTGATTATATGAATTCAACAATCAGTTTTCTCCAACAGCGCACTTCAGTGTCGCGTCGCTTTTCGCTAGTCATAAAGTTAAAACATTAAAATTATAGTCTTGTCGCACTATAATTAAAAAGTTTTATTTGGTGTTCTGGATTTTAATCATCATCCTTTCTCTCACATATAGAGTAAAAACTGTTTATCTGCGGGTTAAAAAAACTTAAAAACTTGACAATCACAAAATACATAGTAAGAGAAAAAAAGAAAAAAAATGAGAGAATTCTAGATAGGATCCAGAGCGCAGAATATCAGAATATCATAACACTACAAATACCGAGGTCAACTTTACTTTAAATTACATACCCTGTTTTTTTTTACTTTTCAAATTTATTCTGAGAAAATTTTGTTAGAACTGAAAAAAAGTATAATTTAAAATACTCTAGAGTAAAAAAGTAAACTTGACCTTAATTTAATATGATGGATATATCAATAGCGAGAAATAAGCAAGCAGTTCTTGCGGCACATTTTATCTAAATATCGGGAGGAATAAAAGGATTGGTACCCTAAGTAGATGGTACCTTTACTTATAAATATATCTAGTGAAACTAGGGTATCTTTTCCTTTGAAAATAATATCTAGTTAATAGTTCTTTCGATGTGTTTTAAAATAATATCTAAAAATATTAAAACATATCTACTTACGCGAGTATTTATATTAACATAAGACGTAGATGTACTTACATAAAAACATAACTGGAGCTTCCACTGATTTATCCCAAAATTAGATTATTTTATGTAAGTAATATTTTATTTAAATTTAGAAATTACTTGCTAAATAAGTACCAAGATCAATTTTTGAAAAATTTTGATTATAAAGTTTCACTGTATATTATGTACAATTGGCACCGCACTTTGCATATTATTCACTTATGTATGACTGTACTTACTAACACTTGCATTTTGTCGTCGCATCTTAAAGAAACGATCACAAAATAAATATAAACTAAATATTTAAAGTTATGTAGCTTGTTGATGAAATTTATATATATGATGGAGTAAGCAGTACCCACACCAACTTTTCCTCTGCGGTCAGCTGAATCTAGCACATGCTTCATAGACCAGGGGGCCGTTTCACGAAGCTACAAATTACAAGTATAATTCGACGTACATTGCGTAGACGATTAGATAAAACGATAACGGCTTACAGTTTAGGCGAATGGGCTACGCAATGTATATCAAATTGTAACTTGTTACTAGTAACTAGTTGCTTCGTGAAACGGGCCCCTGACTGACTATCGTAGGGTAAACAAAGTAACAAAAACTTTACATACGGTAAAGCTTACGAAATCCGCCTTCTTGCTGCTGCTTACTCCTGCTTTTATCTTCTATATTGTTGTAAGATATTGTATATCTAAAAACACCGTAGAATTGTTAAACAAAATTCTTTAAAGTCTAATCTAATATTACGTTAAATCTTCACTGTACTTTAAACTTCTCAGTTTGGAAGATGGTTCAATGCAATCTTTGTCTCAAAGGTGTTGTAATATTTATCTGTAATTAGGAAATAGACGTTTATTAGATCGTTTTTGAAGAAAACATATATTTATTGTTGGTGAATTAGCAGAATATAATGATTATGTTGCAAGATAACAAAGATTTTTATTTACGATACTTAGCCCCATTTATACTTTTTTAATATCTTTCGAATTGTTTCATGTTATAAAACCATTCTTGCATTCACAAATTTACTTCACTTACAAATAGTCTTTTTCTAGTTTTATTTTGTCTTTCTGAATACTGTGATGACTCAGGAGAGTTCACTTCTAAATTACTTAATTATGTTATCTTTCCTATCAATGTAATTTTGAGTTTGATACTCGTAGTTGAATGTTAAATTTGTAGTTAAAGTTAGAAATTTATCCATGTTTTAATTCCAATGGGACGAAGCTTGCATTGAGTCATCGCACTATGGGGCCCGGGACACACAAAACTATACTTTTCAACGCTTTCTGATGACGATCCTTGTTGCATTTGTATTTTGTATCGAGTGTAAAAGTATCATGTTATACAACAAACTTAATAAAATGTAACATGAGACATTTCACCGCATTCACGGAAAGCTTTGTCAATCGCGTGCAACATTCGCTCGGCATCAGAAAGCTTGTGTGTGCCGCGCCGCGGGGAGCGGGGAGCGGCTGACGCGGCGGTGTGCGCAGGCGGTCCGGCGTCGGGCAGGCAGCGGCCGCGCCGCGCGCGCTCGCCGTGTTGTTGCTTGCGCTCGCTGCCCCGCCCCGCACTGACCGGGCACACGTGAGTCTCACCCGCCGCCACCCACCCGCACTTCTTTCATCCGCGCTTCATTTATCCAGCTTCCATCGCTTTCTGCATGCTTCATCTCAAAGACTTGAACAAGTGTAACATTCATAGGTGCCACTCGTACCGACCAACCTGTGAGAAGTTAAGGGAAGCATAAAAGCATACTTCATACTTACAATTCAATTATACATGCCTATGTAGGCTTTTTTTATTATTTTTTAACATATTTAACTAAAAAAAACAAGTTAAATTAATAAATTATAGCCAAAAAAG